>JAHWFO010066978.1:231844-288969 GCA_023313115.1 Rhysida immarginata | reverse complement strand
GCTTTAGCAATGAAGCAGAAATACATTTATACATTTATTAACAAGAATTTAATTTCCCGGTGAAAGGGTAAGGCAAGTAGCCGACACTGCGGTCATCTATTTTCACTCCTTTATCTGCACTTTTTATCTCCCCCTAAGTTTTTTAATAAAAAAATTGATTTTCTCGAACGTAGTATGTAGAAAATGTAAAAAAGCTCGTATCTTTTTTCCTTTCTCATCATTTCCGATCGAATGACATGTTGCCATAGTTCTAAAGATCAAGTGACTTCCACCCCCGCAACTCTGACCCCAGTGAAACAATTGGACCTAAACTTCATACTAATGTAGATCTTGCCTAGAGAAATCGGGATACTGAATTTCACTCCTTTACGTACCAAAATAGCACATAGATCTTTTATCCCCTCTGACTCCCACCCCCGTAATTCCGACCCCAGTATGTCTAATAGTGAAGGTGGACATGCCCAAAGTAAGCTACATTCTGAATTTCAGCCTTCTACCTCAAAAAATGTAGAAATTATGAAGAGGACGGACGACTTTATAAGACTAATGGTGAATCAAAAATTAAGTTGCACTCTGAAACGCTGAAAACTGATATAAGTTAAGATCTCAAACACACATTCTGAGGAAACGTGCGCCATTTATTTCACTTTTCTACATAATCACCCAACAATTATAAACACTTGTCTGAACGTGAAATTAACTTTTTCATTCCGCTGCGGTAAAAATCCGCTCCAGCGTTTCTCAACCATGTCAGGATACTCCCATAAGAAACGCTAAGCGTTCTGGCGATTTCTTTAATTCTGATTCGTCGATTGTCCAGAATTATCTCATTAACGCTGGCAATGTGCTCGGGAGTGTTGGACGTAGATGGTCTTCCTGCGCGATATTCGTCCGTCAAATCTGAGCGTCCATTTTCGAACTGCTGACACCACTTCACAATTGCAGGACGAGAAATCACATTATCCCCGTAGACACTGCAAATTTCCTTATGGATTTCAGTGCAATTTAAGCCTTTCGCCCACAAAAAACGGATTGTTCCGCGAATCTCAAACTTGGAGTGTACAACCAGTTGCTGCGCCATGACAACAATACTCTTGCGTACGCAGTAAACGCTTGAACACGTGGGATCATGCCACGTTGCAATTATAGACATACAGACAACATCCTTAAAAACGGCGAATGATGTCGACGGTCTTCGACCAGAGATGGTGCTGAGTGTAATTTACTTTTTGATTCTCGTAACACTTGAGTAATCGTGCGTCGACAAAGCAATTTCACGTGCGCGTGCCGATCTCAATAATGCTTAAAAGATGAACAGAAAGTAACAATATATTCATTCTTGACAAATTGATTGTTATATGACATGCCATTATCTAGGTATTCTTTACACTCACTGTTTTAGCACGTGAATTCGACTTGAAGAGGTCCACGAAAAATTCTGAAAAGTTGATACGGCCGAGCTAAGACCTTGATGGTCATATTTCTGAATTTGAAAGAATTAATCCAGTTTCAAGTTATCGTGCAAAGGGCGGACGGACGGCCGGATAAACGTACAGACCAAGCGTGCATTCTTATGATAAAGCTCCTAATAACGAAAAGCACACACAAGTTTGCAAAAGTAATTTTAAAAATTTAATTTCTACTGATACAGCCAATATCTTAGGGTATAGATGTAAATCAACCCAAGCAAAAGTTAATTATTAAGGTGTTTTGAGTATTTTATGGGAATGTTGATGAATTTTCTTAAAAAATGAGCAGTTGTCTTATAGTAAAATAAAACACTGCTTCACGAATCTTTCAAGAAACTAAGAGATATTTTTATATGAGATTAAATTTCTTGCCATGTTTTGCACACGGATTTCCGATACTGTGACAGGAACAATAATAACGACCAGGCCATCGTAGGCTATTTTAAAAGAAATATCACCAAATTCAAACTCCGTGAAGAAATTCAAAAAGGTATAGTCAAACCGTAAGATCAAGAGCTCTGAGTGGAATTATAGATTACCAAAAAAAAAAAAAAAAAAAAAAAAAAGCGATGTACGGGTGATAATGTCTGGACGGGGGAAATAGGAAATTAAGTCATATCTGAGAATTTCCTCTCGTTTTTATTAATCGATCATTCCACTCAGGGCTCTAGATCTTATGGTTTGACTATTGCAATCGAATTTTTATAGAAGTTTATTTTTGAATGGTATAAATACTAACCATGGTAAACATCGAAACTGTTGAGAGGATTCGATCCACCTTTAGCAAAACTTCTGAATTATAATAAAGTGAAATAGTTATTAATGAGGATGAAGCTAAAGAATCAAGGAAGAGAGTTATGAGATGAATTAATATCTTAAGTTAGACAAATTCTGAACATTACTACTTACGAAACATTTCCTGCCAATAATAAGCGTAACACAAGTGATGCAAAGGAATTCCATTTAACTCTACAGGAACTCGAACCATTTTGCTTTGAATCTTGAAGGACTGTCGATGAGGTAGAAACTGTTCCAAAGCGTACGTTCCATCCCATTATAACTGTTCTCACTCCTAACTTCCATTGGGCTGGAGCTCAACTCGACAAGTCTATCGGTTCATGAAAACCTTCGATCCGACACCAACCTCTCGTGAAGACGGAGTGACAATTTTTGCGTGGAGAGCAAAAATGAAAACGGAACTCCCCACTGTCATTGTATATCTTAACATCCATCAAGCTTATCGATTTACTTTCAATTTTAAATTTACATTTATGTTATTAATAAATGAATAATTGAGAAATTCTCACGTTCGTTTAGACCGATCCACAGCGAGATCATCGTTTTGCAATTGATTTTTTTGGCTTCAACATTCGCTTAATTTTTTATGAGCTGGCAAATTTTAATTTGCTGATAGTAGTAAGCGTATTATTATCATCATTTATAAGAGATGACGTAATTACATTGAATTTAATAAATTATGCATTAGTAAATAAGTTGCTGTCGAAAGCGCACTCATTAACTTCGTGGGTGGTTGCTCGTAAGTCTCACTAACGGAACTTTCATAATTTTTTTGACATCATACAAATAAACAACTCTACATCCCTAATGTTTTTATTAACCGTAATGTTTATAATTGTCATATTACGGAAATACATATAGCTTTTCAAACTACTCGGCAGATGTATTTCGATTATTTAGGGGGGGGGGGTTTGCAATGAAATTATTACTTCAATAAAATAGGTTAAGTGGCGCATATACTATTATTAGAGAGAAATGAGTTACTTTATATCTCTAATGTTTTCTTCGAATGGTTTATAACCATTATCTTACGGAAATGCGTACGTGAAGCTTTTCAAACTACTCGACAAAATTATTTTGATAATTTTTTTTGTGATTGCAATTAAAATTGCGTTCTGCAACAACAACATAGATTAACAGGCTCCTATACCATTATTAGAGACAAACTGCTGACATTCCACAATCATCGAAATTTATAAAAATATTTTCTCACAGCACGAAAGAAAATAAATAACAAGAAATGCGGTCAAACTCGTTAATATTGTAGTTTCAATCTATGAAATGTCATCAGTCAATGTCCACGATGGAAAGAAGGTTGGATCTTCTACAGCAAAAAATATTCTATATTTATTAGAGCATTTAACTTGTATTTTTCATAATTTCTACTTTGAAGTGAAAACTTGATAAATTTCTTTTGTAATCCTTTCTTTTTATAAGTACAAGGTCATGATATTGATTTGATCTTCATCTGAAAAATTTTTCAAATTTTTGCTTTTGTCGTTCCTATCATAATTGATCAGTGGACGGATGTAATTAGTTGTTGGTTCCTTTAGTAACTGTCCGTCGATGTTTGGCAAAACAAACCTTAGATCGATAAAACTAACGATGTTAAATTACAGATGATAAATATCGTTCCAATATCATCCCCAACAAATCTTCCCTACAGATAGAAAGAGAGAGAGAGAGAGCGAGAGAGAGCGAGCTTCGTTAACCATTAACCCATTACCATCAAGCCTTTAAATCACCTCTATGTCCATTAACACTGCTAATTTTTGAAGAAACTCCCCAAACTTTGCTTAGATCGTTTGTTTTGATTAAGCAAACCTTAATGAACTCCGGTCTTTTGATTTTTTTTTAATTTACATGTTTCAGTTTTCAATATTTTGAAATATATAATTGCAATAGCTGTTAATTTACTGACTCGTCGATTATGTCCATCCATATGACCTACTCAAACATACACAATTATAAAGGGATCCCAAAGTCTGGAATCACAGGGACTTACTGAACATGTTTGAAATGATCACTGAGATTTGTCGTGCATGCTTCCTGTCTTTTGGAACTTTATCACAAGTTTACTCACACAGACTTGGATAATTAATGGTGGAACTCCTGTCAGCCAAAGCTCTATGCGTTCCTCCTTCGTCAAAGCCATCTTAATCTGCCTTGAACGGGAAGAGAAAAACATGCACAATGCTACCCGACTTTTGAAAGTCATTTTGTACCTGTTCCATATGATCCCCTAAGATTCCAGAATTTTGGGAAGTCCTATACAATAGCATGTTATAAACAAAAAGTTAATTGCATACACGAGGTAAAATACAGGATGAATTATAGATATTACGTTAGAGATCATATCAGGGCTTGTTACAGAATAGATTTTTTTATATTCCTTTTGCGTGATCATTTGCTATAAAATAACTTTAAAATAACTATAAAATTATCAGGTAATTATGTAAAGTTGTATGTTAATGGCTTGATTGAAAGCGTTTTATGTTGGCAAAATGACTTTTGCATTAACGAAATGATCGGCGCGAGCTCTAATCGGTAGGTAAATGGACATTGTGTAGGTTTAAATGCAAAAAAATGGTACTCTGGCTATTAAAATTAAGTTTTATTATACACTATACTATTACTGCTATTTTTTTTTATCATAAAATAGCTTTTAATTCTAAATATCAGGCACAATGTAGGCGCACATCGACACTAGTCTACAAATGTCTCTTAAGCTTTCAGCTCAATTTAAATAGTTCACGATCTTATCAACTTACTTTGCTCCTTGATTATTGTCATCGTATTATTACGAGTCTAAATTCTATATGTCCTGGCAAAAATGTCTTGTATGTAGTTTTGAAATATGATTACATGCATTCTCTCATCTATTATTTAAAATAGTTTTTTCGGAGGCTTTCTTATTAAACATGAAAACAAGGTAGTTCCCAGTTCGTCTTAGGCAAAATTATTCGAATTTTGCTGAGAATAGTTTGCTTTTTATATTTTTAACTTAAGATTTAATTTAAATATAAGCTCATCGCTTTAATTAAATACGTATATATTTAAAAATTAAATAAACGCACAGATCATTATTATGATAGATTATTTTGTAAAATAGTGAAAAGACTTCCGATGTATAGTGCAGTTTAAAGCCGTTTAGAGAAGACTAGCAGTTTTTATACAAATAGTGATTAAAGATTAATAACCATCCATAACTAGGCATGTATGTCCTTGCTTTGGAAACATTGGTGTCTTTGAAATGCTTTCGCTTTGCGAGGAGAAGATTATAAACACATAATCAATGGTCAAAATTGTCATCTTCCAATGAGTTGCAAGAGAATGTGATCATCCTCTCCTGCCATGGCTTGTCGTCTGGCGATGAAAAAAATGACACCGAAGCCTATGAGTCCTCCCAGCAGAGCCATACAAATTCCCAGAGCCGTCATCTCACCTGTAAGAAATACCAACGTATAAAATAAATTACGATCGTATTTTCATTAAGAAATTAAGATAACTGAAGATCTTTATTTTGAATCAATTTCAAATATCATTTGAGTCAGCTCAAGAATTTTTCCGACCTGCAGATCTGTATGTTCCTATTTGAGATGTTGCGATTTGAGATGTTAACATGAATATACAGGGATTTTTTTTTTTGTAAAAGGGAAATGAGGCTGAATAAAGATGGTAGAAGATATTACCATTTTACAAGATTTGCAACTTGCGACTACCTTTCAGAAATTCTGAAATTTGTCTGAGTATCTTTCTGTTAAGGATAGGATTTTCACATTATGAGTCAAATATCCGAATTCACTCGTCATTGACTGAATAACGTTTCTTTGTTGGACTGGGTATCAAGTAGCTCACCAGGATTTCCAGATCTGTACCCTCGGACTCCTTTTTGCGGAGTTAGTTAAAATTCAAGGTGTACGATCGGGAAAATCGCCGTGATCTCGGAAAAATTACGACAACGCAATAATGTGTTAACGGAGAAGCAAGTAAATCTTGAACACCTTTAAACGACACCACAAAGCATTTCTGTTTTATCAGGCTTTGGAAAATTCGTGTTACGGACGTGCAATAGAAAGTACAATTTGTCTGGGGCTAAAAGAAATACAGACCAAAAGCCTACAAAAACACTAAAGTATATTAAATTTTCAAGAAATTCTATTTTATAACCATCATATTTACACCAACCTGTAGAATAGCCGTTGTTTATCGTCACACATTGATATAGCCTGTTTTTCGGATTAGAAGTTGTTGGCGGGTTCACAATTGTACCTTCAATATGTAAAAAAAAGACGAGCTTTTAAAAACATTCCTTAACAAATGCGAGAATGCAAACGAATATATTTTAACAGAATATATTTTACCCGGTACAGATGGACGAGAGTCCCTGAGCCGATAGTGATCAACATATTCGGTATAATTAGCTTTTGTACTCGGGTACAGCACGCCCGCTTTGATCACCAACAGAGTGCAAACGGTTTTTATAACACTTTCTGGAGTCTCAGAAGACATTTCAAAGTTGGCACACCCTTGAGGATCCGTGAAACAGAGAAACGCGCATGCATCAGCCTCAGCTTCCTTTTCAATACGAATCCAATCGTCACTGAAAAATTTTCTGTTCTGCATCAGGACGAAGAGATCGAGATAATCACCTGAGATCGAGATAATCGTTGAAAGAGTAGTTTTAATCACCTAACAAACGCAATTTGGATAATAAACAATTTTTTTCAAACTTACGAGAATATTGTGTACAGTTGGGATCCTTGGTGAGTTGGTCAAGAGGGATATCCGCAACATGGTGGGCGTGAAAATAGCACGTGGAACCACACATGTCGAAAGACTGGCATGCAGTGTTGCTCGCTATTGACTGATATTCGCACACATCATAGCAATTTTCCACCTCCGTTACATTGGCTATGGAATAATCCGAACCTTGCAAAGGCATCTTAAATCCAGTTTTCATCTTGAAGTCATCTTTAAATTTACCTATTTGAAATAATAATTCTTGATATACCTAATTAGCTAACTTCTCTTTATAAACAAACTAAAAGTTTAAGGGCCAGTCGAATGAGCAATAGAAATGACCAAAAGAAAACTAAAAAAAAAAAAAAAAAAAGTCATACGTTCATAGATAGTACAGTCGGTGTTCTTGATCAGTTTATCTTCGGGAATGAAAGATATCAGTTCGGGAAGCATTTTGCAGCTGCCGCTAGTATGGCAGAAGGAGAAGGCCTTGCACTCGAGGGCAGCGTCGCTGGTGCAGAGTGAAGCGCAGCGCTCCAAAGTTATCTGCTTCACCGGGTAGATATCTGGGAGCTGAACCAAGTCGTAGCCGTCCTTCTTCGTGTATTTGTTCAGCATCGATTCTATTAAGTGAACCAGTTATAGATACAAAATGAACATCTCTAAATTTGAACTAATGATCTTACTGAAAATAATCTTACTTGTATAGTCAAAGTCATCCTCTGAAATGACTTTGTCCGTGATATCAATTCCTTTGTATTCTGGCGACTGCAATCATTTAAAAGATAAATGAAGGAGAGAAGAGAAAAATATCCTGTTTAAAAACGACCATTGAAGTTATGTTCTAACCTCTTCAAATTTGAATATGAAATTATGGTTCATAATCGCATCCGCTAGTATCCTATAGACTTCGAAATTTCGAGGAATATTCGAAGAGCTTTTATTTGGTACCATACCTGAAAGATGAAAAATTATAGTTGATTTATAGTTGAAAAAAAAGGTAATAAAAATGTTTGGTATTCTAAATGATTCTGAAGGGACTAGCGACCTATTTCATCAACATCTATAAAAGCCGAACAGCTTTGATGAATCCGAGTTTTCGGTCGAATGGCTCCATAATTTGTGGAGTTTATTTTGCGTTAAGGTATAAAGGCATTCGGTTGTTAAATTGTGGAAGTGGCGCGAATATTCTTAGTAGGCGAGTGGTATAGACCAGGAAAGGAAAAGAAATTGATTAGCATATTATACAGGGTGATTACAAAAGAACTTCACACTTTTAAAAATTTATTACATCAAAGCTATTCAGAATGTAGACACACCACATACGGATTCTTAAAGAAAAACTCTTGAAGTTTATTGTGACACAGTTAAAGATGTTCAATATGCCCCCCTGTCGTGACACGGCACACATCAATGCGTAGTCGAATTTTTTCCCAAACCCGCATTAACATGTCTCCATCAATCCCACGTATCGCTACCGTAATGCGTTCTTCAGCTCGTCTAGGTCACGGGGAAGGGGTAGGGTGAAGACCTTGTCCTTTACACACCCCCATAAAAAGAAATCACAAGGTGTGAGGTCGGGGCTCCGCGGTGGCCACTTTGCAAGTTCCAGGTTATTGAACATCTTTAACTGTGTCACAATAAACTTCAAGAGTTTTTCTTTAAGAGTCCGTATGTGGTGTGTCTATATTCTGAATAGCTTTGATGTAATAAATTTTTAAAAGTGTGAAGTTCTTTTGTAATCACCCTGTATTTAAAAAAATAAACCTGATTGCATTTCTAAGATCCATTTCATAAGATTAATCACGATTGCTCTTTTCCCCCAATTTTTTTCCTTTTTTTTTTTTTTTTTAACGAACTGCATTAAACATTTCTTCTCAGAGCTTCTCTAATATTGCGGATCTCAAATCGATGGGAGATGGAGATAACCTTCATTCGATTTTACTGAGCGAGCGCCGTCGAAAATGGATGATGAAGGAAAAAGGTGAGATGGGAAAAATAATAAGATTAAAAAAAAGCTCCTTAAAAAAGGAGAGCTAAAGAAAACGGATAAGGTGAAAAAGAGCGTATCAAGATTTGCTCTAATTTACTCCGGTACTGAATCCGTGAATAAATTTGTGCCGTTGAAATTGCCTCGAAGCAAGAAGTTCGTGCGAAAGTGGACTTTGCCACTTCTTTATGATTCATAAGTTATAAAACTTCTAATCGCAGTATAGAATTCACTGGCCATTATTTCATCAGTTCAAATTTTAAATTCAAACCTTTCAAAGAATGTATTCAATATGTATAAGAAATCTCAGAAAACCAGGCTAACGAAATTCTTCTTCTTCTGGTACAGAGGGTAGATCATCGCCAAGTGCCCCCGCCCCACATAATCAAGGTTTCGAAAAAAATAAAAATAATCGACATTTAAAATGATGGTAGGGCATACTAATAGGAGGTATCTCACCAACAATATGCACGGACCAACAATGTATATCTCAAGATCGGTAAAGTTTGTCTAACAATAGACCGATCGTGTTTTTATCAACAATGGTGATGTAACACAGTATTCTAAAAATTATATGGTAATAAAGATAGAAATTAATATCATGATTGTTTTAGGGTAATGTAAATTTTATTAACGAAAATATTTTGAGGACACAACTTACATGCTTACGTCGAGGACTACACTTTTATAAAATGTAATATTCTTCGGGCTTTGTAATTTCCTATCATAATTTCAACTTTCGCCTAATGGTCGTGGACATGCTGCTGGAAGGGTCTTCCTCTTCTGAGAATCAGTAAGAAGCCGTCGGAATTTTAACAATACCTCGTAGAATTCCTGTCGTTCGGGCTTTTCTTAGAATGGATAGTTCTTAGAACTTAACATTTTCTTGAAAATCTTTAAAAATGAGCAGTAACTGGAGAGTTAGCAGACTATTGAGAAACAGTGGAAAGGCGGCAGAGGAAGCAGTCTCTTCGTTCGGCGTTGTATCGGTTTTGCCAGCGCACTGCTGCAACTGAGCAAGTGGTCATCGAAGTACCTAGGCAGCCGTCCACGATTCTTGTGTGTCAATTGAAGAAACGGCGACTGCTAAACCACACCAAGTGATGAATGCCCAAGTTTTGCTTCAAGCAGAGTGCGAATTGCAAAAACACATTACCAAGTAGTGAATAACCCCACACAGACAATTGGAATTGCAGAGCACACAGATACAAACGATCATGTACATTCACCGATACCCAAGAAGAGAAAAAGCAAGCCCCATGGAAGAAATTGAAGCGCGTATTGATCACCTATAACGGGTGAATATGAGTATCCGTTGTATCGTGTAAGTTCACCATAGCAGGACTGGTTTACATCTAAAGTAAGATTACGTGGCCAAGAAATAGGGGCATTTTAAAACTATGGGCAGATGATGCAGTGAGGTTTTAAAACAGGAAAAAATTCAACCTTACTTACTTTTCAAACCCGCTTATCTGTTAGGGTCGCGGGGGCAGCAGCCCTATGGATGATCTCCAGCGATCGAGATCTTCCGCCATCAGGTGCATGTCCTCCCTGAATACCCAAGCGACTCGAACCCAGATTCTCCATGTAGTCTAGCCACCTGGTTCCAGGCCGACCCCTTGGTCTCTTACCCACCGGCTTGGAAAGTAACAACTGCCTAGGAAGGCCAGTTTGCAGCATTCGTATCACGTGGCCATACAGCGCAACTGAGATCTCTCAATGCGGAGTAGCGGCTCAACACTTACTGTAAAGAGCAAATGACACCAAAAATATCGCTATCGAGATAATAAACAAGAATATAACTCGTAAAACGATTTTCAAATATGCTGAAAAGTAGACTATAAAAATTTGTTGTTTAGTATTATATACAGTAATATTTTTATATAGAGCAATGGCGAAAACTGCATGTAAATTTACGTATTCGATTGCAGCGCTCACACGAATCTTTCCAAACGCGCGAAATGAGAAATGAAATTCTCGCACGTTTAATGTTAAATGTTTTAAACTACTGGGCCTATGTTCTTTCCACTGCTAGATCAAAGTTACCATAAACGTCAGCAGAGAAAAATCATTGTTTCAAAGCACCGTCGGGAAAAATCTTTTAAGCATTCCAAGGAGCTTTAGCTGTGACGCAGATATAATTTTAAATTTGAATATCTCACGTTTACTTGCACTTGGTTTAAATAAACAGTGGAAATATCTTTGATTCAAAACGCATTCACACCATTTTTAAATATAGGCCTAACTTCAATTAGCTATTTTAACAATAGGCCTAATATTAATTAGTCATTTTTTTACTATAGGCCTAACATAAATTAGCCATTTTTCACAATAGGCCTAACATTATTCAGTCATTTTAACTGTAGGCCTAACATTAATTAGCCATTTTTGATTATACGCCTAACATTAATTAGCCATTTTTAACTATAGGCCTAACATTAATTAGCCATTTTTAACAATAGGCCTAACATTAATCAGCCATTTTTAACAATAGGCCTAAGATTAATTAGCCATTTTTCACAATAGGCCTAACATTATATAGTCATTTTAACTTAGGCCTAACATTAATTAGCCATTTTTAACAATAGGCCTAACATTAATTAGCCATTTTTAACAATAGGCCTAAGATTAATTAGCCATTTTTCACAAAAGGCCTAACATTATACAGGGTGTAACTAAAGGTGTGTTACAAACTTTGGGGAATGATAGAACTGGTCAAAATAAGCATTTTTTGTTCTATGAACATTGGTCCACAACTGCATTGTTTAAGAGTTAAAGCAACTGTTCAAAATGACGCCCTTCAGCGTCAATGCAGGCTTGCATTCGTCGCTGTACGTTGCAAGACACCCGTTGCAGCATCTGCTGGGAGTCCCTGATGTTGTCTGCTGCTACAGACAATCGTGCGATGAATTAACCATTGTTCCTCCACTGAATTAACCATTGTTTCGTACATCAGGGACTTTAGGTGGCCCCACACAAAGAAATCCAATGGTGTTAGGTCTGGTGATCGTGGCGGCCAGGTAACTGGACCACCCCGTCCAATCCAACGATCGCCAAACGTATCAGTGAGGAAGGCCCGGACATGCTGTGAGAAATGTGGAGGTGCACCATCATGTTGGAACCACATTACTTGACGGATGTTAAGAGGTATGTCATCCAACAGTTCAGGCAGCACCTCCTGAAGAAAGACGAGGTAGGTTTGTGCATTCATACGAGCTGGGAGAATGTACGGCCCAATGAGGCGATTGCCAACAATACCAGCCCACATGTTGACAGAAAATCGTTGCTGGAAGCACCTTGTCGAAATGGCATGTGGGTTGATACGGTCCCAAACATGGATATTCTGGTGGTTGAAAATGCCTTCCCTGGTGAAGGTTGCTTCATCAGTGAACAGCACCTGTTGTGGGAATGCTGGTTCCTCTCTACAACGTGCAAGAAACCATCTGCAGAATGCCATACGTGGTGCAAAGTCAGCAGCTCCAAATGCTTGCACTCGCTGCATACGAAACGGATAAAACAGTTGGTCGTGCAGAACTCGCCAAACAGACATGTGATCTGTGTTCATGATGTGTGCAAGCGCACGGGTGCTACATGTTGGTCTTTCGTGAACTCTACGAAGCACAGCTTCTTCGAATTGAGCGGTACGACGGGTGCGAGCGCGACCATGCTCTCCACGCATCACAGCTACACTTCCTGTTGCTCGTAGACGTCGCACAAGCCGAGCAAACATTGTGTGAGCTGGCTGACGACGTTGTGGAAACTGCCGTCTGTACAGACGACAAGCAGCCCTTCCATTACCGTCTGCAGCACCGTACACTAACAACATGTCAGTGCACTCGTTAAAGGTGTAGTCCATATCCGGATGCGATCACACACGTTAGATTTTTTAGTGTGCAGGATCTGCTTGCATGGTAATGTGATGGTGTGGTCATGTTACTTTAAAAATTTACATGACCATTCCATAATTCAGAAAGGGGTGTGTCATAAGCCTGCATTGATGCTGAAGACGTCATTTTGAGCAATGGCTATAACTCTTAAACGATGCAGTTGTGGACCAATGTTCATAGAACAAAAAATGCTTATTTTGACCAGTTCTATCATTCCCCAAAGTTTGTAACACATCTTTAGTTACACCCTGTATAGTCACTTTAACTGTAGGCCTAACATTAATTAGCCATTTTTAACTATAGGCCTAACATTAATTAGCCATTTTTAACTATAGGTCTAACATTAATTAGCCATTTTTAACTATAGGTCTAACATTAATTAGCCATTTTTGACTATAGGCCTAACATTAATTAGCCATTTTTAACTATAGGTCTAACATCAATTAGCCATTTTCACAATAGGCCTAACATTAATTAGCCATTTTTAACTATAGGCGTAACATTAATTAGCCATTTTAACAATAGGCCTAACATTATTTAGCCATTTTTAACAATCGCCCTAACATTAATCAACACATTTAACAATAGGCCTAACAGCACTGAATTTTAAAATGAAATGAGCACGTGCATCAAGAAATCTTCATAACAGGCACGTGCTCCAAGCTGCCATCAACAATGCTTAAATGATAAACAAAAAGTAACATTACATTCACTTATGACTCGTCAGTAGGATTCGATTGATATATTACATGCCCTAAGTTCATATTCTTATCATTAGTGCACGTGCACGAGAGCTCATCAAAAGTTGATATATCGCAGTTAAGTTCTTCCATTTTCATGTTTTCGTGCAAACGATGGCTGGCCGTGCACATAAAGGTACTGATTAAGCTTGTATTCTTATATATAGCTTTAGCTACAGCTCATAATAAGAGATCATTGAAGTACTTTTTGGGGGTCATTTTCTCGGACGTAGCATTTCGAAAATCGAAAAGAATGACATATTCATCTTGTGCTCATCATTCTCGTTCGAATGACATACAGTAAACTCCCGATTATCCGCGAGCGGATTATTCGCGTTGCGGATTATCCGCGGGCGTCCCGAAAAAAAAAACCTCAATAAAACTACTATACTACTATATTTTGTTTATTGTTTTATGTTCTTTAGTACATAAAATAGAAATAATTTTTAATGTACTGTACATATTTTCACTGTTTGTATTACTTTCATGTACAATACAATCAAGCTGTTAAGCTAGAACAATTTTTATATTACTTGCCCCTCATTTTTAGCCTTTTTGCGGGTTATCCGCGAATTCCCCTATCCGCGGTACCCGTGCCACCCAATTCCGCGGATAATCGGGAGTTTACTGTATTACATGCCGTATATTGCCAATAAAAAAATTTAATGAGGGGGGGGGGGTTGGGTGTCAATAGTCACGTGACTGTTAGACCGATTTCAATCACAAACTAATCAGGTGAGCTCAGGAAGTGTCTCTATCGAAGAGCGAAAGCAGAATTTAAAAAAGTTAAAGCGTTCTCGAGTAATCGTCGGACATACAGACGGACGGACGGACAGACAGACAGACAGACACACAAACAGAGCGAAACCAATATATGCTTTTCAGCATATAATAATCAGAAAGAATGTAACATAAAAAAAAGAAAACAAGTTTTTATGGAAAAAAGTTACAAAATTTTTAAGAAAGAGGCAACAAATAAGCGAAATGGGGGCCCTCCATTCAAAAACGTTAGCTGCGTGTGACGTCAACTTTGGTAAGCCGAGGCCATGGATGAAAGAAACAGGATGGACGACTCCCTATACTTCCCCAGCAAGTTTGATTTCAGAGCGACATCTGGATTTTTGCATGAAAACTAGCATCTGTCGTCTGCTTAGGGAGAAGAGTAAGAGCTGTCCATAGGCTCATGGTTATTGTTGACATATTGCTAGGAGACCAGAAACAGCTGCGATTTCTTTGAAACTTATAATAAATATTTAGATCCTGTGCACAGTTATGATTTAATGAAGAAATCTTTTCCATTTTCATTTTGATATCTTTTAATGTAATTTTGAATATAATTTTTAAAGCAAAACTTTATACGTATGTAATTAAATTGTTAAAAGAATCGTAAAAATTACATTTTAACTCCAAAACTTAATATTTCAATAAACTTATTCAATAAAATAATAAAAAATACTTTAATACAAAAAAATTCAAAAGAACTCAATGAAATACGTAATATTTTTGCGATAGGCGGCCATGCTTTTCTCCTCTAACAGCTGTGTAAACAGAAACCATGCGAAGTGAAACCAAACGTTTCGGTATTTTTCACTTAAGACTCCAGAGGGCGCCACTGAAAAAAAACTCACGCACGACTCATAGGAGTCGTCCATCCTGTTTCTTTCATCCATGCCGAGGCCGACGAGATTAATAGGCCCTGTAAATCTCGTCGGGCCTGTGGCTTGTGAATCGCGCCACAGTCTGTAAATCTCGTCGGCCTTGATGACGTCAGGCGGGTGAGGCAGAAATTTTTTAGTCTCAATTGCCTTTAGTTCTAAAACTCCCCTAATAACTTACGAGGTCTGCTGTGCATTTTTAAAGAATTCTTTTCGATTTTTCAAAATGAATTCTTACTGTTTTAATTTTAAGCTTTTTCGTGTGTTCATCATCACTGTATATTCACATTCAGATATTACAAAATTTCATCAAAAAAGAGCCCGAGGAACACCGGGGATACAATGCTGTACTTATACAGCATTATATAAGTACAATGATAAATGCAATGATATTCATTGACAAACATAAACTGGTTAATTGTATAAAGCCAAAGTTAGTACTTATAACATTTATACATTAGGTTTATATCAAATACCTATAGTTCGTGGATCCTCCAACAAAGTAGCTGTAACAATTATTCTCGAGCGAAACATGAAATCAACCTAAATTAATAAATATCAAAAATTCTGTTAAATCCTAAGACTCATATTTCAAGAAATAAATTGGATAGTTAAAAAGAGAGAAAACTGTAACCTTAATATGGGTGAGCCTAGATTGTACGATGCCTGCGAGGGATTTAACAATGTTAATGAACCCTCTCCTAAAAAGCTCCGTTCGGTTCTCAGCGAATTGGGTATATCCTATAAATACAATTAAGTCAAGATCATGTCTGCGCTTTTGCTTAAAGTATGGTAGTAGAAATTTTGTTAAACACACTGTTCGACAATGAGCTTGTCCGGAAGAAATTACATAATTTAAATTTTATGTTTATTTGTGATTATTCAGATTGTATTCTGCAGATTTTATTAACTCCTTGTTTGGATGGAACAGTTTCATTGTCTTGCAGTGTGATCAGAACCGATTACCTTCTAATGTCACTTGGAATCGAAGTATATCATTGGAATTATTGTAGCAGTCGCTAAAATCATACAAAGACCAAGGGGGGACGGCGAACTCAAAATTAAAATACTCGCTTAGGACTAATAGCTTATTCTGCGAGAAATTATTATTAATTATTATTATTATTATTATTATTAGTAGTAGTAGTAGTAGTAGTAGTAATAAGGTAATGGTAGCAGTATTATAAACATTAAACTTGATATCTCTTTACCTGTTTTCTTTTGTCGTCCTTTTCCCACCGTCTCAATGATATAGGATAATAATGATTTAAATCCTGAAGAAATATATTTACAATTTCTAATGATCTAGTTTTTGATCTTAACTAATGATCATCAGTAAAAATGAATGATAATTAAAAGATAAATGGCACGACAGTTAACATGTGATTTTTATATCAAGATAAACATGGAAATACATTTTTAATAGACTTATCCTCCTATACAGAGTGGTTATGATTAAACTTTCCCTACTTACCCGTCTGTGTGTGGAAAACGTGCAATCGGACGAATAGGTAACTGTTAAGGCCATTGATAAGCACATGGGGAAGAGAAATGATGAATAAGCCATTCTAATGAAACACTTTTGATAAGTTGCGATATCATGCCCATCAGTGCCCAGTATATGATTGGTTTATTTGGTATTAACGTCCTTTTCAACTGCCATGGTCCTTTCAGGACGGTGTTATAGGGGCCTCGCAAGGGTTCTTTAACGTGCAGCCGGCAAACGACTACACGGGACCAACGGCTTTACTTCCCTTCCGAAGGAAGTGCGTGATCTCAGGATTTTCCCCCTGAAAAAATCTTCGTCGTCCTCGGCCGGGATCGAACCCGCGTCCACGGGCCCAGTATATGAAGGATAACTTCTTACCACAAGAAAAGATCCAAGATATTAAACGCCGGAATCTCAATCTTGCCGTTGAGAATGAAGGCATAGCCTTCGCAGTACGAAAGCGTAAGATAGCATGCTGCAGGGCTCCACGAAGCATCTCCGTGGGTGGCACTTGATATGCTTCTTTTCAGACCCGTGAGGCTAGCAACACCCGTGAAAGATGACGGCACCTGGTGATCTAGAATGGTATTAACGTAAACGGTGAGCCATGCAAATCTTATGGCCCATAATCTGGAAATTATTCCTACAGAATTTGGTATCCGCACTATAAATCATTTCCTGTCTAGAGTGGTTTAGTTATAACCACCCTGAACTAAAGCCTGCCTTCACCGCAAACCTTCTCATAAACCCTTTAATAAGTAATTTGGTTTTGTCTTTCTTGACATGAATAGAAAGAATATCGACTCACCTTTCGATAGAAAACGTTCACCACGTCTTTGGCGTCCATTGTTGCGTAGACATCGCATCTGTGTACTCTGCAATCTCGCTATCAGCGGTTAATTTGGTGTAGCAAAGAGAAATAACTTATAAATGCATATTGAAAATTGAAATTATTAGACTGAAGCATAACGATAATAATGTAAGAAGATATTTTATAAAATGCAAAAGGAAGTCATTTATTGGTGACACTGAATTTTATTTTAGGCAATTAGACCAGGATATTACAGTAATACGATCATCGTTAATTTCTTATTTATTACAAACATCGGATTATTAAAAAATGTATTATTCTAGTTAATATCTAATTAGAAGTTTTGGATATAGTTTGAAAATAAGTTTCCTCGGGCAATTAAGTTCTTTTTCCAACTTACCTGCCCTATTAATTGACCGCGAACCAATTTTGCTCCGTAGATATCCATATTTATCTTCTCCCAGGAGGAAATGGTCGATGACGAGTAATCTAACTGTAGGCACTTACCGTTAGTCGAATCGAGATAATAGATCATTCCTATTAAATTGAAAAAGGGTTGATATTAAATTTTCTATTCGTCACATCGTTTTAATTTTTAAATAGTCAGTCCTCACAAATAACTATATGCATGTAGATTTCGTTCAAAATATACCGTTACGTTAAAAGATATGAAAGAAATTATGTGTAACAATTCCATCACCTGTTGAATAGTCTTCTAGGATGGTGAAAACATCTCTCTGGGCTTCAGTTGCTATTGGGGAAACTACACGTAAATCTTCTCGTATCATATCACTAGATTTGTCATAGTAAATCTTAAAAAGAGAAACGTTTTCACCCAAACAACATAAAACAGCCGTTAAATTTATGCATAGTATATTGAACAACTACGAGGTGTGGTCAAATGAAACCCGTTCGAATCAAGTAGGTGTTGTAAGAAGAAGACAGGAAACAGGAAATACAAGCAAGTAGAAAGAGTAGCATATAATGAGCAGTATTGTACACACGTTTTTCAAAAGAAGTCACCCATGGCGTTTAGGCACGCATCCCACTGTTCGGGAGACGGGAAATTGCGTCTGCGAATGAAAAAAGATGTGGGTTCCTGGATAAACTAGTCCGTAACTATATCCTGTACCTACTCATCGGTGTTTTAATCGTTGTCCCTTGAGGAATTTCTTCAATGGCCCGAAGAGATGAAAGTCACAAGGGGGCAAATCCGAACTATAAAGAGGTTGTTCGAGAATCTCCCGTTTCTTCTTGGCTAATGCATCCACAACAGCTTTTGCGACATGTGAACGTGCATTGCCGTGGTCACTCCTGAAGACAGCATGCCGGGTCGCTTGTTTTTGATAACCATCTTTTTTTTTTTTTGCGGACGGAATTTCCCGTCTCACCAAACAGTGAACGAACGCCTAAACGCCATGGGTGACTTCTTTTGAGAAATGTGTGTAGAATACTGTTCATTAAATACTATTCTTTCTGTTTGCTTGTATTTCCTGTTCCCTGCCTTCATATAACACCTACTTGATTCGAACGGGTTTCATTTGAACACGTCTCGTATTATACAGTATAGCCTATTGAATGTTTTTTTTTCCTGATACACGGCAACCTTTTTATTGTTGACCTACTGCAACGTTTAGTTATTTCAGGCCAGAAGAAAATTCCATCTACACATACAATCTGTTACTGCTGGATTTTGCTACAGTAGTACAAGCTTTTACAGACTAAACATTGCTTATGGTCTTTATGTAGATGCTCATGTATAAAGCTACAAAATCACGGGTTCAAATACCGGGTCTGCCAGCAAAATCCGGACAAAAAGTTCATTCGAATTTCTTGTCACAAATTAAATCTTGATGCACAAGCTAGATAGCTCTGAGATACGCCAGACATGCCTGCTTCCAACGAGATTAATATTATTAGAGGGGAAATAACGACGCCATGTTTGAAGCTAATTGATAGTTCAGGTAAAATCTTGAAATATAAGAATAAGAAAATAAACATTCGGTTTATTACAATCATATTTATCACGGTACTGCATGCAGGAAATAAATTTAGTCTAAACTTGGCTTATATTATTAATATGAGCAACTTAACTAGCGTCTGCCATGACAGTTGAGGTTAGATAAGCAGCAGTTGAGGCACTGCCTACTTGATACTTAGTATCAAGTAGGCAGTGGTTGAGGTCGACACATGCAAGTTATCACTACTTCATAGTGGTGGCCCGGATGATCAATTATTTTCCACTCTAATAATATTAATCTCGTTGCCTGCTTCAAATGGGACAACCCTTTCCGTGACTTTTGGCCACTCACAAGGTATTATCACTAATTTATTTTTATTTGTTCGGATTTTGCTGGCGCACCTGGTATTTTCAGTGATAAAGGCGTTTTCACGATGAAAATATACCAGTTAACATCAGATCAGTCCACTCTTTCACACATGACGAAAACGTTTATAGGGTTTTTAGTCTTTTGCAAGTGCGCATCCACGTAGCACTATTCGTTCAACACAAAATTAAACCATGAATGTTATTGAAAGCGCCGTAATCTCCTGAACTGCCAAAATTGCGATTTTTCTTTTAAATTTCCATAGAATGAGTAAATAATTTTCAATTACTAATATGCACGTCGTAAAGAACTAAAAGAGCAGACGCGTAGCATTCCGTAATTGCTAATATTACATTCGCTCTCATTTTCTTTACATATCATATTATGCAAAGTAGTTTCGATAGCGTCGTCTTTTTGTTTACCTGAGACTGTACTATCCTGTTTATACCAGTCATAGTTTGGTAGGATTCAACGTCCACAGAAAACGAGCTATTCAGCTGAGGGATATTGGCCACGGACTCGTCTGGTATGTACACTGCAAGTGGAATCTTCGAAAAGAGAATCTTTCATTAAAGGTGCAGGCGTTCAAAATTCATACAAAAGGACGTTTTTAAATCACCAACCTCGTAAATATCCTCATTAATTTTAGTGGTGAAATCCATGAATAAAAATGTTGAGGTGTTCATAACTTTATTCATTTTTACTTTAACAGGACGGCCCCTCGTCTCTTCTCTTGAGGAGAACGGAAATTCCCATTCAGGAACTGCGAAAGTTACATTTTAGTTTTAAAATTTAAATATTTTGTATTTTTTATGGACACAAAATGTTTATTACAGAAACATTTATCATAATAAGGGGAGTGTTCCCCCAAAAAAGTACATCGTTAAGCTTCTAACCTGCGTTATCCAGTATAATATCTTGTCCATTTATAGTCGCTTTCCATTGTTCTGTTTTGATTCCGTACACTTCGTTAGTTTTAACAAATTGAAACTGATTTGAATATAAGAAAAACAAAGGCTATATTTGAGCTTTTTAATCAAGTATTGTTATTATTATAAATTCCGATAAATTCTAAATCTTAACTGCGTTCCCATTACGAATTAGAATTTGTTCCATGCTTGGTGTTTCTTCAGTGCCATGAAAGAACAAAGATGCAGAATCTTTTATTGAACCTACTCGACATTCGTAATTATCTACGAGAAAATGAAAAATTTTTAAAATAATGTATTAATAAACATTTATATTTTTTTAATCATAAGTAAATATAAGAAGTAACCAAAATGTAAGTCTTAACATACTAAGGAAAATTTAACTCGCATATTAACATTTAACAAATGTGCATTACTTCAGTACTGTTGCGATCAACTAGACTGCATCGCCCCATTGACATGAATGAGAGTACAGCTTCAGGAGGCTGCTTTTTTATAAACCTGATAGACAGAATGTGCGAGTGTGTCGTTTCTTCGATTGCCTTACCACATAGGCAAAAATTAAATAACTTTAAGCAAATAAGTTACTCCACTGTTTCCATTTTGCAGAAGACCGCGCCCCCCCCCCCTTCTTAGGTTTGGGGAAGGTAAACATTCTACTTTATTCTATATCAAAGTCCACGTATATATGCTTGATACAGCACGTCTATTGTAGTTCTTCTGTGTGAAAATTTAGAATATGAATTTTAATCTTAATATATTCGCTGAATTACTTATAATTTCCGTCCATTTCAGCGTGCTGAAATCGTTGAGCAGTTTCACGTTCTTCTTGGGAAGATGGAGCGTGAGCGCCGCCTTCTTGGCCGTCTGGTTGTAGACTTCTTCTTCGGTGAACTGATTGCGAATATCGGGACTGTCTTTGAATCCCAGGATTCTCGCCGTGAATGTAGAAGAGAGCTCAGGTTTATCTGTCACAAAGAGAAATATGAATTATTCTTTTACACTATAATAGAAAATTATAAAAGTTAGATTATTGCATTCCGATTGAAATTTCAGATCTCACATCTCGAGGCCTGTTCCCCATTTCTTTTTGTCACACGTGTATACATTAATCAATTAATTTTGAAATGTACATTTATCGACAAAATTTCTTAGCTCTAATCAATGGGAAAGTAATTTTAAGATACATAGGTTACTGTTATACATGCGTATTCAATTTAATTTTTTATAAGCATCAGCGCGAATGACTGAGAGGTTAAGATGCCAAGTTGTGGAGTTTTTCATTTCATATTTCACTTTTAAATATTTACTGAAAGTGGAGTATTTTCTCCTTATTACTTTATCTACATGTTAAGGTCGTTTATTTACCTGAGTGTTCTCCCGAGGTTGTTTTGACAATAAAGAGGAAGTGAAGTTCACAAATTAATAGAATAAAGTTCATTTTACCTATTAAAAAATACATTTAAAGAAATGATAAGTAGATAAAGTGATAAAGTACTTGGCTTAAATCTTTAGAGGAAATAAAAATTAATTGCATCATTGCGAGTAAGCAATATTGATTACATAAAAAAACCGCATTAATTACAAGTATGTGATTTGGACTTCATGGTTACTAACAAAGACATTTGGGCTCAATATTTTGAAAGCTTTTCAAGTAATACAGGGTGTCCATAAATTATCCTTATAACTTTAGACTTAATAACTACAACACTATACCAGATAACAAAAAACGGTTTTCAGCATGTGACAAGTAAACTCATAAAGTTTTTTTTTTGTTTTATGAATCAACAACACAGGAAAAAGTTCAGTGCGTTGCCTGATTCATAAAGACTTAAGTCAGATACCCAAGTGCAACGGAATCAAGGTCCGATTTGGTGGCCGAAACAGACTTCAAACCATTGGACTTCTTCCTGTGGGGTTTCCTAATGGATCAGGTGTACCGAACCAAGGTTAGAGATCTAGTGGACTTGAAGACACGCATTCTCAGTGCTTGTGCACTCCACGAGGGAAAACACTTTTATGAGGTTTATGAATGAGGAAAAAAACCTTTGAGTTTACTTGTCACATGCCGAAAATCATTTCTTGTTATCTTGTATAGTGTTTTAGTTATTAAAATCTAAAATTGTAAAGATAATTTATGGGCACCCTATATTATTTAGCTTTATTAACGAATTAATAGAGATACAATACGCGTAAGGCCGAGTTTTAAAATACTTGATCACTGTTATTTTAAACTGTATTTTATGGCTGAGGACTGAGTTATTTTGGAATTGTCACTTTCTCTATACTCAATTTTCAGTCAAAATATTTCAACCAAATGTTAAGCTGAATGACTTATGCCAAAAGACGTTCCGAACTGCTGTACATTTGAGTCATAATCGAGAAGTCACATTTTTTGACTTTCAGTTTTCTTTTATTATAATAACTCAAAAAAATGTGCATCGTATTGATAAATGTTTCTCAAAAAAGATAGAATAACTTTGGCGCTGTATAATTTCTCCGTACAACTATCCGTTTTCGATAAAAGTCATCGCTGTACTTAAAAACATAAGAATTGTTTCTGGAGATTATTAATTGAAATTGGAAATCATGAGGTTCCCGCGATGCCTTCTAAAATATCAACTTTTAACTTAGAAAAATAAAGACAGATTGAACCGGAGAGCTTTGAGCTATTGTCTCAATTCTTGCTCACTTATCACATTTCACGATAGCGTATCTTCACTGTTAATATCATCAAAGTAAGCCAGAAGAATTTAATTAAAAGGAATCAGTTTATATTTATTCTTTTCTTATTAAACTTAACACACAACAACATAGAAACGGTTAATGAGACAACGTGCATGTTTAAAACGGGCTAAGTTATATATTTCATAATTAAAAGGTAGGAAAAAATTATAAATACTGAACGTTTTATTTTGATGGCCCACTTACCGTTCGAACCGATGAAGTGCCAAAAGCTGAAATAGATCGTGAGTGCGAGCAATAGCAAAGGAAAATGAGCCACGTTATCTTGAGCAACAAAATAGCCGAGCGAGATAACATCGCTTATTGCCTGTCAGTTGTACACCGCAGATCTCTTCAGGTGTCCCCTCTATCTTTGTGATAAAACAAATCGGAAAAACACTTACGAAAGAGGAGGATCTCTCCATGTTACGGTTCCCCATTGTTCATCAATTTCTATTGTTAGCAGATTATCAATTGACAACATTTCAATGTAAAAAAATAGTTCTTTTTTAAAATTCTCATAGGGCAAATAAATTTTAAAATGAAACTGAAATTATCTATGATTTAACTGCTAATTTTCTTTCTTGAGTAGTCCATTGGTCTAGTATCGTTGCGAGATCAAGATGAATAAATGGAGTCCAGATAACGATACGGGTACAATTTTATTTTGGTGTAAACTGAAACGCGTCGGCAAAATAAAATTGTATCCATATCGTTATCTGGACTCCATTTATTCATCTTTTTCTTTCATTCTTTTTTTTTTTTTTTAACATTCCTAATTCTAGCGATAGTGATAAGAACTTGGAAGATTCAGCAGTTATATTGTGTCAGAGAAAATACAGGGTTAGCAAGAAATAAGTTTCCCACTTCAGAGTGCAGTAGAGTGCGTTCCAAATGCGATAAAATTTGAACTACAGGTAATTCAAATGATGTGCTTGACATTTATTAAATAAAAAAATTTAGTACAAAAATCCGCCGATAAGTGACGCTGTAATACACATAAACACATTTCATACACTTTATCAATGTGAAATTGCTTTACACGACGATCATTGTGAGGAGGTGCGCTATCCTGCATGAAAATGATATCCTGAAGGCATCCACGCTATTGCAGTTGTGGGATTACAAAATCCCTCAGCATACAATACCATTTGTGTTAGGCTTTCTAATTCTCGAGTCCGCCTGGCCGTGGGTTCGAATCCCGCCGTGGGCATGGATGTTTGTTTGTCCCCGGCTGCGTACAGATAAAGCTTGTGTAAAAGGCGCAAAATGACCTTAGTAGTCGACGCCTTAATTTCTAGAACCCCCCCCCCCATTTGTGTTAGAGCGCCATCTGTTGGTGAATATTTATACTAAAAATTTTTATTTAATAAATGTCAAGCGCATCATTTGAATTATCTGTAGTTCAAATTTTATCTCAATTGGATCAATAGGACGCATTCTACAGCCCTCTGAAGTGGGAAACTTATTTCTTGCTAACCCTGTATTTTAAAAGGAGATTGTCAGGCTTTTTAAATGTGCTGTTTGGGAACATTAAATGAGAAGTAATAATAAATGCAAGGAACATTGGAAAAAGTAATCAACTTAGGATCGTATTTTATTATAAATAGTGACAAAAAAAGTTCCTATGATCGGCATTCTTTCATTCTTGTTTTCCCAATAAATGCTTACACTTTGGGCGTATGGATATCTGTGAAAAGATAACGGTTACGTGAAAGGGCACACAAATATAAATGCTAACTCAGAAAATGCTTCTGACCCAATTGTTCTTTCGCTATGCGGAGTATGAAGATAGATTTTGTCTGTTAAACTTTAAAGAATATTCAGATGAGTGGTTGCTAATTTTGTAGGCAACAATTGAATAGATGCGTCAAATATATGCTTCGTATAATTATATATAAACTGTTATCTACTAAGTAGCCTCTTTATGCTTCCCTACTTACAGAAATATATGTATTTAAAAATTTTGCATGTTTACTTTTTGATTTGTGTAGGTTAGCTCTTAACCAATTTGCAGATGCATTTGATTTGTGATTATAACTGTAATTAATTACCTTCTATAATAGTTCTTGAATTAGACCAACATATATGCATTTATTGATAAGCAACTGAAAAACAGGCGTACATTTGTAAATAGATATAATGAATAATGAAAAACACTGAAATCAAGTTCTTCTGAAAAACTGTTTTATTCTGCCAAGTTCAAATAAGACAAATTATATCAACACAAAGAAAGCGTGTACAGTGTATAACTTTATAATGTATTAAATTAAATCTTGGTTTAGTTTAAAGTCGATGCTGACAATTATTGCCTATATTGAATCGATTAATAACAATCTGTAATTTTCTTAGGACGTTTCTGAAAGGACATTACTGATCAGTTTGCTGATCTTCAACACCGAATTTCTTTGTTATTTCGCCAAACTGTAATGACTAGCGACGCAGCCAAGATAATTTAAATGAAAGTCATAACACATTCCGTGAAAGTAGAGTTAAATTTGGTAGTTTTTAAGATGTTCTCTTTCATTTTTCATTCACTATATTATCTTCTTTCTAGTGGTATAACGTCGTCGTGTTCTTTATCGTGCTTACGCTTAGCATAAATAAAAGTAGCCACACTTCCTATCATAAAACCAAGAATTATTATTCCAATAGAGAGAGCAACCATCTCACCTGAGAATAAAAAGAAAACAAAAATCATTTTCTCGCTTGAAGGTTGAAAATTATAAATTTAGTTCTTTAGAAAACAATCGACGAGGTCACCAGTGATTTTCGTTTATGAATATCAGAAGACTTACCGGATCTATATCCATGATTTCTAATGTAAATTTCTCTTGTAGGGTTTACAGTTACGTTTTGATCCATGGTGCTATTGTCCGTTGATATATCTAAAGGAAAAAAAAAAGGTGCGTAAGTTTGTTTCAACTTTATTTGGGCATTGAGAAAAGAGAAAAAGACAAAATTACCTTGGATGTCACAAGGTGGGAAAGCAGAGTTAAAAAAAATTTCTGAACTACACCTGATGTTTCAGACAGATTTTTTCCCCCTCTGCTTCCACCTTCAATTTTACTTGAAAATATATCTGTAAATTTATCTAATTCCATATAGAAGAAAGTAAAACGTAAATCGTAATATAGATTTTTAACATTATTGTTGAAATTTCTTTAAGAGAAAACCGCTGAAAAAATTCAATCAGTCCCTCTAGTAAGTATTTCAAACTATTTAGGAAATAGTAAAAAAAAAAAGTTTTCTGGTATATAAAATTATTTATTTTTTTTTACCTTTACAAAATGATAAAAGGGATGTAGAAAATAAATTTTGCTGTTAAAAAGTAGAAAAAACTGTTAAAATAATATGTAAACCTTACCAAAGTAACATATGTTTACCGTTTTTGGGAGGGATGAACTTCATTCGGTAATGGTCACAAGGGGCTTCTTTTTGGCTCGTATTGGGTTTGGTGATGCCTGCTTTGACAAACATTAGAACGCATTTGATCCGCATTTCTTCTCGTTCAGAACACATTTCGAAGTCGTAACATCCGTTCATCATGCAGCTTTCTGCACAGAGTTGTACGGAATCCCCATCTCCTTCTATGCGGGTCCAGTCGTTATTGTCAATGGTTCTATTGGGGGTCATGATGAAATCTCTTAAGTAATTACCTTTAAAAAAAAACAAAATATTGAAAAAAGTAAACACATATGCAAACTGAGAAATCAATGATATTCTAAAGGTATCCACAACAACAAGAAATTAACCCCTCCGAGCAGGGTATAGGAAAGTAGTGGAAGCCGTGCTTTCATGGATATTGGCCCCCTTTAGAGGCTTATGAACTATGGATAAAAATATGGGGGCATTAATTGGGGTAAAAAGTAGGATAAAATATCTCCTCTTTATCTATTTTACCCCTTTTATCCGCACTTTCTAACTCCCATTTTTATCAAAAAATTGATTTTCTCGAACTTAGGGTTCTTTTCCATTTTCTCAATATCATTTTCTTTCGATTTTCATCATATCACAGGCCATAAGTTGCCATAAGAAATGCGACTTGACCACTATCCCCACAGCTCTGACTCCCCAGGCTTAATAGTAATATAGATCTTGCCTAGAGGAATCTGCATACCAAATTTTACTCATTTACATACCGAGAGATTATATAGACTAGATGGTCCCCTCTAACTCCCATCCCCGTAAAATGACCCCAGTGGGCCAATCAAAACCAAACTGAATAGTGAAAATCACATGCTCAAAGTAAGCTACATTTCCGAATTTCAACCTTCTATTTAAAAAAAAAAAGTAGAAAATATGAAGGGGACAAACGGACAAGATAAAACCAGTAAGTAGTCCATTCCTCCGTTACTTAATAATACTGCAATCTCTACAAGCTATTTTTATTAAGTAAATGGAAGCTCAAAACTTACGTGAGAAGGAAGAACACATGGAATTCTTAAGTACTTCGTCTGATGAAGTGTCTAGAAAATGGTGCACATGATAAGTACATAGTTTTCCGGTTTTGTCCATGCATGCATCAAAGGATCGGCAACTGCCATTAGCTCTGTTCATCAATTCACATTGTCTAAAGCACTGCTCGTTACTAATTTCATGGGTACTCGATTCGTCCTTTGAAGGTTTTACCTGGACTCCAGGACTTTCTTCGTATTCGTACATAAAGTTTCCTATAAGAAAAAATAAAATAAATATCTATTGTAGATTCGTTTTTGAAATGTCTTTTTTCATGAGCTACCTGTCTTAAAATGCTACTGCTGTTATATGACAGCCTTTTAAAATGCAGATATTTATTTTAAACCGGTTCCCCCGAATTCTTTTGAAAATATGAAATAATACATGGAAGAGAGAAAAATTAATGTATTGGGCTTGTATAAATTTTAAAACAATTTAAAAAGCAACGTTGAAAATTTTAAATGAATTTCACCCCTGAGAAATATAGTAAATGGAAAATTAATGTCTGAAATTATTTTTTGTCTAACAGAATAGTTTCAAATATGATTTGAAATAGGTGAACAGACTAATGTAAGAAGAATCTCGATCAAATGGAATTACAGTTTAATTTACCCTTTCATGATAACGTAGATAGAAACTCGACATTGGCTTTGACCAACCAAGATTCTTCTTATATCAGTCGCTCTTTACGTGCTTATTACTTGTGTAGAGATAGCAATCGCTGCTGTTGCCCACGCTCCAGTTCGAAAACTGAAAATGCTGATAGAAAAGCTGACATTGACCGGTTGAACGACAGAAGACAAATGAATCGCATTCGAAAGAAGGGTCCATGTCGCAGATATTGGCACATCTGTCCTCACTTATCCCGGATATGATGGCCATTGGATCAACTCCGTCGAGCACGGTGTTGGGTACGCTGTCAAATTTCCTTAACGAAGAAACTGCGTAAAATATATTATCATACAAAAAACTTTATAAACAGTTTGAAGGAGAAATAGATTTCATTCTAATGGTTTGGTTAGCATAACATGGTAGCTTAAGAAACGAAAGAAAATTATTAACCGTTATCGTCCACAATTGGATGCTGCAGTTGGGCGATAGTAGTGGCATTGAACCTTTTCTGATCCTAAAAAATAAGTTTAAAAACATTGATTGTTTAATTTCGGAACATTAAAATAGAACGTTTGCGCTTTTTGTGATTAAGGGGAATTTCCGAATTTACCACAGAAAATGAAAAATTTTTATACATGACGTCTTCTTCCAGATCGTGATAAATTTGAACATTGGGCCAAACATTTGGGGTGGAAGTATAACCTATCCATTAGGATTAAAACGCTTATTATTAGTGTTAATAAAATTTAAAATGAATTTTTAACAAAGAGATGCTAAACAATTTTAAATGGAGAGCAAGGTCCTCTAGCTCAGCGTTTCTCAAACAATGAAACGCGATCCACTGGAGTCAACAACCACAGAAAAAAATTTGAATAAACAATCGCTGGATTGCGTAGCAGTATAAAAACGTTTGAGAAGCACTGCTCTAGGTCGTTTCTTGTAGAGTTGAGCCACTTTCCTTTGCTATCAGAATGCCACTTTTTCTCAGTAACCGAATGTCTTCTCGAAATCAATCTTTTAAATCGATTTGTAATTATTGGAAACGTTCATAACGTCCCAATAGATTTTTCATACGCACCTGGATCTTCTACCAACGCAAAAGTAGCCATCGGTCTGTCTAAAGTATCATTATCAATCTAATTAAAAATACAAAATCGAAGTCCATGTTATGATGATATCGGTTCTGTAAACAAGATACATTTCCAATCGAAGAGGAACTCACTGAAACTTGTTGAATTCTCAGTGTCGAAATACCAAAACGATCGCTTATCCATTGAGTAAAGGCCACTTTGAAATCTCTTTCTTTTTCCTGAATGGCTGAGTAAGTACCTACAGGAGCGTAAAATAAAAGCTTTTGAATTACTCAATAATATATTAATTCAATCTGTTTTACAACTAAAATTTACCATCAAATACGACATAAGCGCGGATGACTTTATCATCTGAAAAACAAGGCATAAGATTGAATTCGTTCCAATCGACCATATCCGTTTGGTGATTAAAATAGTGTTCCGTTCTTTGTAGTTTCATCTAAAAGTAAATATAAAATAGATAAGGAAAATCTTAATAAATTGTTGTAATACAGATAATTATTTATTTATCCGACGACATTATAAAAAATGTTAATATATATAACAAGACAGCTGGTTAACAATACGGACCGGTTCACATCGGTCGTCTGCGTAAAACACGGCGTCTCATAAAAACGTACCAAAATTGCCTCGCCTGAAAGTCAGGACGCGAGAAAATCGGATGCGGGTCACAATTAACTATTTTTAAGAGATCGTCATGCGACTGGCTGAAAAATGAACCAATCAGGCGGACTATAAGTTGGACATACGCACGTATAAGGCGGACATTAATATAGAGTAAAAACTGAAACGTGCAATAACAACGTGCTGAAATGCAAAGGCGGACTGAAGGGCAGCATCGGTGAACGGCTTTCTCGCTGTGTATTATGGATTTCGCACCTGATTGGTGGCGTTTTTCAGAAAACGCCTGAAAGACGCCAGAGAATTCAAAACGGTGAATGCGAATTGACCACGCTTTTTGAGACGCGCGAGAAAATCCTCCGATTCCAAAACGCCGGCGATAAACGGTAGATGTGAACCAGCCTTCAGAATATAAATAAGCGCCGTTATTGTGTGGATGACATTGTAGGTAAATCAGTCTTGTAATGTAATAATATGCTTCGTAACATAGGAAGATGATAAATCAAAAGAATTTTTCAAACTCCTTGTGGCTCGAATCCTCATCAAAGACTCTTCAGATCATTGGTAGTCCAACTGACAAAGGTTGCCGAAATCCTCAATCATAAATAAATAAAATTTCAAAAGAATGATAAATACGAGGAGAAACCAGACGGATCTTGTACATTACAAAGACAATCGTTGACACCCAAACCAAGACGAATAAACCATTAAGGAATGACATAACCAAGTACCGAAAGGTTAAACTGTAACGCTTTATAAAAATCTAAACATCATTTGATGTTACTTATTTTAAATTAATATTATCATCAAATATGATGGTTAAGTTTTAAAGTTATTTTAATGACGTATAAACGTCAACTTATTTAAAAATATCAGCTAAGGTTTAAATCTTTAAAGTATTCATAAAAGGACTATAAGGAAAATTTTAATCTTTCAAAATCATTATTTTTATCAAGTTAAACTATTCTCACAACATTAGTGAAATTAAGACAATAGAAAAAGATTGTATAGTGGTTTTATAATCTAAACATCATTTAGACTAGACATTGCGTTGTGTTTTGTTTTTTTTAAGCTGATAAAAGACTCATAATATCAAAAAGATTTAAATCAAATAAGGTTGTATGCAGTCGAAGTGTGTTTGCAGATAAGGAAACATAAGCAACAGACATGGTGAAAGAATTGAATTTATATTTTAATATTATTAAAGAAATTAACTTCATAAAGATCTGACTTGACACATTTGTCCCCAAAATTAAAGAATAAAAATACAATATAATAGAAAGCCTGCAATTGTATGGTGAATCAAGTTCTGTGTTGTACTATAGCAACATGAGAAATTGCTTATTAAAGAGTTAAGAGAATATGCAGTGGTAATGCATAAAAATAAAATTTCATAAACTTCAGAACACTTATGTGGCCATCACAAATGAAAAGGAAAATATTGCATTTCAACTTAATTAAGTTAAAAAAAAATTAAATATTTGCATGAGATACAAAGCCTCAGCTATAATGAGACTGCTTGATTCACCCACAGTTATTTATGACAGGAAATATTAAGAAGAAATCCATTATATATAAAAAAAATATTCCTTGCCATTTTGCATAAGAAAAATGAGATGGAGATGGCAAAGCAAACAGGCACTTAGACGTCAAGATCGGTAGGACGTGCGACTGGACGAACCTCGCCTTGGCAAACATCGAGGTGGTGAAACGAAAGTTCTTGCCAAGGCGAGCGATGCATTTATCAATTACCAGCTGCCAGTGACGAGAGTCCATATTAAGTGAAAAGGAGAAAACATATCCCAGCACTGTAATTTGCTCACACCATGTTATTGGGAAGGATCGAAGATAGTCCACTGTCCACTTCCCAATAGCAATGCCTTTAGACTTGACGAGATTGATGGAACTTCCCGTCGAAGTGCTAAAGAGATCGAAGGTTTCTTTATAGATGCCGAGGGAATACGGATCAGATGCAAATAGCACTACATCGTCCGCATAAGCCAGCGTACGGATATTGATGGAAGCGGCTGGCAAATCATACCCCCGGACATCTGGGTGGCGATTAAGATATTGTAAAAGTGGCTCCAAATAGAATATATATAACAGGGAAAAGATGGACACCCCTGTCTGACGCCTTTGGACAGTTCGAAGAAAGCGAATTGGAGCCATTAATCGCCACGCATGATGTGGCAGAAGCATACAGTGCTGAGATAATCGTAGCGAATTTCCGAAGATGAAGATGGTGAAACACTCGGAAAAGAAACACGTGATCCACCTTGTCGAAGGCCTTTTCCTGGTCAAGACTTAGCACGGCAAGAGTCTGACGGCGCACACACGCTTCCTCCATAACACACTTGATGGTAATGAGGTTGTCGGACATCCTGCGAGATGGAATGGAGCAGGATTGTCCCGGATCGAAGAACTCGTCGGCGTAGCATTTGAGCCGTTGTTGGAGCACACCACTGAAGACCTTATAGTCTGTGTTAAGTAGAGTAGTAGGCCTCCACTGGAGGACAAGTTCAGGATCCGGTACCTTGGGGAGCAAGATGATTCTCCCCGCGGTAAAGTCCGACGTAATGGGGGAAGGGTCCTTAAGAATGGAATTGAACACTTGCACCAGGAAAGGCCCAAGAAGTTTCCAAGTCGCATTGAAGAACGAGTACGGGATGCCGTCTAATCCAGGGCTGGACTGATGACGGCCATCCATCGATAGAAACTTCTTGACTTCATCTTCGGAAAAGGGACGGGTCAGCGTCAGCAGTGAAAGGTCTAAGTGCCTCGATCCACTTCGTCGTGACGTCGGATGGAAAGACTGGGTGGCCAAAAAATGATGAAAAGTGAGAGTGGAAAGCAGACAAGATGTCAGAGTCCGTTTCCACTGTCTCATTCCCCACCACCAAACGATGACACCTCTTCTTATTGGCGCGACGACGCAGCTGCAAACGACATATTCCGGACGTCAGACGCCCAGGACAGTTTGGCCCTGAGAGCTGCGCCGGCGGCCCTGCGGATCATTAGAGCGTCGATCTCGTTCTTCACCTGGCGGATGTCATCAACATATGCCCCCTTCGGGATGGAACAGCGGAGGAGGCGCAGAATTTCTTGCAGCATGAGGAGATGGCGCCGATTCCCGGAACCATATTTATTAATTGGCGAAAATAGTAATTTATATCCGCTTCTATCTCGTCATTACGATTTGTTTTATATATTACTCAATATATCTTCCCAATGAAAATTGCTAGGCGGGGAAATAGAGGTACCATTTGTGCACGTGCCAACGAACCGATTTAGATAATATTTGTAACTGCTTCGTGCCATGAACTATATTCATCGACTGACGAAAACAGATTTTGAAAATCTTTCATAGCCTCGGAGGAGTTAGTTACAGACAGACAGACACGTTTCCCCACATTGAGAGCATAAAGCACCTTTCGGTACTTAATAATGGCGGCCAAACATCCTATTGAGAGTTGTAATGATTTTGACATTTTGACCAATATATTTTGTCATACCCAAGCTCATGGTTTAATCATTTGTTGTTGTTGGCGAGTACTGACTTCCTTTCAACTATCTGACGATCCATTCTGGATGCAACATTTTTTCTCCCCGATAAGTGTATTTTTTAGTTTTATTTTGTTAGTGATCCCGGGTGTTAGTCCATGATGGCGATACTGGATGCATTGTTCACTGGCACGTTCCAATGGTCTGCGCCACACCCGTCCGCGTCTGTCGTCGGTGTCCAAGCAAAAGCGGGATTCGTCGCTGAAGACCACCGGGCGTCATTCCATTTGCCAACCCACTCGTTCACGACACCATTGCAGTCGTATCACGCGGTGCTCAGGTGTCAAAGGAAGACACAACAATGGACGCCTGGCCGACATTGTCGCGGCGTATAACCGTCGTGCTATTGTCGCTATTGACACTGGAGCAGTACCGGGAATAGTGATGTTGTCGCGCAGTTGCCACAGGCTGATGGTTCTGTCCACTAGCGCTGTTCGCAGTATCCGCCTATCGGTACGAGCTGACGTGCTTCTCCGGGCCCCAAAACCTGGTCTTCTGGCATGTGTGCCTTCCTCTCGCCTTTGCCTCCAACATCGGCCTACCGTCCGTGCGTCCCGCGACACACGGACAGCAATCCGTCTGGTTGACCATTCAGCCTCGGAGAGGCCAATAATCCGACCTCGTTCAAAGTCCGTTAATTGCGTGAACGGTTGTCGTTGTCGCGGTATTGAGACCGTTGTGCGGATTACAGTACTGTACGTTCACGAGGCAGTTGCTTCCTCCCTACTGCATGGAACGTCAACTGATGAGCCTATACAGGCACCTGGACACCCTGTATCAACCCAATGGTCATGTCCCGTGAGCATGCATCTAATCGTTTACTAGTCGGAGGTAGACGACCCCCCCCCCCCCACTAAATATGGATAAGGTCGGATAACTCCTTGTTGGTGGGGCAATTTCATTGCAAAGCAGTGTAATTGAATAAACAAATCAACGGTTATCAACTAACTGACCACAACACTAAAGGAAAATTAACCTCACTTTTAATATATTTTTTCCATTCAATTCATGTTTATACATTTCAACAGCAGTGAAGCCAGTTAAATTGTTTTATAAATGTAGATAAGAAATAGCGAAGAAAACCTTGAATGTTTTCATAGCGTTTTTGTTGTTAGTCTGTCCTTTCAACTTCCACTACATTACGCAATTCAGTATTGTTTCAGGAATAGATGGGAAGTCCCACTGCTCATCTATTCCAGATTATAGTCATATGATGCGTTCACAGCAATCGAGAGCTTCAGTTTTCGGGCTCGAGAGGCTGCAGTGCAAATTAAGATCGTTCGCGAGATAACTGCGAGCTATTTGCAAAACAACATCGTTCGCGAGTCGCGACTACTAAAGGGCGAGCTAGCTCCTTATCAGATCCTCAGTTCAATAGAGTAGTCAGTTCGTTTGCGAACGACCCATCACTATATTCTTCGTATAATAACATCCTTGTTAACGCCTCAGGCGAAACATTACGGATAAATAATTGCCTGAATTAATATACTTTCTAAGAAGTTTAATTATCTGTTTATCTAAAAAAAAAAGTTTTATAAATCTCCAAGTTAAATATAAATTAGCTATTCAACAATGAAAACATGGAATTCAAAATTAAGCGAATGTAATCGTTGCTGGAGGGCCGGCTACTTTCACCACATAGGCCTCTTCCGGGAATGAATGAAACGATAAGGGAAAACAAGGAAATAAAGGGAGACAAATACAGATAAAAGGGAGATAGGATCATGTCCTTATCTGTTCTTTTCAGTAATCTCTGAAGATACTGAATTGGCCAAACCAGTCGGAATAGGCTGTGCAATAACATTTATATTTCCAAGGTAAATTCTTTTGATTATAAAATACAGTAATTATAAACAAGTTTCTATGTTCATGAAACTCAAAACTTACATGAGTTAGATTTGAGTTCATTCGCTGTAAAAATAGAAACTCACCATTTTAGTCGACGGGTCAAGCGTAAATACTTTAACCATTACTGGCAATGGGTCTTGCTCATCCTGTTAAAAATTTTAAAGATGATAAATCAATTATAATCATTTAATTTATTAAGCAGACTGATTTTCTAGAACCCATCAAGATTATTAAAATTGCATTTATAAATAATAAGAAAAGCATTCAAACAAAATTTATGGTCTATATATATTTAAACTCGATAGTTACTTACTGCTAGTATGTAGTATTCGTAGATTTTTTCATCTATTAAAACAGACCAAACATCACAATGGTAATCTTTACATGGCCGCTGAGATTAGCAAAAAAATTATAAATGTTAAATTTAATAACTGATATTTATCCTTAAAAATAATTTATTTAATTAAAATTTGACTTGATTTCTTGCTTATCAGTACAGTATTAGAAACTAGTTTGAACATTCAGCATTTTCAAGTCTTTGACACAAAAATGGACGCACTCCGAAAAGATGAATCGATCGTGACGTAACTTCATATACAAATACCTTTCGACCGGCTATGCAAATGATAAAACTTTCGCAAACTTGTCTGGACACGGTCCTTAATGTAAATTATGGTCTGGAGTGCCATTTCGTTTGTTACCCATACCCCCTTGGTAATTTTCCGTGGCACTCTGAGCATAACAGCACATTAAGGACATTCTACGCCGATGTGTTGCCGTTCCTTTACGCGGCAACACGATAACTCCCAGCTGCACGTGGCACACCTCTCAGGGATTGACTCCATGCTTGGCCAGCTAGAACGTCAGATCTTCTCTTAAGCACATTTGAGATGTGATAGAACATGGTCTGCGACCAACCCAAATTATCAACGAGTTAGCCCGTCAATTGGAGGTTATCGGTAAGATATCCCCAGAACATTATCCAGGTCAAGCATCGAATTTGCTAACCTTGTTATATATAACGCTTTCTGTCCAATATATCATTCAATTAAATTCTGAAATTCTAATCACTTCTTCTTCTATAAAGTACCCACCACGTACCAACTGCCAATTACATACACTGCTGTTCAAAAGTTAAGAAACAAACACACTATCCTGAATATCTGGTAAAATATTTATTAAAAGTGTAAGGTTTTTGTTATAGGTCTAATTAGCTGTGGCAATACAAAAAAATTGCATATAAAATTACCTGTTTTAATTTGAAAGCCAATCGTGAAAAGTATGCATATCATACTCAGAGAGGTGATGGAGACATTCGGTTCGGTTATAAAAGGTGCAGTTTGCTGAACTTAAGCTACAGCTGCTTCAGACAGTCAGAGACACCGTCTAAGCGATGAAATGAGCTGGGGAGCGGTCGACGGGCTAAAGTCAGGCGAAGTTAGCAAGATGGCTTAATGTGGATCGCAGTATCATCAGTCGACTCTGGAGCCAGTGCCAAACAACACAAACCATCTGTATAGAAGATATACGCCTCGACGTCTATGGACAGCATCAGGCAGAGAAGATCGATTTCTGATTTTAAACGCAAGATGCCATAGAACGTACAGTCGGCTGCAAAAAAGTTTTTACCTGCTCCGTAGGACCTGAGCTCACCGGATGTTGAACGGTTGCAAAATCAGGTACTTTTACTGAGAGTCAAAGCAGATTAGGCTGGACCTGTCCCTTCTGAATGAAAATAGGGTATCAGGTATACGCTTGGGATGTGCAATTCACGTGCTCAACTATGACTTAAGTTGAAACCTTTTTTGCACCCGACTCTACACAGCACGCCAACATGGTGCGGCCCTTACAGCAACGACTGGAAGAACTGTTTTCCAGCAAACTGTCTCCAGACGGCTGCATGAGGAGCATCTTTATGCAAGACGACCAGCCGTTTGTGTCCCTTTGATATCCTCACATAGAAGAGCTCGATTGAACCGGTGTCGAGAAGCCAATCGTGACAGGACATCTCAACAGTGGTCCAGAGTGCTACCGTGGTTGAAAGAGACAATTTTGGAGGTGGTGGCATAATGGTTGGGGCGGCATCACTATAGTTGGACATACAGATCTCTACCTCTTCGACAGAGAAACACTCACAGAGGCTCGATATTGCAAAGACATCCTTGAACCTTTGTTCGTCCTTTCTTAGGAGCCATGGATTCTGAAGCCATTTTAATGGACAATAATGCTCGTCCGTACAGCGCGAATGGTGGGCCTGTACCTCGAGCGTGAAACTATCGTTTGTATGGAGTGGCTAGCCATGTCACCAGACGTAAATCCCATTGAGCACGTTTGGGATGCTTTAGGACAACAGATTGCAAGTCTGCCGAACCAACACCAGTTACACTTAAATCCCATCTGAGAAGGTGGTGTTGGCCAAACCCACCCCGTAATCTCCAGACACCCAGAACTGTTCTTCAGCAACAATGGCAGTTACTCCCCCAAACACTCATTGACAACCTTATTGGCAGTATGGAGAGACATTGTCAAGTGTGTATTGAAAATGTCACACCATCGAACACTAGTGATCAAAACATTCAAAAAATTCTGGAACCAGTTCCAAACAACACACTCCATTAGTAGAAGACCTAAGTCTGCACGTACACAAACTGAATATCTTTAAAATTAAGTACGAAATATTTCATCTTATTCATACATTATTGTCTCATAGTATGCTGTACTTATTCTATAACATTTATTAAAATCCGTTTGCAACGTTTGAAGATAGGACTTGTGTTTTGCTTAACTTTTGAGCAGCAGTGTACTCTTTCTTTTTTATATGTCAAAGGGTGTACTCTTTCGTCTCAAGTTCATTTGTTAAAAGAATTAATCATCGCTAATGCTTAACAACATTGGTGAAATGTAATGTTATTGAAATAAGTTAATAAAGTTTTGAAGAAATAAGTCATTTCGATATATTACCTGTCCGATAAATATAGAAGACTGAAATTCGTCATGGAAAAACTCTGGGTGCTTAACGTGTAAAGGAGAGAAAAGGTTAGAGTGCGTTAATTTTGCTTCAGACGTACAAAAGCCACTCCGGAAATGCGAGACATATCCTGAAAAGAGAAAGAAAAAAAGAAATAATAGGAAGGCCTGCTGATGTCGGTTAAAGAAATAGATACATGGTATATACGTTTTACATTAAGAAAATTATTCATGTTCGCTTATTACGTCGCAAGAGAAATACGTTGCAGTAATCAAAAGAATATATTCTACCTTGTTTGGCATCAATGACGTCCCTCCATATTGGTTTCTCTTGATCAGAAACTGAAATCTCTTGAGATTCAACAGCCATGGCAGGAAGATCTTGCGAATAGGAGACCTTAGGAAGGAACATAATACCTAAATGCAGCTCATATAGAGTTCATAATAAACATCTTAATTGATAATTTATTATTAAGAAAAAAAGCGCGAGATTCTTCAATATGCTATGCAGTTTTATATTTCTGGTTTTTTTTTGTTTGTTTGTTTAGAGGAGGACAAAATTATCTGGGGTTAATAATACGTATCTTCACTTTTCATTTTTATATGGTAAACATCAGCTGGAGGAGGAGGAGGAGGAAAGGGTAGTTGTTATCTGTTTGTAGTATTATGTAGAAGAACACTTCTTCTATTTGTCTTTTCATATATAAATATTTCTAATACCGAAATAAAATTGTTTATTGAATTTAAAACGAAAACATCTTGATATATTCTCGTAATATATTGTTTATAAGATCGACAGCATACACAATAAAATTATTTTTCCTCACTCTTATTCGTGTCCTCTTGCTATCTTCTTCAGTTTCAATATCCACAGAAAAATCTTTTTCAATATAAGGAATAACTTTGTCGAATGAAGTGGACTTCATGCCCTTGCAATATACTCCGTCAGGGATCTAAAATAGAAAGCCATAAGTTCAGCTTATTCATTTATTATTAATTATTAAATAATAATTCATTCATTTAAAATCAATACAGGTTGTATTCGAAGTAATTATAAATGTTAAAGATAATTTAAATACTTGTTTAGGGATGTAAGACACTTAATTGTAAACATTTGGTATGTAAAAATATAGTTGTTATGAGTTTGTAAAATGAGTAGTGTGGATAATTGGTTTACATAATGTACCAGGCAGAAACGAAAAATTTAAACGATCTTTTTAAATTACTTCGTGTACAAGGATCCATGAACATATTGCATGTTGATTCGCAAGCCAAGAAAATTTTAATGTTAATACTTAATGTAGTTTCATTTAAAAGAATCCGCTTTCTTTAATTAACGCATTAACCGCGCCTGTTCGTAATGATGAAGGCCATTTTACTTTGGACTTAGCCGCGTATATAAATATAACACTATTACCATGAGCACCACAAATAAGTAAAAAATGTTTTAATAGTAGCTTGTAATACCTGTAATGTTGTGCTTTCAGCTTTATCTTGAAATTCGATGAAGTCGTAATAAGTAGAATCGTTGATTATCAAATGGTAAGGACGGTTCCATTTCGTGCAGTTTGAATTAGGACACGAAGGAAATGTCCATGACTCAACTAGAGAGAATTTGTTATAGAAATATTAAAAATGCGATATAGTTACAAATAAATGAATTAATTTAGAAATAATAATTCGAAAAATCCACGTTTCAGGAAATGTAATTGCTTATTTAGGACATTATAACTTGTTCATACCATGCTTTTTTTTTTTTTTTTTTTTTAACCTTAGAATGTAATCTTTTAAAATACTGAATAATCATCACATTAGGAATATGTACTTAAAAATACACGTGGTTCAATTTTTTCTGGTTTATACAACCAAGGCCTCCTAGATAATAAGGCCCGACAGCTCGAGCATGATGGGAACGGTCATGTGATCAAAGGAGGGAAGATTGATGCAGACGATGCAGGCGATACTCTATCTTTTGCTGAGCTTACGTACGGATACAGATCATTTTATCATTCAGCATGAACTATTTAATATAATTCTTTCACATAATATTGTAAAGGAACCATGGATTGCTAACATATTTTTCAAGTAGGCATAAAATTTTATTTTGCTTCTGTTCATCTAAGTCACTGACGACGTTTGTAAGCGAACCTTCATGTTTAGATCATGTTCAAGCGATAGCGACACTCAAATTTGACGAAAATCATTTGCATTAAATTGATTGTTCATTCTAAAAGTTTGAATAATATTTTAGAAGATTTAGAATAACAGAAATTACAATCGCAATCACTTAAAACATATTGTAGGCAAATTAAAACAGAATAAACATCGAAGAATTAGGTCCAGTGAATTAGGCCTAACTATACGTATATTGAATGAATTATCTGCTATTTGCATATTACTATCATTTATAAATAAAACAAATGTTCACATATAAACAGTTATAATTAAAATTTGGAGTTAGCCTATATCCTTTGTAGTTTTTCAAGTACATGCATGTATTAAGCTCTAGCTCAGGATGCTTGAACTAGACTTAAAAACAGCTACAATCAAAATTTATTTATTAAATTTAATAATTTAAATATTATTAAAAGTCTACAATATTTTCAAAAAACGCTAGAAAAGACCTACAATATTTTTAAAACAATAGAAAAACTCAAAAATGTCTATCGATATTTTCCTTTAATTAGCTACGAGCTTTTTTTTCCTTCCCTGTATTGTTCTCTCGCTGCCCTCATTCCCTCCTTTTGTGACGTCAACAGCGCATAGTGTCCGGGCCTTCTTATCTAGGAGGCCTTGATACAACCCGTAGATTACTTGAAACAAATTTTCCCCTAGTTGTTTGTAGACCACTTGTCATAATCCACAATCCGCAAAGGAGGGAAAGGCACAATGGGCCTATTTGGTGCACATAAACCAGCCGAGAGTCTGCATAACTGATCTCCTTTTCCATATTCTTATATGAAAAGTCGCTTTAGGATTGGCGTCCGAAGAAATGCTTATTTTTTTTTCCTGCCCAGTTAATTAACTTCCAAAACATGATGATAAGAGGTGCTGCCAAAGGGGCAATCTTAGAAAAGAAGAACCACCTACTAAAGCCTCAAATTCAGTCGTCAGAGAACAAGAATTACCCTATCACACGATATGCCAGACTATATAAGTATATTGTATAAGTCTATGTTGCCTATGTGAGGCATATTAGACTATGTAATATAAGAAGCAAGCCCACCGTTTAAGCCGCCACGAGTAAAGCAATGCAATGCTAATTTAGGGTTATTTAATTCTGAAAAGCTTCCTAATTTTTGTCAATTCATACCATAAAATATGTTAGTAGAAATATATTGTATGAAATGCACCTACCTCCCAAATTCAGAGTGATCCTAGTTGGCTCTTCATTAACTGTTGTATTCATTGCCCATTCTTGAGTTTTAACCTGATCCACTTTTTTCATATCCAAAGCCTAAAATACTTGAATTCGTCAATTTAGAAACCGTAAAACAATTTATTTGCCAAACATTTTTTTGCAAAAAATTATTCTCTAAATGTGTGTCGAGAGAGGGTTGGAGGGTGATGGGATAAAATTCTCCGGGCCCGGAATTGAAAGGGGCCCGGAACATCATGTCCAAGCTCATTTTTCCCTCGGGTCGGGTGACGTTTCTCGACGCCCCTGTGTATATCATTTATTCAGATGGAATATTTATTAAATATTCCATCCTGGGAAATATTAAATGAGCTTTAGTCAACATATTTCAAAAGTAAGGTCGTAAGTGACCTACTCAATAAACATTATAGAATTCTCCTTAAAACAGTTCCCATTGAAGAATACAACAGTTTTATTATGAAAGTCACGCAGAAATGTGTTGTTTTTTTTTTAATTCTTGTGCAAGCTACGATGATGCCCTCAACAGTAAGTCCTTTCGTCCTTATCATAGCCTATCTCTAGGCATTCAAAACTATGATCTTACTGAATTACCCACGCGGAATAAAATAAATTCATAGTCAAACTTATAAATTTTAGAAATATGGAGATATGCTGAATTATAAATGGTGCGTATTAGAATATCATTGCGAAATTTCTAGGATACCAGATTTACAAAGAGGGAGCTTACAAGATTTCTTTTATAACGGCTTAAAAACATCAAAAAAGAACCATTTATACAGGGTGAATACAAAAGTCTGAACCCCCCTTTTATTTTTTGAACCGAAGCAGATATGTCAATTTTGATGAATCCAATGAATAGGAAGTCGTGGGTGGCCTATCCCATGGTGCACTTTTCATCATCCCAAATATGCAAATTAGGACACATTCAAAATTTATCTCAAAAACCGTAAGGGATAGAGAAAAAAACCCAATTGCAAACTTGTTCAGCATAAAAAAACAAACAAAACAAAAACAAAATCATCCAAATCGGACCAACCAATCACCCACAATCACGTGTAGCTTTTGACCATTTCCGGAACAGTGTAGCTTGCCATCCTGGAATTGTTCTGTCTTCTGTATGCTGAAACATGCCTTTTATTTGCTTTTCCGCATGAAAGTAAATGTGGGTATGGTAATTTATGTTAATTTTTTGATTTGCATGCTTTACATGGTGGAAATATCAACATTCAGTTTTCCTTGTGCAGTGTGACTGTTTGTAAGCTACAAACAGTTCACCACGTGATTGTGGGTGATTGGTTGGTCCGATTTGGATGATTTTTTTTGATTTGGATGATTTTTTATGCTGAACAAGTTTGCAATTGGGTTTTTTTTCACTATCCCTTACGGTTTTTGAGATAAATTTTGAATGTCCTAATTTGCATATTTGGAATGATGAAAAGTGCACGATGGGATAGGCCACCCACAACTTCCTATTCATTGGATTCATCAAAATTGACATATCTGCTTCGGTTCAAAAAATAAAAGGGGGGTTCAGACTTTTGTATTCACCCTGTAAATCTCAGCTTGTATGCATACCTGTACTTCAGTTTTCAGCTGAAATAATCTGCCTATGCTCAGCATTGATGGATTATTGGGATCAACATAGATGTCTCCTTCCTTGCTGTCGAATATGTAAACTTCACATGCACCCGTTCCTAAAAAGAATAGAAAACAGGATGTTTGTATTGAAAATGTAACGCGTTTCATCTCCTGCAGTGTTATCGATGTTTCTTGTACCATTGATAAATAGCAGTTGATTCGTTTCGTAATTGTAGATGAGTTTGCTCTGCTCATATGGCGTTTGGACGTCGAGAGAACCTCTCGAGTGCGCCATATCGAAATTCTCTTTGCTGGAATAGAAAACTCTCTCGGAACTTCCTGGAGGAATCCACATTCCAAACAACTTTGCTGAGAATTCGTCGGTATCGAAGACTTTATCTATATTTAAAAAAAAAAGAAACTGGCGAAAATGCTCCTTTCGTTTTGTTCTTAAGGTAAATGCCAAATTTGCATGTTGGAAAGTTTATTCGTAGGTTTAATAAATACCGGATGTAGCGTTACTTCGAGGATTCAACGTGGATTTTGTAGACATGGCAGCCAGTCTTACTACTACATAACTGAACATTATCATTGATACGATATAGACACAAGGTAGCTAAAAAAAATTACTGGGTTGTATTAATAGGTTTGAGTTTCAGTGCAGGGTAGTTAAAATGAAAACAAACTAGTGGGGTTTTATGTTTAAAGAAAGTTCCTTTAAGCTGAAAGCGTGTTTTTTTATAGGACGCAAACATCTACTATGCGTTAGAGTGAATGTTGAACAAGATCAGAGAAATGGCAGGATCAGAGATTCGAAGCAGTTGAACTAATATTGAGAATGGATGATTAGAAAGGATAAAGGATATCTGTATTCAAGTGATTTAGACCTGTGAAGCATAGCCGAAAGTCGGTTCTTATTGTTAAGGTCAGATAGGCGAATATAAGATACGGGGGCGCATATTAAAAAATAAAAAAAAAAAAAGATTTTTTAAACCAAATGGCTTCATGCTTTTTTTAAAGTTTTTTTTAGTCATCTATAAAATAAGATCGACATTTATGCATGAAATAATTAGGGCTTAAATCTAAGGCTAATGAAAATGGTTTTATCCACAACTTAAAATTTTTAACGAATGAATCTCACAGTACATTGTTCTATCCATTATCAAATATCTGTTTCTCTCTTAGATATATTTCATCGAATTCATTGTTTCATATTTTTAAAATAATAACATCAACTAGAAAATAAAAATAAATAAAATTAGCTTACGAGACCGTTGACATTCATGGCAGTTAAGAACGAAGTTAACCGATTGCGAGATTTCAATTCATTGCGATTTAAAAACATTGAAGGTTTTTACGGTAAATGTTTAGATTTTTTTCAATGGTAAAAATAACAATTAACTTGATTATCTGAATAAGAGATAACATGTCAATTGTTTTGTTGATAACATCTTGGAATCTAATCCTTTCAGATAAGCTCCTATTCTTTTAAGAGTGATGGACATTTGCTGTGGATACTTTCCTGCCACATAAATTACTTCTGATTACTACATGCAATAATAGATTAAAAGATTTCTTAGATGAGAATGTTTGGATATTGTAAAGAAGTTTTATAATTAAAAATCGTTTTAAACTTCTGAAGAGAAAAACCTTATAGTGTTCTTTAGATAAAACGCTCTAAAATTTTTCCGACCTTATCTTCGAAGGTATAGAATCTTGTTTCTTAAGATTTTCAAGAGGAATTTTTAATATTAATACTTTTTCAAATGAAATTATGATAAATGTGAATTTAGACTAATTGTAGTTTTTTTCTAAATGCGAATGGAGACTTTAATCGTAGGCTACATACATAGATGAGCATGGAACTTTTGTCTCATTTTTTATATCAGCAGTTTCATTGCTTATTAACGATTATATAAAAGAATAAACTTTATAATTTAGCGCTGACCTTTAAACCACCAACACTCTACTGCATACGAGATTTATGAAACGACGTTAAACTAATGTCGCCTAACATATGTAACTGCGATTAAATATTTAAGAGTTGTCATGTACTAGTTATCCATAAATCGATATTTAAGCTTCTAGAGCTCTTTAATAATTCATGTTGAAATTTTTTTATCGTCTTCTATCCACTGTTAAGGACACTCAATTCTAGGGTATTAACATGGTGATGGCCTCTTTCACCTGCTCCGTCTTTAACGTGCACGAAATAGACATTGCTCAAGGCCATTCCTCCTAATAAATTAGTGACTTTATACAGAATAAATTCATAGTAAATTCGTTCCAAGCTTCTATTTTTATGCTCGAAGGTTCCAAGAGAGTCCTTGCAAATTTCACTGTCAGTTATTCACAAAAAATTACTTTATTTATTATATTAATAAAACGCACACATTCCTAATTTTTTAAAAATATTTAATGAATATTTATTTTTGAACATGTACATTTTTTTATTGGATTAAAAAAACCAATGCCATATAAAAAACGTTACAAAGTACTGTAAATAAGTTATTTAATTTTTTTACAATCAGTATTATATAAATATTATTCAACTTCTCATTTCAATTAGTTATAATAAAAATTTCTGAATAATATTTTCTTTGAACCACTCTGTACTGATTTGTAGATGGTCCCCTTCGATTTCCAGAAAATGGAGCTTGCCTTGACTGTTCATTTCTTTCAATCCCAACCAATCCTATCCAAAAAAAAAAAAGAATTTATGAAATTATATTACAATATTTATTATTCAAAGAATATTAATATTAGTTTTTCTATATCAATATTACTTCTTGATAAATAGGCGACTCTTCCAACGCAAGAATTTCCTTTGCTTGTCCAGGTTTATAAAATGCAAACCACTTGTTAAAGAAAGAACATAATAAACTTCACATATACGCCATAATTATTATTAGCTATGAATAAATAATGAAATTCTATAAAAAAAATTGTCATTTACTTCAGATTCTTTTGGATCAACCATCGTATCTTTATTAAATTTCACCATAACAAAATTTTCAAGTTTCATTAAGTTGGTCTTATAGTCAGGATTTTTCACCTATAAAAACGTAAGTGATAAAAGGAATAACCACTTGCAAATTAAACGTAGACAAATGAAATAGTTATTTTTTTACCCTTTCATTATTAATATCTGCCAAGAAAATGCTCTTCTGTTTATATTCTTCTTCTTCCAGAGGATTGTGCCAATATTCAGCCTGCACAAGACTACAAAAAATGCGAAGAATTTGGTATCCCAGTTAGGATTTCCCCAGCACAATTTAACGAAACTACACCTTCAAGATACTTACAAATTTTGAATCCAACTGAAACGGAACAATTATAACTTAATAAATACGAAGGTATAACTTAATCAATGTCAGAATTTTTTTAAAATCAAAGATGAAGCACCTAGTATAGGCCCCCAAGTTGAGAAGTCTTCTGATCAGATCACATATGGTGGAATTGTCACCGGGGCAACGAGGAAAGCCGTAGACACCTAATGAATCGATAAAAAATATTTAAAATTTCATTTTAAAATTAATTTTATAACTCACAGCTTAGTTTAAATTTGTTGTCAAAATGATGTGTACGTTTATAAAAGCGGAAATGATATTGTAACCAATTTTATTAAACACCTTGATGCTGTCCTCCAATGGAGACCAGATTTTTCATGGGAGGTGTGGGACATCTCTGGGCAACCGCTCGTCTTTAAAAAAAAATTATTTTAGAAAATAATTTAATGTATATTTTTAAATTAATTTATTATATATAAAAAAACTTTATACAAAAATTGGCCTCCTTGGGAAAATCCAACGCTGTTATAACCATTTTGTAGTCTCGTGTCATTCTTCAGGACTTTGCATACGTACGAAACCTGTAGCCAAAAATAAGATAGCAATTTAAAATTTCTAACTAAATTACATTATATTTTGAGTTAAAAAAAAGTAAATTGGCCAGTCTTTTGTGCCTTCCATTACCTGATCATTGACATTCTTAAAAAATCCATTTTCGGTATCCTAAAGGTTTAAAAATAAAATAATGTCATTACTGAAAAAAAAATTCTTTTCATTTTTAAAAATACTCTAAGCGGTTGATTATATTATTTCTTTCGCTCTGAATGATTATATATATTTTTTTTACCTCAATGACATTATTTCCTATTTCGAGAGACAAGACATATACGTTAGGAACATTGTTTTCGATCAATGATTTAATCGATCCCATGCTAAGTGGATTGCAACAACTGTCACCTGGATAAAAAATAAAACAAAGATTTTTTTTTTAAAAGGAAACATGTAATTTGTTTACTTTATCTTTGATTTTTATTAAATGTGTAGCACATACATTTCTGTATTTTTGAGGATTATCATTTCTCCATGAGAGAAAAATATCTCTTCTTAAAGAAAATGAAAACGTTTGTTTTGCGGATAATAATCATTATTTCTAATTATTATTATTATTATTATTATTATTATTATTGTAGCAGCAGTAAAGCAAACTAGAGACACAATAAATAATTGAGGCACTGGATGGTAGCTGCCCTCCAAGCATGCAATAGCCCAAACAAGGGTTAATGAAATGAAAACATTAAAACTAAAGAAAAAAGGGGAGAGAAATCAAAGTCATTATCGTAAGTGATAAAACTATTATCAAAAATATTAGTAATTTTAGAAACGGGATCGATCCAGCAAGGGTTTTTAGGACGATTAACATTCACTAGCATTATTGATGGTTTATGGCAAGAATAACTTTTTCTTGCGGCATGCAATTCTTGTGGCAAGAATAACCCTACTGCGGCATGCAATTCTGAAGAGTCAATGTAACCAGCAAAGATCTTTTTCAGAAATCTACCATTTAAATCTTCTATTAAAAATCGGAATTTATGAATTGCTAGTTGATCTATACACTCCAGTTTAGTAGAAGAGCCAGCTTATTTTTCTAAGAAATGAAACATATTTTTTCATAATTCTCGAAAAGGAACCACTATTTGCACCAGTAAACCATATCAAAAAACAATAATTCTAATGGCGGATTGGTTCATTCGCACAGCCCTACCATCAGATCATGAAACGGATTCAAAAAAGAAATTTTATTTTTCTGTTGGGGGGCCAGAAATTTTATTTTTCATGAAACGGATTCGCAGCCAGTTTGTTTTCAAAAAATGGTTCGTCTCAATGAGAGGAAGCCGTTCAAGTCGTTTGGGTCGATGAAATGAAAGCTTCTGCCATTTCTTCATTTTTAGAAATAAAAATTAATTTCTGCAAAAAGACTTAGCCTATTTCCATGAAAAATACGTCAATGCATAGTTTAAGGATTCCTCTAAATACGAATTAATTAAAAAAAAAATTGTCGGGGGTGGGGGGTCGTGAATAACTCCAAAACGGCTCATCAGAGCCAAACAAGTCATTTACAAAAAAAAGTTCGCCTTAATAAGAGGCGTCCGTACATGTCGAGTCTATTGAGTTTGGTTCGCTGGTTTGAACGCTACAGCCATTTTTTAATTTTTAGAAAAAATTTATATTTCTAAACAGGCTTATCCAATTGACATAAAAATACGGCAAGGCACAATTTAAGGTACCTTCTAAGTATATGTAATTTTTATTCGGTTCTACTATTTGCCGTTTCGGAGGAATTAGCTGCACAAAATTGGTCAAATACGTACAGACGGAATTTTTTTTTCAAATTTTCAACATATTTTTTCGAATCATAAGTTTTTAAATCGATTTCAGGAAAAAAAAAATTGAGTTTCGACCAGGGCCGTCTTTAAGGTCCTCGGGGCCCCCGTGCTCACTCCTACAACTGAGGAAATGGGCCCCTCCAACTGAGGAAACAGGTGCACCCATGCGGAAAGGGAAGGGAAATAATACTGCGTGCCTACTATTATTGACTGTGTGCCTACCCATGACGTATATTAAAGATAGACTCCGAATCCTATTGTTGTAACTAGAAGCAAATGGGGAAGATCCATGCCAAGATCTGTCATGGCCGAAAGTGAGTGAAGATGATGCAAAATACACAGTTAAACAAACATGAGAGTAGCTGATTAATAATTCTTTCACACGCCGATCACGGAGTGATAAGTTTATCTTTTCGTTTACTTTGTATTTGAAGTATTTTATTATATTTTATAAACAATTTTTCGATCATGGTTTCAATTTCAATTTCTTTTGATTGTCTTTCAGTTACGTATTTTCATTTTAATTACGTATTTTTGATTTATTTTTGTGGAAAATGATTCCTGATCCTTTTTATTGTCTGTTTGTACAGTTGTACGCAGTTTAACATTGAGGAATGGTTTTGAATTAATTATTCCTCAGGCCCAAAATCTTCAAAAACAAAGCAGCCAGACAGCTAATTACTCCACGGCTCACTCCTGCCCAGAACTATCATGGCTCAATTTGCTTCACTTTTTGCCGCTGTTAACAATAGAATTCGGAGTCTATCTTTAATATACGTCATTGGTGCCTACTATTATTATTTCGAAATAATAATAATAGGCACTGTTTCGACCAATAAAAAATCTTAGGAACAACTATCTTAGGCCTAATACAAGATCGAAATTTCTAAGTTCTTTGCTAATAAATTAACTAGATAACTTAGATAATAGAGCAATAACAATTCTATAAAAAAGGCTTAATTTTTCCTATATTTTAATTAATATGATTTTATTAAAAATTCATTTAAAAGCAAACAGTGTCAAGTGAATCATTTGTATTTTGTTGAAGTCTTATTCCCGTCGGCAGATGGCATAGTTCGGTTTCAGATCAACAGTCAAATTCATTTTCCCTATTGTTTAAAAGCCAAGAAATGGCACTGTTTGATAAGCTACAAAATTGTTTGTTTTTTTCTTTCCTAAAACCGACACCAACCGTTAATCCATCCATTAAGTGGCTTAATGCTAATCAAAAATTTATCAACAGTCATATGACTAGGCGGGCGTCAACGAACTCAAAGCTGCGCGATTAGAAGCCTTTTCAACTGTTTTGGAGAGAAAGAGAAGGTTAATTCTCACCCATGCCGTGCCATAAAACAACCGGTGTGGAGTTGGCAGTCGCATATGTAGGCGAAATGATCCCTATCGCCAGAAATGCTAACATAAACATCGTCTCCGTCGCTACGAGTTGAGGGCGATAAGCCATCTTTAAGTAGAAACCGAATCACCCACTTGATTTTAGGGCAGCTCCATTTTCTTGTGTCGCCATCTATTGAGACTAAACGAATTTGTAAATTTGTAAAGATAAAAAAAATTTCTTTTCTCCATCTTTCACTTACTCCGCAATGTAATAACACTAGTTCATCATTCCAATAAATTTAAAATTGTTTGGTTATAAAATTTTGATCAAACGATAACTAGCAGCAAAAATGACTGAAAAGGAAAAGATTTAGTTTAGGTTACGGCCTCCTTTAAGTATTGATTTTTATTCTTATTCTTCCATTATACTTAATTATAATTTACTTTTTTTATGGTGCAGTTAGCACTGCGACGCACCCGCAATTTTCATCTGCTGTAATAAACGCGTAATTTAATATTTGCGCCATGGAAGAAGTAGAATGTTTGTGCTGTTTGACATCCTAAGTAAGATCTGAAACTGTTTAAACGAGAATAAAAAAATGTTTTCCAATCTGCTATTTACATGAGCAAAGAATGTCAAGTTTGTTCATCTAAACCAATTTTTTTTAATGAATATTTGTTAAAAGAAACTACGTACAATAAATAATTTAATAAATAAAACTTAATTATAACATTTTATTATCCTCGACAATGGACGAAACCAAGTTTTTCCCAGTTCATGGTGCAATTCTGCTATCTAAAATTACTGAGTTCCAGTGAAAAATCTCCACAATTTTCATGCAACACCCTATTTCATTTTCGATTGATAATTTAACAATGATACCAACATCAGAAACTGAAAGCAGAAAGTGATAAACTGAATTTCAGGCATGGGCGGACTGGCAGTCTAAATCGTACCGGGCAGGTAATGGGAAAAATCGGCGAAAGCGGCCCTCATGGCGGCCCAAATTAAAGCCACCAACCAGGCCCCCACCGGGATTTTTCCTGGTGTCCGCCCATGATTTCAGGATTCGTTTTTAATATCAACCTCACTCTAAAGAGTCTTAAGAATAAGAAATCCCTCTACCTTACAGTTTTTTACGTACTCTTTTAACATGCATGTCTAGGTGATCAATAAAAGCGTGAAAAAAATGTATCATGAGCAATTCATCTTCTTTTCAAGGCTTTAACTTCGACACACAAGCTATTGAAACATCATCCCGATAGATAGTTAGACCTTTAGGTTATACAGAACGCCGTGTATAATCACCCAGTTCAATTTAATTTCTAAGATCATTGATTTATCTAGGTGTTTTTTTATGGGTAAGAATTCTATTGTCCTGACTAGATGATTCTCGATCACTACGAAATGTATCATAACCGAAAAATTTTGTTTTCATTTTATCTGATAAGACCAACAATAATATCAGTGCAAGTTTAATTCAGGCGATCGATATTATCAAAAATTCGTAAAATCTTTTTTGATAACTGTCATAAGTGCAAGAACAAATGCTGAGACTGGCGTGGTCAACGTTGCTTTTCAAGAACTACGTTTAGGTTTGGAATAATTCAGAAATTACTATCACAATACAGTTCAAAAATTACTGGAATATATTATTGCATTTATTTTCGATCTAGCGTCTGCAAAGAAAAGTAAGCTATTTCAGATTCATCTTTGTTGTATGAAAATATACGAGCAGCTAAGATTAAATTGAATAGACATGTACAGTAGTATCTCATTTCTTATTGAAGTAATTTAGTGAAATTATTATTTATTTAATTAGAATGCATTAAATATAACCTTATTATAGTCATGCTTTAATCATTATAGTTTAATTTTAGAATTTGAGGATTGAATGTACGGTGAGCGGAACTGAACAATTTTTGAACTTCGGCCACAAATGTCGACGATTTCATTGTCTCGTCTGTTATCGCTCCTTCTCCTGTCACTCTACAAAAGTAAGTAATTCATTTCTTCTGATCAGTCATCTGGTCTAAAATAAAAATATAATTTTATATGAAAGTATATAGATGTAAAAACGTTTAGAGGATTTTAAACGCCGGACCTGATATAAATTTATAATTTTAATTTTTAAAATTAAAATAGTTATATTCGTTGCTTGTCAGTAAAAATGTTTTTGATTTTGATTAATGCTGCTTTCCTTTTAACTGCTTAAACCTTGATTCTTAAACTCATTGTTAGGTTAGAGAAATTCGTCTGCGGCTTAATGAAAGAATTCTGTAGTCATCGACATAATCAAAAGAAGTAGTTAACTTTCATTGAAAAAAAGAAACTAAACTAGTTAATATTTGCATTACAGGTGAGGCTCAAGATGTTCCAACAAGTTTTCAAGTGGAAATTCAGGTCAACGATGCGACACAGAATTTGACATATCTGATAAAAGAATATTATGAGACAAATAAAACAAGAAGCGAAGGGTCCGTGATCACTTGGCGTGGGAAATACAAAACTCAATTAATTTACTTCGACATTCAGGATAAACTTTCCTATCTTCTAATAAGCAGTAAGAAATTCCAGTTGATGTTCTAATTCTTTGTTTTTAAATGTAATTGAGCTTTTTTCACTAAATATATTGTAATTAACATATTTCATTGAAGACACAAGCCACAGTGTTATAGTGTAATAAGAAAACCTGGCTGAAAGATGACCACATGGTGGCTCAGATATACATATTCATACTAAATTATTTGTGGAAAAGCGGATTTGATTTGATTCCTGAGGTGGTTAGTTTGTTAATAAAGAATTATGCAGGAAATATTTAAATGGTCGAGCTCTAGTCACCCTTTGAGCGATCATGGGCATATTTAATACAAATAGCAAATATTTTAATTTAAATGCTGTATATACAACAGAGTTTAAAGACCCGAGCTTTACTAGGCTATTCTGGTGTGTGTGTGGGAGATGTACATTATTCTAAGGATATAAGAATTAATTCTATCGCCTCGCTTCGTAGGACTTCTTTTTGTTGTCACTTATATTGTTGATTCTTGATGAAACGTTTGATTCCATGTACACCCAAACGAAATCACTCTTATTAGCCGAGGGGATGATATATTAAACCTTTGTTAGATTGTGCAAAGGCGGGCATATTAACGATCTTCAGACTTTATTTATATTTTATCCAGAATTATAATAGCTGGTGGCGAGGGGTGTTCCCTAAAGTTTGGGTATGTGGAACGAATGAGCGATGAACAAGTGACTGTATGCTGCCTGAGCGGATAGGAAATGAAGATTACACATTTCTTTGAAAGTGCTACAGAATCGACTTAACTGTATTTATTTACGTTTGAATAAAAGGCAAACAAAGAGTTGTGTATAGAGAAAAATATTTTACGTCAAATATAACTTCTAAGTAATCTTATGGCATGTACTGTTTTATAATAAATTTAACCTCGTAATAGATCTTGTCGATTATTTACTGTTCTCTTAACATTACCAGTGTCTTCCGTCCATCACCTTATTTGTATCCTTGATAAACCCAGGAATCAAAGGCGAAACCAGTCGGAATTCTGTATGATATTACCGATCACGAAATATTCCACACCTCATTTGCGCGGAGAGAATGATCGATTAAATCTTCCACTTATAAGCTAGGTGCAAGCTAAAGCACTAGATAATACTATTATTATCTAGTGCTTTAGTGCAAGCGCAAAGTGTGCGGACTCTGGTAAGCGTTTCTTGCGTTAGCTTCGGGAGAGCTCCTTTGTTTACATGCGTGCACAAGGTAAAACAAAAGGCAAAAATAGACTAGTTATTGCTTTTGTGCTATATTATAGATATACCAATTAATTTTAAAGATGTCAAATAACAACTGCAGTATAGTAGGATGTGCTAATACGTATAAAACTGCCAAAAAAGCAGGAAAAACAAATTCATTTCTACAAGTTCCCGTCCAAATAGGGGAATTCTTTTTCTACCACTCTACCAAACCTCCACAGGGTAGTTGTTATATATCGATTGATAGTTGTTTACAAGTGGTTGATATTAAAAAATCGGTACTTTTTAAACATCGATTATTGTTTTTTTTTTTTTGTTAACTTATTGACTGAATAAAGGGAAACATCTATTTTTAAAAACATCTGAACAAATATTTTTGAAATTACATATACGGTTAAAACTACACGTCTGTAAGTTAAACAATATCAGCAACATCAAAAGACATAATAATTGAACTTTTAAAATTGTTTTTTTTTTAAATAAAATTTTTATTTGAATTTTAGGCGAGTGCATGGCCAGAAATTTTCTACTGTAAGAATTAAAATAATAAATAAAAACATTGTGCAATATGAAATGATTTGTTTTTGTGGTATTAAATTAAAAGTAAATTTTTATTAACGGGAAAAACAAAAATTTATTACAAATAAACTCGCACTAGAGTTGCGTTTTTACCGCAACGAAACATGCTGTCTTGCGTTATTACGTAATTATGTTTTATCGATTTACAGCTTTTTTTGATGAATAAAACGTAATTTTCGATCATTAATATAATTTTCCATATCAATAAAATATAGCAGGGTTCGTACGGATCATGGAAAGATCTGGAAAATCGAAAAAAAAATTCCAGGCCTGGAGTGTTTTGGAAAAATCAATGCTTTCTGACTTAAGTTTTGGAAAAGTTTTTCTTAATAATTATTTATAAATGATGTAAATATATTATTCTTAAAAATCGAACGTCATGGAATTTTATCTTTGATCAAGAGTACGAACCTGTATGGTTTCTTTCGAAAAATGTAGTTTCATAATGAAAAATAATTCAAAAAACGTTGTTCCACATCAATATAACAAGTCATAGTGCCCTCCCGTGGGCCGTGGTTTTTCGAAGATGTGTGCCTTCGATGATGTGAGGTTCGATGAAGTGGGGGTGTACCCATGAAAAACAATCATCCCAGTCATCCCGATTACATTCCAATAGTTCGCTGTTCGACATCTAATGTGACTGACAAAAAAGTTCAACGCTTTCAGCGGTAATTCGCGGTCAACAAAAGTAATCTGTGCCCAGTGGATGGGCTTATTTCTAATTAAGTCACAATGAAATTTTGTTAGCACTCATTTTAATATGGTTTTATAAGTTGGTTTATTTATGCTTGTTTGAGGCAGGCATTGTCCGACAATAACACTGTGACTGCTATAAATTTTTGTTCACAGAATCCATATTCTTTGAATCAACTAATTACTTCCCTTTTTTATGGTATTTGCTCGAAAAGTTGAATTAAAAATTGTTTCATAAAAAAAAGCTAATTTAAACACATTTTCCATGGTGATTGTCAATTTGAAATTCTTAAATACCAGCTAACTCAACGTAAGCATTGCGTTTCTCTCCCGACGCTAGTTGATTTAGCCACCACCAGGTACGAATTCACTAGCGCTCCAAGCGGCATGCACCTAGCTTATATTGCTCTAATAGCTAAAATTCTGATGTTTCTAGAAACAGATTAATCTATTTTTGAGATAGGGAGGAAGGTGCTACTAGGAAAAGTCGCAGCCACTTTGTAAAGGAGTGTTTGGTGATTGAAAATTTTCTTTAATGAGATGGCATCATAAAATTAATTTTGAAATTAATACACCTTGAAATAGATTGTATAAATAATAACTAGTATATTCATTATAATTAATACTAAGTAAGTATGAATAATTAGTATTAATATAATTATTTTACAAATTATACTTTTTGTGTATTACGTTGCATTGTGGGACGTGGACAATTTGAAACTGAAATTAAACCTAACCTTATGAATTAAATTTCTTACAGTTCTCTGTGAAACGAAAAAAGTGAATACGCTATATAAAACTTGACTTTAAAACCATTATCCTTTCGCTTGGATACAGAAGCTTTTGTTTTCCAAATCTTACAACGCGGATAACTGAACAAGTTCTAGGAGTGAGCAATCAATCAACATTTCCGATAGCGCAATATTGAGGTGGGGAATATTTCGTGATCGGTATAGTACTGCAAGGCCTCCATCAACTTCATCAAGAAGGACAGTGCAGAGAACTCTCCATTTCATAACATCACCTTAAGTTCAAACTTCATCAGATTTGTTCCTCGACCAATCATGGCCGCTCTTTTACCTATTATTATTTTTTTAAACATTAATTTTATTCAAGAATGGAAAAACAGTCCGTGAAAACCATAGCCCAGCATTTTTGATAACCTATGAAAACTCCATTGAAATTTAATTCATATAAATGTACTGGTACTGTGTAGATATGATTAATTGATACCCTCACTATAATGATTTTCCTTTATTTCATCTTAAGTTTTAGTCACTGTTTTTAAAATACGATATATAGATTATTTCTACATGCTGAAATGTGCATTTTGTTTTTTTCTTCATTAGATGACTTAATGTGCATATCCAACAAAGATGATCCGACTAT
>JAHWFO010066978.1:167850-226844 GCA_023313115.1 Rhysida immarginata | reverse complement strand
GTTTCTAACAAACGAAAAATTGCTGATTGTTAAAATCCAAGATGGAAGCAATGAAGGTTACATTGTTATTCGGACTAAGATGATCAGATGACTTTTCCGCGCCAGGGCCTGTCTTTCTCGTGGGCTACGGACGTGAGGCAGCGTGGAGCGTACGTGAAGCCTCGGGCTAGATTTGCGTCATTCCTGCACTCTACGTCATTCCCATGCCACACGTTTGCTTTGCTGAACCTCTCTAATGGTTCGACAACGTTTCTATCAAACTCATGGATGTAATGCAAAAATACAAACAGAAACGGTTTCATTTACAAATTTTAAGTTTATTTAGAATTGCTTTTTGGTATGAAACAGACTTAAGAGGAAAAACTTCCCACACACAGGTTGAAGTTCATGAGATCATGGCGCAAATCGATTTTTTCTGCTTGAGTACGCATCTACACATCAGAAAGGGTTCGGTTTTATCACAGCTGTCGGTTTGTATTTTTGGTTTGGGTTTTAACAGGTTAAATTATTGGTTTATAATCCCCTGTCTTTTCTGGAAAACTCGTCTTCTAAAAACCTCTCTATCAACTCCATTTTCATGAACAACTAGGAGCTCATCAAAAATAAATACATCTTTGAGATTGGGTTCAAAACATTGGAACGTTCGAAACATTAGTTGTTAAATAAACGCATCATTTATTGTATGAAATACCTTGTACTTGATTCAATTGTGCAGAAGATTATAACCAATAATATCCTGGTAAAATTTCTCGTGGGCTACGGATGTGAGGCAGCGTGAGCCTCTGATTGTTGTATCCTACAACAAAAAATGAAAAATTATTTTTTGTAATTAACTTTTACGCTTTTACCAATTACACTACTGTCAACATTGTTCTAAATAATACTTACTATTGAGAAAACCTGGTGTAAGCAGAATCTATAGATGGTAACAATCTATTGACTATGCTGAAAGAGTGTTCAATTGTGCACTGCAGTTGTTGAACAATGAGAAAACGACGGCATAGAGAGGCATTATCAGAGTAAATTCCCTAATTTTAATGAAAAATATTAAAAAAAAACAACTTTTTAAGCATACTTTAAAAAGTGACTAAAAAAGTAAAAAATAATTTTTGCTGCCTCTCATTTAAATAGGAATTCATAAAATTAAAAAAAAAACAACTAAAAGTGTGACGGCGCGCAGTATTTTCATTTTAAATTTAAAATTTAATATTAAAAGCGCACCGCCACACACTTTTGCCTTTTTTAATTTTATGAATTCCTATTTAAATGAGAAACAACAAAAAATTATTTTTTACTTTTTAGTGCACTTTTTAAATTAAAAGTGTGTGCTTAAAAAGTTTTTTTAATATTTTTTATTTTATTCTTTTTAGTCTTGGATTTGCAATCAATTTTTAACCCTCCTTTTTCTATAAATATATGAAAATGAAGAAAATCTGAATAGGTGGCCCACTCCCCTATCTAGGATGAAAATGAAATCTGAACCGGTGGCTCACTCTCCCCCACCCAATATGAAAGCTAAATGAAATCAGTTTTAATCTTTTGAAAATTTTTATACTGGATTGTATTATCATCGAAAATGGATCAGGATGCCAAATTTGGAGTCTTTGAACAACGGGAAATGCATGAAAAATTGATTGCAAGATTTGAACGCAACAAGATGACAGACAGAAATTGTGAGTTGAAAGCAAGAAACCCCTTCATCCGTTCTTGGTAAAAGTGTATAAAATAAGATATTCATCTCCCAAAGTTTTTGGGTGCGTCAACATTAGGCCACTTGCCACCTGTGCACACAACTTTATATTTGGGATAAACGCAAGCATCCATGTCCACGGCAAGATTCGAAGCCGTGACCTGATAACTAGAAAGCCTAAGCCGTAGCTCTCTCTTGGCCGGCTAAAATACTAGATTAAAGCAAGTGCTATAGATAAGTAGTTTGATAAATAAATGCAGATTTATGATAACTTTTCTGCTGGCGTCGGTTGATGCATATCTCTTATCATACATATTCCATTAAATTTTATGATGATTTATTAAGTTTATACATATACTTTTTAAAATTAAGAGTAACAATCAAAAGGGAAAAAAACGCAGGTTTGCAGTTTTGTTAACGAGAAATTTTTTACACAAGATCACTGCTTGAATATTTCGTAACGAGAAAAAAACTAACTCCCTTATCACTTTATTTTTCTTGTTTTGAGTTTAAAGTCATATTATTATTATATAAGTTTAGTTGTAAACTGCAAGAAGTTGACCGGCTGTACATTTCATTTATGAGGTAGAATGGCATCTTATAGATGTTGAATGAATAAATTGAATATTTAATCTTCATATATACAGGAACCCTTGCGAGGCAAAATTTGCGGCCCCTATAACGCCGTCCTGAAATGACCCTAGCAGTTGAAAAGGACGTTAATACCAAACAAACCAAACCAACCAATCATATATACAGGATGAGTCAAAAGTCTGTCAAAATGAAATTTCAGTGCTCAAGCTACATTGAATTTTGTCAATGAATGAAGTGCTCAATGTGGTGTCCTTCTGCAGCAGTGCATAACTGTGCACGGTATTTCACTGAACCCATCACATTTAACATCATGAGGGGTATTATGTGTGTACAAGCTTGCTGAAATCGTTGTTTCATATCATATACTGGTGCTGGTACAGTGGTATACACCTTGTCCCTTGATGTATCCCCAGAGGAAAAATAATCAAGTGGTGTCAAATAGGTGAACGTGGTGGCCAATGAACTGCACCTCCTCGGCCAATCCATCGATGAGGAAACATGTCATCCAGTCGGTGACGTGCAATGGCTGCAAAATGTGGAAGTACCCCATCATTCTGGAACCACATGCGGCGGTACTGCACTAAAGGCAAGTTGTCTAAAAAGTCTGAGAGAAAGCCATCCAAAATCATTTCTGTGTACTTTACTTTGTAGGCAATCGTTGTAGAAAACAGGTCCCACCAAATGCCATTCCATTCCTTATAGGCTACTCTAGTACACACCATGTAGCTTGAGCACTGAAATTTCATTTTATTGTAGTGGGTTTATTTTTACGCTTATTTTTAAACTTTTACTTTTTTGTTGTTAAAATCAGCGTTTTGAGCTCTACATCTGTATAATTGGAAATTTTTCTCTACCTGTAACGGTTACAAAGTTACAAGTTGCAAAATTCGAGGTCAGAGGTCAAATTTGACACCGCCCCTACCTAACTTCCTATATGTTGCCTGTAACAGATTTGTTGTATCTCCACTCGTTTTGAAATTGTATGGGGGGGTGGCGGGTTACAAGACTTTTGACGCGCCCTGTATATTTACGTTCGCCAAAATAAAATAACTTTCTTATAATTTCTTTGCAGGACCTTTTACGTCTGATACGAACAATTTTCTTGTAAATACCAGGAAAGAGTTAGCATCCCGAATAGGAATTTCTAGTTTCAGGATTCAAGAGAATATGGTAAAAAATTATATTGATATAGAAAATGTTCAGAAATGGCCAATAATGGCTAACAACATTAATAAATTATTATTTTTTCACTGAGTTTGATTATACAGTATCCCTATTCTCGTTGTTTCTCTTAATGTACTCTCCAGTTAATTTTCTCTCGCATGAGTTGGTAATTATTTTCAAATGCACAAGCTTTTTTTTTAAAAAACATTTCGATCTGCTTCCGGCATTGAATAGGCACAGAGTTTATGTTGAATTTCATATTATTCAATCACTTATTTAAGACTAAGACCATTAATAAGTTACGTGTGTCTTCTGTGGTTAAATGTAACAATTTTACTGAAGGTGCGCAGAGTTGTAGATTAGCTGAGTGTGTTTTCAGTGGTTGGTTGGTTTATTAGAATTTTTGGCGTCGACTACTAAGGTCATTTTGCGCCTTTTACACAAGTTATATCTGTACGTAGCCCAGGACAAACACAAACATCCATGCCCGCGGCGGAATTCGAACTCACGACCAGCTGGACTCGAGAACTAGAAAGCCTACGCCTTAGCCCTCTCGGCCACCTGGCCGGCATGTTTTCAGTGGGATAAGATATATTCGGCCAAGAATATTCATAAAAATGAATAATCTTAGCATGGAAAGTAGTTTATAATTTAATTTATAAATATCCACAAGGACAATATAAAAATGCAGTTTTGGATGTATACTGTATGTAATGATCAAGACATCTCCCTGACATGGCTTTGGGACTTTTGATTAATTAATAACGTTGAAGGATTCCAATTTAACTTTCATTTTAAAAGGCGGAATTTTCTTCTCTATTATTCTGTAGCTAAATTACTTATTGAATCTCTCTCGTTATTACCTATTGGCATTAATGCTTACTTATAGCATTGCTGATCTACAGTTATCTAAATGGCATAATGGGCAATCTGAATGCAAATATAATTTAAATTCTTGGGATCATTTTTGATGCCAAATTACAATTTCATGCTTATGTCGATTGTATAGTCACTAGCCTTCATCGCAAACTATATTTAATTAAGAGGTTAAGACAGTTTCTAACATGTAAAGATTTGTCAAATTATATTTTAACTGTGATTTGTCCTTTGTTGGAGTACGGAGTGGTTTTCTGGGGAGGTGTTAGAAAGTGCCAATTGCACCGAATCACCGTTGCTTATAATGATGTTATACGTAGGGCTTTCAATCTCACGAAGTATCAAGCTATAAGTCCAATATGTCTAAAACATAGTCTACCTACGCTTGAAATTATCAGAAAAGTTGGTTTATTGGCTGAGTTGTCTGCTGCGTTTCGATGTAAGGTTCATCCGATAGCGTTTGTCCGACAATGGCTGAATGAAGCAAGTGGCATTCGTACTACCAGATATGCTAAATTCCAAATACCCGAGTTAACGACAAAATATCGTGACAGACATTTCCCTTTCAATGCTATACTGCTTTGGAATGAACTTCCTTTGGAGATTAGACGCTTTCCCCTCGACTGTACAGCTCAAGTTTGTAGATTGTCTTGTCGTCATTTTAAAAGTCAACTCTACATCTATTTTATTGACAAAGTCGCTTAGACTACGTGGTTTTAGGTGTTAATTTCTTTTTATTTACCCAGTTTGGGTGCTATTCAATAATAATAATAATAATAATAATAATAATAATAATAATAATAATAATAATACACCAAAAATAGACCTAATTTGGAATATTTTTTTCTTAATCGAGGAAACCAAATCATACCCCTACAAATGTCATTTTTTTATTTTAATGATTAAAAATTCAATAAAAGATTGAACTTTCTGTGTCTTCACTTTGGCAATTTCTTTGACGGGTTTTCTATTCCTTTTATTTTCTTTGGGAATTTGAAATTTTCAGATGAATCACTTGATACAGGAAGGAGAATCTCACGTATTATTCACTGCAACACTTCTGGAAGACATTGAAAATACGGGTAGGGAAAAAAAAGAAGACATATTTGTTATTGATTAAGATTTAAAGAAAATTATAAATGTAGGTTTAATTACCTGGCAGGTGCTCTTGGTGAACCTCCAGATTCGCCGCCTCTCACAAATATGGAAGTCTACAATGCTTTGGACAGTTTAATTACCAATGAAACTATATCATTTACGCTCTACGAAGTAAACATAGATTTCATATAATAAAAATGTACATTCGAAAATAGTTAAAATTTCTCATTCTTTATTAGTTAATGCTTTCCTTTCGTTATATCTAAAGAGCGGTACTGAGCTTAAGTTTTCAGCTGTAGGAATCACAGACAAAGTGCTGCCTACATCTATCGACGAAGACCCAGGTTTGCAAAATATGATTATGATATTATTAAAACTGATTTCATAAAAGTAAGAATGGTCCAACGATTCACTTGAAAAACTGAAAATCTTTTAGTGACCATTCATGTTGTATACAGTAATATATTTCTAAATGTTTCTTTTGGATTAGATACGCTTATGAAGATCTTCAAACAATATCGAGGGAAGCAATTGAAGAAGAACTTTGAATTTGAACTAGATGACTTGTCGGTGTTCGATTGCGTGCGGGCGTGTATGAATGAAGCATCTTTCCAGTGCGAAAGTTTCTCATTTTGCAGTGAACGAATGGGGTCGTGCCGACTTTCCTCCGAGCACATTTCCGACACCGCTTCCTCTGATATTATAGAAGACAGCACAATTTGTGCCACCTATTCTCGTAAGTTTCCTTTCATTTAAGCGAAATACTAACGACTATATACACTGAATATGCAAATTGTTAGAACACCCAATGGTGTTCGAGGACTTGCTGGTCTCAAGCAAATAATCTTAAGAACCACGGATATCGCGCTCCAGTGTCAACTGGTCAAATTTCATTGACGAACCAAGTATCTGCTGTGTGCTTGTTACAGAAATAGACAAATTCTATAACTGTATACTTCATTTCGAAAATTTCCTTACCGTTAGTAAAACAATCCCTCTGATAATTACCTTTTTTTTTACTTGTTGTATTTTCAAAGGTTACTTCATCTACGATTTCGAAATGCTGGAAGGGGTGAGACTGAAGTTGATAGAGAATGACGAGCAAGCCCCGCAGTATAAGATGAAAACACCCGAGTCCTGTGCCGAAAAATGCAGCCGCAACATACAACTTGACTTCTACTGCGAAGGCTTCAACGAGTGCCGGTTGAGTGACGGCTCCGTCCTCTGCGAATTCAGTTCCGTTCATGTGTTTGACGTTTCATCTGATCACATAGTCAGCGACAGTACTTGCAACCTCTATTCACGTAGGTGCTTGTCTATTCTCTTATGAGGAACGCCGTTAACTTCTGTCAGACATTTTCTGATATTGTTTCATTGCAGGGAATTACATGGCCGATTTCACCCAGTATGAGAATAAGACGATCACTGACCGTCTAACAGTGATGGCGACGGCATCGAATGCCCTTCAGTGTGCGCGCCTTTGTATATCTTCTACCGAAGGGAACGCATGCGCCTCCTTCGAAATGTGTCAAGTGCCCAACGACACAGTCGAAAAGACGCAATGTTATCTGCAAATGTATCCGAATGACGCTTCTCATCCATTTACACTGAAATCGAACAAAGCATGTGATCATTACGAAAGTAAGTTGATACGAGAATTGTTCCTTATAGCGCGATTATAATTTTATTTCTATGGAGAAGACAATCATTAATATGCTTTCTCGAACGTTCCTATGGATTATATCTTCTTATTTATACACTGGTGCCGAATGAAATTGTATCACCATTCTACTTCTTCCATGGTATCACCTTGAAATCTCACAATTTTATCCCTACTGCTGGAAGTTAATTGCCGTTTCCTTGTCTTTAATAGAGCACCATAAGGTATACGGAATCCGCCATTTTTGTTCATTATTTCTATAGCGATGTATTGGAAGTTTCTAAATACTTGAGTTTAATGCTAAAAATATATAAAATAGATAAAATTTACGACTTTAAAAGGCATCAACTTCAAATGATCATCATGCGCTGCACGGTTGACCAAAAATGGCGGAGTATAGATATACTCTCTATATAGTGTCTTAAACTTTTTATATGACATCATCTCATTTACATACTCAAATTATCTGATGTAAGAAGCCTGAATCTTGCATGACCAGACCAAAAATCTAGAATAGCAGGGAATGATGCACTTTCATTGAGCGCCAGTGTATTGCCATTATGATCTACAGTAACCATTCTTTTCAGCTGTTAAGCATAGATTTATTTAAACAATACAAATAGACCATCTTCCCACTAAATTCTGTATGAATTTATTTCATTGAAGTCTATTCATTCTTACTGTGTTCTTGCTTTATCGTAAGGCCGAATTTGGGCATGGTCTTTATGGGCTACAGTCCAGATGCGCCCTTCAGTTTCCCCATTCAATTTACCTGCAATCCAGCGCCCCCTTCAATTTTAAACTGTTGATTAGCCCAGAACCTCCAAAGTTAACGGTCTTTGTTTAAGGCGGTTGTATGAGAGCAGTAAGATAGAAGTACAACAACGAGAGTAATATGTGTAAAGCGGGAGTTTGGGGCTACTAAATAATAACAGAAAGGATGATACTACTTTCAGTGAAAACTTAGATCTGTAGAAATATAGCAGAGGTTTAGCATAATAAAATGTGACGTGTGATCGGAAAAGAATGGAAATATATTCCGATTTTCATGAAATTGTGCACAACTATTCAACTAATCATTGGTAATATTGTGATTGCTATTACTCGATTTATTTTTCTGCCCATTTGTATACTTTAGGCTTTCTCATATTAAATGAAGTAATAACAGATTGCCATGAGGTTAACATATTGATAAACTTAGTATCTTATTAAAATATTAAATGGACCCACTTTGTTGAAATATTTATATTTAAAAGATACGTCAATGAATATTTAAACCTAGCCCCCAAAAAAAAACTATCCAATAACAAGTCATTCTAAAATACTTTAATATAAGATGGTGTAAGTTAGGTTAGAAATAGAATTATAAGATTTGCTTTAATTTGTTCATTGTTTTAAATTTGTTCATCATGGAAACAATTTCAATGGCGTGTTCGTCACTCAAAAATCCATTAGGCTCCTATGTAAATTTTCATATTTTTTCTTAGGGGTTCATGATCTTCCTCAACGACACGATCCTAATCCACCATCAAATTCAAATACAACGGAGGGTCCTCAGACAGTTTATTGCGAGCAACCGCGTAATTTTACACCAGGTAAGAATTCACACAATACTCAACGTATAATGTTAATGCACTGAGGAAAAAAATGATTTAGCAAAGTTGAAAAAAAATCATCTCATTATTATTCCCGCGTGCGTTTGTTTTCCAGGTGACATGGGCGGCCTCGCCATTGGAATGCTCATTGTCGGCGTTTTGCTGGGGATTTTCGCCTTTTTTATGTTAATGCGTCTCAAATCATTAAAAGGTTCACCCTCTAGACTACGTTAAACCTATATGATTTATAATGAAGCATTTAATAAATTATTATAGCGATTTTATTAGTAAAGAAGTGTTTTGGAATGACTGTACGGTGCTGATGTATAACGATGTTTTTTGTTCTTTTTACAAGCGATATAGCTCTACCAAAACGAACATTCTACAAGACTTAACTTGAACTTAACACTTAATGTGATGAAAATGTCATCATTCCTTATTGTGGAAAATTAAGTGCAAATTCAAGGATAAATAGACTAAACATAGCACGAAACTTACTAAGAAATAAATAACCAACCGTATTATAATAAAGGGGGAAATATTTCTTTGGACATTTTTTAAAAATATTCTTTTTCACCACAAACTTAAAAATAAATATTTTGACAAGTTGTTTCATATTCATAAATGTATCGTCGTTTTCCTTTATGGTCTTTTGTTTAACAATTTCAAGCAAAGTACAAAAAACATTTTAAGCAATAATTATGTCGTGTTGTGTTTGTAATGATTATTATGTAGTTGATAAAAATTACTATTATTATTATTATTATTATTATTATTATTATTATTATTATTATCGGGTCCTCCTAATTTTTCCATTAATTGTGAGGTTCTGTTTTGAAATAACAAGTTGACACCCAATCGCGGTTCAGTTAATTGTTTGTGTGGTCAGCTTTACTCTACTGAAGATGGCAGGTTTAATGACAATACTAATTTTGGTGAGATGCTAATGCTTCTCTTTATATAAATAAAAAATTATATCAATAGAGCAATTATTAAAGGCTTAAATGTCTTCACTCAAAAGATATTATAAAATGGGGAAACTTCTCTTAAGATGAAGTTATTTCAGCATAAGAAAGAACTTTGAAAAATTCTATGATACATGTAGAATAAAAAATTTTAAATCGTCACTTTGAGTTATAAAATGTAAAATGAATACATAATAAAAGATAAATAATGTCCCAAGAAATCTTGAATATTCTGCAAAACTATTGTAGTTGATGAGGTCTACGTAAGATGTTGAAATTAGGCATAAATAATAATGAAGATAGTTCTATTTTTATTTGTTATTTATTCGTTTTATTTTTATTTTTTTATTTTTTTTTACACAAAGTCGGGATTTACAATTTTATATTCTAATGTTATAAAAACCTGAACTGAATTCCTACAATAAATTTCATCTGTAAAATCATAAATTCTAGGTAATTTTGATCTTCGGTTCTTTTACAACAACAATTTTCAATTTTAATTCTGGTCTACCCAATAGTGTGCTATGTATTATTATTCCACGTGATTCTTCCTATTCCCGTTTAAACGAGTCAAGAAAAAGACAAAAGAAAATAAAAAGAGCATTTAATCTACTTGCCATGAACGTTGATTCTCGAACTTCTCTCCATTGCTTTCAACGTATCTTCTTCTGATCTTCCTATAATGATAACAAAGGTGAGAATATAATGTCGGGGGAAAAAAGTTTATGTACGAAACTAATATAATATAGTATATAATTTCTTGAATGTTTTTAATACATGGTCAATAGAGTCATTTCCAAACACACACAAAAAAACAAACAAAAACAACAGAAAAACTATCAACCGCGTAGACAAATATACAATATAGGCTAATTTTGTGTTCATGTTTCTAAATAGTGCACGTTGTAATGTAAATAACAAGTTTTAATTATTTACTGTATACAAGGTCTTTCGTAATGCGATACGTTAATTTAAGGAGATGAATAAATTTTTGTTTAACCATTACAGTCAACCTTCTTGTAATGCTGTATTCTCACAACGCGGTTTCCATATAACGCGGAAGAAAAATTGTAGCAGGGCTCCTATAATGTTACTCTTATAACATTATTTCTATATTACTATGTACAACTTAATTAGATTAATTGTAAGCAGTCGCACTGTAGCGTGAATTTTTCCATGATGAAAATAATGGAAATTCCTCCGTTTTCTTCATGCACGCATACTAAAATTTTTCAGTGTCAGTTATCAAGGAATTCCCGTGTAAATGCAGAAACCGTATTAACATAAACAATTGAACGCATGCTATCTTACCAATAAAAATCATATATATCTCGAAAGCCGTGACACTAGCAGAGGCACTTAGCAAGTTGAAAATTTATTTTACTTTCTTTAAGGGGTCCCGCCAATTCCTTTTGCCCTAAGCCCAGCAAAAAACTTCAGCCGATCCTATCTTGGTTTTACTAGGAATCCGTCAGCATTTGTTGGGCCTTAGGTGATCGGCCCCTGTGTTAAAGTTCTTTTTCCTCAATATTATCTTTCCTTATAGTGAAATTACCAGTATAGTGAAAAACAAAAAAGCGGACACTATTTTTTTACAGTAGCTTGCGGATGAATGGGGGTCTGTCAAAGATTAATGTCAACAATCGTGTAACGAAACTGATAGATCATACGAGGCAAATCACGGCTACTTTAACAAGAAACCTTAAACTCTGCAGTCAACATGCTGATGCATCAATTTAGAGTGTCGTACCGAGATCTCTGCTGTATCGTTCTGATAAAAACATTAAAACATGATGAAAAGACTGTACAATTCCGCTGAACCTATCTTTTATGGAGTCAGAGCTGAAGTGGAGTTTTACCGGTCCTCGAGCCTCGAGTTGCTTCCAATCCCACCATGTTTGTGTTTGTCCCGTCCATATATAAAGACGAGAAAGAACCTCAAAGTTGATGCACCCATAATCTTAATGAATCAAACAAAGGGGGCGGTGGATGTACATTGGACAGGAATGACCCAAAATTCCTACATAGCAATGCACCTTATCATACAACACGTTTCGTCATCCACTGGTTAGGTTGCTTTATACAGGGTGTCCAAAAAGTCTGGTAACATGGCAGATATCTCAAAGCTGCCAGGTAGGCGAGATCTGATGTGTGGTTTATAGGTAATAGGGGGATGGAGAATTCATTGCCGCACGCAAATTTGACTTTGACCCCCAAATTTAAGGTCATACATTTGCTATCTCGAAAACTATTAAAGATAGAGAAAATTTTCCGATTGCTACCCTGCAGAGCAACACCACATTAGTCTAAAACAATTTTTAATCACACCCTTCCCCTTGAAAGATTTTGAGAAAATGGGCGAGAAAGAGTCACTCAAGGTCAGGTTGGGCTGGCCAGGTTGGCTGAGGTGGGCTTCACTGCAATTCAAATGTGTTAGAAACCTCAGCCAACTTGGCCAGCCCAACCTGATCTTGAGTGACTCTTTCTCCCAATTTTCTTAAAATCTTTCAAGGGAAAGGGTATGATTAAAAATTGTTTTTAGACTAATGCGGTGTTGCTCTACAGGGTAGCAATCGGAAATTTTTCTCTATCTTTAATAGTTTTCGAGTTAGCAAATGGATGACCTTAAATTTGGGGGTCAAAGTCAAATTTGAGTGCAGCAATGAATTCCCCACCGCCCTATTACTTATAAACCACACGGCAGATCTCGCCTACCTGGCAGCTTTGAGATATCTGCCATGTTACCAGACTTTTTGGACACCCTGTATATATATATACATGTACTTCATTATCGAGTTCTTTTGCGTATTCAGATCACTCTTTCCCAAATCACCGGCCACGAAAAGATTACCATGCAGGGCCGGTTTTAGTACTGTGGAGGCCCCTGGGCAGAAGGTACACCAGCAGCTAATATGAAGGAGAGTCTGGAAAACTGTCCCTTAAATCCGGGCATGTTACCACGACAGAATATCCACGTGTCGCATCTTCATATATATGGATTTTGGCATATTATGAAAAAGTTTCAGAGTGATAATTTTGTAAAAAGAGTAACAATAATACTATTATCAACGTATAATAATAAAGAAATAATGCTAATAATAATTAATTCTAAAAGTACCCAGGGAACACAAATTCTGCCTAAAGGGAGGGATAGCGAGTATATGTGAATTAAATCAATCTTCATTTTATTATGAATCAATTTTCAATTAATTTAGATGTTTAGATAAAAGTTATCAATAATTTATTATTTCCTGTTCAATGAATAGAGATTTATTAATGTATTTGTAATTTATGTTCAGGGTGAATTAGTATTTTTATTCGCCGTGCTGTATATCATGGCGCCATGTCATTCGTGGAGAGAACCGGAAAACGAAAATTCAGATGTCCCTGTAGAAAACGAGAAGATGAAGACTAAGTCTCTGGATGGCGTATCTAACAACAGATTTCAATCAAAATCTGTTGCTTCATTTAGACCCCACAATGAGAATAGAAACGAACCAACGAGATGGCCTAAAAGCAGAAGAAGCGCTTTAAATGGCGACACTGATCGTAACGTGGATGATAGAATAAAAGATGTAAAAGCGGACTCAGGAAGTCAAGAAAAAGATGGGGGAAGGCCACGAGGAGGACGAGGAAAGCGAATAAAATCAAAAGAACGTGGAACGCGAGGGAGACCTGGAAAATTTTATGAAAAACCAAGGATCCCAGATGACGATGTAGAAGGATCAGACCAGCAACCGGAAGAGAACCGACCGTGGAGGGGACGAAAGAGACCAGGCCGGCCAAAGAAAGAAAAACATCCATCGGGACCCGCAGGACCACAGAAGTGGAAAAGACCAGGCACACCACACGGACAGAGGAGAAAACCGAAAGAAAGAAAGGAAAACAACAGAAAAGATAAAAAGAATCAGACTGAGAATCAGAAAGATACAGAGCGAGAAACAAAATTGCCAGTGAAGAATACAAATAATAAATAATATTTGATATTCACAGAAATATTTTCCAATAAACTATTGTTTGAAGGCTGCATTACGTCCTTTTTTTTAAATAACAACATCTGTACACTCGCTTTATTGAAAATGCTCTCATGGAGCAGTAAGGTGGTGAATATACGTTTCTATACAATAAATACCCCGACTTGATTTTAAACTGAATACAATAAAAGAGGGATCTGGTTAATTAGGCATTATAAAAAATATATGGTATAAATGAAATATAAGTCTAACCAAAAAAAAATCTTTCAAACTACTTCTCGGTCGAATTTAAAAGATCCATGAAATCCGTTCACTGTGGAACGACCCAAGAAATGTCAAAGGACGGAAAATATTAAAAAAAAAATTGTTGTATATTACTGTAGAATATTTAAAGTTGTTCAACTTTTTCTGGAAAAAACAATGAGCAAATAGGCAAATAATTAATAAATGTAATCTGCATTCTCATTCACGTGAATTGAATGCAATTTAAAATTTAATAAGATGCATCAGGTGAAAGGTTAACGAAACTTGGGTATAGTTAAACCGTAAGATCTAGTGCCCTGAGTAAAATGATCGATTAACAGAAAAAAGGAGAGTACAGGTGAACATTCCTGGACGGGGGAAGTATGATATTAAGTCAAGCCTGAGAACTAATTTCCCTTTATTTAGTTATTAATTTGTTTTATTTTTTTTTTTTTTTTTTTTCATCTTTCATGCCACTCAGGGATCTAGATCTTACGGTTTAACTATATCTAAGTAGTGTGGTTTTTGCAACTTAAAGACAGTTTCTGCTACTTTTCTTATTCCAATTGTCTGCTTTATTAAGGCTAACATTTTCAGTCTTAATTTAAAAAAATGTGTAAGTGACTAGATGAGCTAGTGTTGAATAGAAATTCGAGTATCTTGTAATTCTACTTCTGTGCCCTCTATTGCCATAATTTTTAGAAATAACATTCATATAATGAACTCGACTTTTACATCCGGTAACGTCACTATCGTCATCTAGTGCTGATGAAAGAAAACTGATGCTATTCCGAACAAAATTGCTAGAATCAATTCTGCTAAGCAACAGTTATTTGGCTTGTCAGTACGTGTAACTACAGACGTGATGAATTATTATGAATGGTACAGCAATCTCTTCATTGGGATCGATCTAGAAAAAACAAAAAATAATTAATTCTGCAAGCAAAATTATCAACTTTGCATTTGATTTTCTCAATTAAAGGGCAAAAAAAACCTAAAAAATTTAAAAAAATTATCAGGAACAAAAATTGTAGTTTTATTTAGTCCACGTTCACTGTTATTTCAACTGATAGATACAACGACAATCCAAAATATTAGAATACGTATTAAAAATTGGTGTGGTCATACAAAAATGATTATTTCTATTATGCCCCATAGATTTTCTATTATGTTCAAATCCGGGGAATTAGATGGTCATGGAAGTACGCTAATATTGTTTTCTTCGAGCCACTCTCTTGTTTTCTTTGACGTGTGGCTAGATGCACCATCTTGTTAAAAGATGAATTCCTCGTTAAACAAGTCCTCTGCAGAAGGCAACATGAAAGTTTCAAGAATGTCTTGATACATGTCAGAGTTAACCCTTCCCATAAGCACAAACAGCTTTCCAACACTTCCTCCTGACACAATAACTGACGTCGCAAACTTAACGGAACGGTTCATACAGCATTTGACAAAAGCGGCTTTTCGTAAGCGCCACACTCGCGGGCCTTTATCACCATGACTCACACAAAACACAGATTCATCACTAAACATTACTCCATTCCAATCATCTTGCCTCCAAAGTTGTCGTTCTTTGCATCATTTCACCCTTCCTTGACGTTGCTTGGTTGAGAGCAACGGTTTTGTTTTGGGAACTCTTGACTGGAACTTCACTTTGAGTAGACGCCTGGCCGAGAAACGTGAACCACATGCAATCCACAATGCAAGAATGTGTTTGAGACTTCTGAAACGGTTTATTTTAACAATGCTTTGTAGTCGTCGGTCATCCCGGGGTGATGTAGAGTGTTTTCGACCAGCAAGTTGACGGTTATTTGATTGCACAGCAGCTTCAGTATGCATTTTTAAAATTCTGGAAACAGTTGATTGAGAACAGTTAGCCTGTTGAGCTATATTCTTTTGAATTAACCCAGTTTTGTGAAGAGCAGTGATGATGTCCTTCAAATCAGATGAGATGTCAGTTTTACGACCCATGTTGGCAACGAATATGGTACAAAATTACTAAAATTCTTTGCTTTTATACATTATTGAATATTAATTTATGAGTTCTATTTTGCATGAACTTTAAATACTTAAGCTTATAAAAGTCATTATTGGATATTCCAACTACTAATGAAAATTATTCTGATATTTTGAACTAGTGGTTTGTAATATTCTAATGATGTGAATTTTATTAATTTTTTTTTTACACTTTAAATATAACAGTTATCTTGAATATTTAATTTGAAGTTTAAAGCTGAGACACATCAGTTTAAGCGTATTATAAAAAACTTTCACATATTATTATGTAATTCAAGAAATAAATCATTTCTTTGTATGACCACACCGATATTTTCATGCGTATTCTAATATTTTGGATTGTACGTGTATATCTCGAAAAATATTCGCTATAGTAAACCTACTAATCTTTAGACATGTTTTGGTCTCACCAATGAAGCATAATAGTGAGGAAAGTATTCTTGCAAATTCAAGAAATGCCTCATGAGAGCACATTATTCTAGACAGGTTTAGTCTGAATCGAATCGATCGAGTAAAAAAAAATAGTTTGACAATTAAAATTTGGTGCGTATGACAGTTTCGTAGATTATATTGTCATTGTGTACGAGGTTTATATATTTTCTCCAAATTAAACTGAAAAATAGAAAGAATCGTCCATTTACGGGTCACGCTCTTTGTCTCTGCACTTCAGCTACGGATGAAAAAATACTTACGTTATTATGGAAATCATTTGTATGATTGTTTACTAATCATTTTATTTTATCTCTGCACTCGGCGATACCTGCCTTTTAATTTGGGAGATTAAATCTTTAAATCGTAAAGTTGACTTTTTCACAGCAGATAATGTTCACGCCAAAAAATAATAAAAATAAATCCATTTAATAATGTATTGTTATACTGTACTTTCATCGCTAACTCAACCATTAATAAATTAATTTTAATCTGAACGCGAAATGTTATGACTTAAAAACGTAGAAAACTTCACTTAAAAACAAGGCACGTTAATTTTTTTTAATTATAACCTTTTATAGTAATAGATAATAAAGTAAAACAAATTCCCTTTGCTAAACAGACCCAGTTGCTGCGCTTCATAACAAAGCTACGTGTCAAAATAAAATGTTAACAATGAAACGATAACAATTGAAGATTGGCAAAAGCAATTAATGTTGTTCGACAGTCGTTTTATGTTTTTCTCTTTTGGTTTAGAAAATGGTTCGAATATTAGATGAAAAATTCGCCTGAGATTTTGTTAAGATTTGAGTGTTGATATGGTGATGATGAGGAAAATAGTGTTGAAATGGTGGTCATTTTCGATATGTCTTGCTGCGCTTATGTCGATGTGCCAAGTTTTTGGTGAAGACGTAGAGGGCATCAACAAAGTGAATATCCCTATGGACGAAAACGATATGGGTAAACAAACGGTTATCAATTTCAATAAGTTAAGACTGTATAAGTATCGTTATAGCCAAGTGCCTTCTAACTACCAAAAGCATCTCTCCTAAAATTATCTCTTAACACTCCGATTTAAGTCAAGTTTGACTTAAAGCATAACCAACAGTAAATGTCAAACATAAGCATGGCACTAGACCCTTAAATCTAAGCGATTCGAATTAAATTGGTAAAGTTTATTGTTCAGCAATTTGGCGTATCTCTCAAAAGCTTAAGCCCAGTCACTGCATTCGAATTTAGGCAGGAGAACCCATCAACTTCAACCGCGTATGCTGACTATTATACAACATTTTAAAAATTTATCCAAAACTAATGGGCACATGAGGCATGCGGTTCTTATGAAGGGATAGAACAATACAATTGTGACAAGTATTCATGAAAACATTTTTTTGGTTAATTATTATTATTTTTATTAGGATTGATATTTTTTTAACTCGTGTTTCATAACCCATTACAACTAAGTTTCATAAAAACAACCGCCAAAGCAAAACTTTGTAAAAATTATCATCTCATCAAAGTAAATGAGAATAAAATTTAGCAAAATATCCTTTTCCATGGCGTATAGCTAATATAAGCTACGAATTTATCTGCCGAAGAATTTAATTGGTTCTAATATGTTTTAATACGTGCCGTAAATCCAATAGAAGTGTTTTTATTGTACATCTGCCAACATATTGGATCTCACCGCGGACAAGCACGAAATTCCGTTAATATTTATGTTTTTACTTGTCGATTTTGTTCTTCTCGTTTATAATTTATATTTTTCGTTCATAATACGTTGACAGATAGAGCCGATTCCGTGAGAGCCAGCTCGGGATACTCGTATCAGGAACGGAATCGATTCATGGAGCGTTATTTTTGCAAAGGTCGCTGCATCGACCTGTACTACGCCCCAGCCATCACGATCAGCGCCAAATGGGACGAAGCCAGAACCTCGTGCATTTGCATTCTTAAGGAGAAAGGTGTCGGTAAGTCCTACTGACACCCGACGTGGATGGATGAACATGGCAATGTGTCTAGTGAAATCCCGTGGAAAAAAATCCAAGCAAAGTTGTCATGATCACTATAAAAGTTTGAAATATTTAAGGATTAAATTATAATAGTTTTTTTTTTTTTTTGTAAAATATTGTTTATTTGTTATGCGTACACTGTTTTGTTATATGAATTTCAGTTCCTTTTGAGTGAAATAAAATTTCAATGTTGTTTTAGTTTTTCGTTGGTCTTATTCGTAAAGTTTTGCTTGCAGTTTTCTTGTGAATTGGGTGTCCGCTGAGGTCCATTGATGAGTATCAGGGCATAGATGCTCGATTTCCCGAAGAATTCGTCCTGTAGTCAAATCGACTCCGCCAAACACGTATATAGAGCAATCTACGAGAGACCAGATAAAAAGAGAAGTTATAAATAGACTTTAATAGAAATCAATTTTTAACTCTCACTTCACTGTGTTTAATTTCGTCTCCATATAAAATAGAAGAATTATATTCACCTTCTCCAAAATTTTTAATCAGTAAAAAAGAACAGAGTTAGAATGGAGAAGAATTCCATACCAAGTCTAGAAAGGCATGCATTAAATATTGGCATTAGACAAATAGTTTCTAAAGTAGACTATTTTTATAATAAATGCAAATAGGAAAAAGTTTATAGTGCGGGAATGAACCAGGAATCCATTTTGGTAGTTCCATTAACTTAATAAAAAGATGTTATAATTAAATTTTCAAGTCGCGGATCATAACTTTCAATTTTTCGCTTATTTCAATAAAGATGATTTAATTCTAAATCTAAAAGAATGAGGAACAAACCCTGAACCACGACACTTGCGGAGTAGCGTGGTTTTTGCAGCTCCGAAAGACCCATCCACGACCGTGAAGAACTTTCATAAACTTCAACAATTTTGACGAAATCGACGATTTCTGTGTGCGATGCTACTTTTCCCACGAGAGTGATTCCTCCAATGATGTAGAGGTCATCATCGAAAACGACCATGGTGGCAAATGCACGAGGGATATTCAGCGGATAAAATGTACACCATCTGAAAATAATAATAATAATAATAATAAACGAAAGAACTGTGTGAATTTGTTGTAATTCTAATGATTACATCCATTCAGAACTTGATGTATACCTATCGTCTTCTGCGTCGTATCGCTCCACAATGTTTACCGTGTGGAAACCTGTCGAGTGGGTGCATGGATCCAAAAGTCCTCCAGCAGCCCAAAGGTAATTGTCAAAGGCAGTAGCCGAGAGACCCGCACGAGCCACGAACAATGATGAACGAGAACTGACTAGACCGCACGTCGGATGATAACACTCAACATCGGAGATAACTCTATTCATTGAGGAGAGAACATTCAGAGAGCACTGAATCTCAAAAATATCGTGCATAAAAGCATTTAGAATTCAATTTCATATTCTTTGTATAAAAAGACAAAAAAGGAATCGCCTTCATTCTATTTTTTATAAGCTAGATATGAAGTCGGTGTTTTTGAATTTTATTTCCATCTAGTTATCATATTTTGTTTCCTTTACCTAAGTTTGTCGTCTACGCCTCCAAGGATATAGATAGCATTTTCAAAGATGGTCATTGTGTGATGGATACGAGGTATGGACATGTAGGCCTCATGGCTCCACAATTTCGATTCCGGGTTGAAACTCCAAATGCAAGTGACTGCTTCCGGTCCCAGGCGGGTAGAGTGGCTCTGCACTGCCCGACCCCCTGTGAACCAAATGTTCAGTGTCAATACTGAAATTAAACTGAATGGCCCTTAATTACGGTATTTTATCTCAGTGCACTTAATTAGGATCGAAGACCGAAATAGATTGAGATTCTTAGATGGAAAAACCACGTGCTGCCAATTATAATGGATTTATCAACTGTTTGATAAGATCTGTTTATTTTTTTTAGATTTATGAAATCCTTGACATTGTAAAAAATATATTTACTGAATTTGATTACATTTAACTTATTACTCGACCATGACGACTAACTTCCAAGTTTAAGGTTCACTTTTTGCGAACTATCATCGCAATGTCTTATAGTCGACAGCGAAAAAGATCATACTAATATTAAATAAATACATTAAAAATATAAAAGTCTTTTTAAAAAGAAAAAGCCAAAATCCCTGCGGGAGAAAAAATGAGAGTCGTCCAAAGAGTGAAGACAGAATGCTCTATATAGTAGAGACGGATTTGGTTTGTTGCAAATGATTGCGTTCGAATGCATTATCTTACAGCGACAAAAATGTTTAGATCAAATCTCACAGCATGAGAGGTATATTTCTTCATGTAGTCTAAATAATAAAATCGGTTAGGAGAATTTTTACAGAAGTGGAAGAAAGAAGAGTTCCAGATACGAGAATGAAAATTTCATTTTATTCGGCGTTGAAAAAGTACAAAAATAGACGGCCAAATCAGAGAAATTTGCGAGTTAAAACTAAGTTATTCATTGGTAATTAATTTTCAATGACTTTCATGAAATTTAACTGCATAGCGAAATTTTTCTAAAAGGCGATTATTTGGTTTAAATTGAATTTAATTACTTAATGTGAATTCCATGTAATTAATTAATCAATAAATAAATTCATAAATATATTATTAATAATTTTTCATAATAGTCATCCAACCCAAAATTGTACGACATTTTGACGATTTTTCTCTTTCATGATGTTAACACTACAACCTTATGTTCACTTCAAGATGATACTTAAACACACTTGAATTCTTTCTCCATCTCTCTTGATGATCTTCTCCCTAACTCTTTGATAAAATGATTCAATTCTAGATGATAGTTTGATTCCAAATTAGCTGCAAGTCTCTGTGATAGTATTTTTGATGGTATCTTCCTTGATGTAATCATATGTTCACTTCAAGGTGATTATTAACACGACTCGATTCCTTTCTCCACCTGTCTTGATGATCTCCTTTTGCACAGTATGTATTGGATGTTCACAAGAACAAGTTCAGTTCTTCCATTTCACTATTTGGAATATTGATCTTAAATTGATTCAAATTAATAATAAAATAAAATAAATTTTCGAGGCAATCACGCCTCCTCTTCAGTACAATCTTGGTTTGGATGACTATTATGAAACGCTATTAACAATTTATTTATTTATTTATTACATGGAATTCACATTAGCCTAAATATCTTTACTCAATCTATACTTTTATCTTATATTAATTTTAAGATGCCTTCATTCTTTTATTAGCATTCTTCATTTCACCGTTTGATTCGATTTTTTAAATATTTTTCTTAAATTAAATAATGAATTTGATGTGTTTCATTCTTCTTATAATGATGGTAAATATCTGGTAAAAAAATGTGATTGGCACTTTTTCGTATGGTTTCTTTTCATGTAGCCGTGTTCAAATAGATTTAACATCTATTCTGTAATATGGCACGTAATAATTAAATAAATAATGAAATAATCCATTTTCCATCAATCCAATAATTATTTAAAAAACAGCCTCCCTCCATTAAAGCTTATCATCTAATTATTGAGCCTTTAGTTTGATTTGTTTAATATCTTATATAGAAACATTAGTGTTTAGTACATATTGCTAGCAAAGTGCATTTACTTTATTAGAAACTTGGAATTCGTAAATCGGCGAGATTCCAATGTAAACATCCTTCTCCAGCAATAACGCGAAGTTTTGATCACGGATCTTTGGAGTTTCCCAGATGCTCGTACGCGATAAAAATAAGGATTTGCCGATCCCGAACAGCTTTCCAAAATACAAGCTCATCCTTCGAACCTCTTTGCCTGGAAATAGTTGCACACTTAAATGCGCCTATGTGGCAAGGCCGTGCCTATTTTTATATATAGGAAATTATAAAATATATGGTGAACCCCTACCCCTTTAAAAGTCAAACACCTCTCCTTTTAAGAATCTTAGACACGGCCGTGGTATGCTAAGCGCACTCGTACTACCAATTTACGCAAGCATTCGTGGCAAACAAGGAGTTTAATTTTTTTTTAAATAATATATATGACTAAAAAAAAATATTATGATTTCGATTTGTCCATCAAAACCTAGGGGTTTCATCAATTCATATAATTGTTTATTAATAATAATAATAATAATAATAAGAAGAAGAAGAAGAAGAAGAAGAAGAACTCACCAGAAACGTAAAGTTTTCCTTTGTAAAAGACTGCGGCGCAAAAGGCGTGGCACATGGGCGAGGGTGCCGCAATGACCCAATGACAACGATTCGGATCGAAGGGGAATTTCAACGTGCTCACTGTGGAATTTCAAGGAGAACTAAATTAAGAACTAAGGGCAATATATATTAAGAAAACATATAAATTTGAAAAACGAAAATGAGCAATTATTTTCTAAGATAGCCTGCTTTTATTTGGTCTTCTGTGGTGGCAAAGCGGAGTATCGTAGTTGCCGCCACAAAAACTTTCACCAATTACCTAATAATATAAAAATATGAAGGATGGAGGGTTATAGCTCAGAATGATAAAAACCCTTTCCTAAAATTGATAAATTCTCGTTTAACGTCGATTACTTACCGTATTGTTGTTTTCTGCCAATAAGCTCGCAATGCCCCCCAGTCGATAGTTGGCATCTTTGCAAGTAGCGAGCCCACAGAGGAAAGATGGAACGCATTTCCTAGAAAAAATAGCAGTTTCATCCTGAATTTATCGCTTTATTCTAGCAATATTCTTTCTTAAAAAGAACATTCTCAGCATCTATTTTTTGTGCTGTTTAAATGTCTATGTATTTATTCTTTCTGTGTATTCTTTAACTAGGAATTGATATTGTTATGAATATCTGCGAGCTGCCTTTAAGACAAACAAGTGTCAACATTGCCTCAGAAAGATAACCATCGGGATTCCCATATAAGGCAACCGACCACCTCCTTAGAATAAACACCATGAATGGCTCAGAGGAAATTCTATATTTTACTGCAAATTTCAAGTGATTAATCAAAGGTTTTACCACAAACAAGAATCTTATGGTAAATAGAATTGGCCGGTTTAATCGCATTTGAAAAAAAAAAATCTTACATCAATACTCAAAACTTCACGGCTATCTAAGCAAAATAAAATTTTAATAACTCTCAACGACAAGCTGAAGCCATTACACATTACTGAAGATTCCATAAAGAAATCCTCTATGTATTATATAAGGAGCTAGTAGATTGCAGCGTTTGCAAAGCATAAAACATCACCTCCCTAAATTAAGAGGCTTCCCCGTAATAGGGAATTTTACCCTAATCTGAATTTCTTCTCGAAAGGAATACATCAACTGACCTTTATTATAAATATTCTAATATATGTATTAAAATAACATATTAATCAAGAATACCAATTCTAATTTCTTATTTGTATAGCCTACTTACACTATATGATCACAAATATCCGGACACATGCACGTTTGCGCTCTAGCCACGATTTCATGGAAATCAATACGGCGTTGCACATCCCTTTGCCCGAATCACAGCTTCCACCCTTCGGGGAAGACTTTCCACCAAATGTTGGTAGGTACTTTCCGGAATGTTCCTCCATTCCTCCCGAAGAGCGAGAATCAGTTCAGGTACAGAAGTTGGCCGATTTGATCTGGACCGCAAGCGTCTTTCCAATTCATCCCACAGACTCTCTATAGGATTGAGGTCGGGACTTTGTGCCGGCCAACCCATTTCTTCGACCCCTGAGTCCGCAAACCACTGCTGTACACGCCTCGCTTTGTGGCACGGAGCATTGTCGTGTTGGTAGAGAAATGGCCCGTTTCCGAAAAATTGCCACAACGTTGGAAGTGCACAGTTGTCCAAAACATTCAGATAACGGTCGGAGTTCATGATTCCTTGCACAGGAACGAGCTGGCCCAGTCCGTACCATGAAAATGAGCCCCACACCATGACTCCTCCTCCTCCGAACTTGACTGTGGGCTCTGTGCACTCAGGTAAGAAGCGTTCTCCAGGTATGCGCCAAACCCAAACTCGTCCATCGGATTGCCAGAGTGTGTAGCGAGATTCGTCTGTCCACATTACACGTTTCCATTGGTCCATTGTCCAGTTTCTGTGGGCTTTGCACCACTCCAGACATCGCTTGGCGTTGACCCTGCTGATGTGGGGCTTGTGGGCAGCAGCACGGCCATGGAATCCCATCGTGTGCAGTTCCCGACGAATTGTCATGGTACTGGCATCATTTGCAGAGGCGTTTCGAAACTCTGTGGCAATTTTTTCCGCCGAGGACTTCCGGTTGCTGCGGGTGACACGACGAAGCACTCGACGGTCTCTGTCCGTTAGTTTCTTGGGTCTACCGGTTCGTTGTTGAACTGTTGTTGATCCCCGGGTCTTCCATTTCATAATGATATCGCCTACTGTTGACTTGGGTATCTGAAGAAGGCTGGAAATGTCACGCACGGACTTGCCGCATAGGTGACATCCAACGATGGTTCCACGTTGGAACTCACTGAGCTCTGCCGAACGACCCATTCTTGCCAATGTCCAAGCAGAGTTGTGTCTGAAGGTGTGGGAAGCTATTTGAATGATGTGCAAGTCATTATCATGTGACATTGGGCCAATCGATGATCTGTGAGGGGTGTCCGGATATTTTTGATCATATAGTGTATGTGATGTTAATTTTCACTAAATCAATGCTATTATTAAGTACAGTCTATCACTCAAATGGGGTCTCTTATTTCATCCTACAAAGTTATTTAAGCAAAAGCTTTTTAAGTTTATTGTTTTAGTTTACTTCGTAATTGACTTGGATGGCCGGGAGCTTTCAGTTGTTGTCATGGAATCTTTAATAATAGGAAGTGAATGTCGTTTCTTTCTGTCGACACGGTGTTGCGACCGTTTTCGTTTCTTCTTTGGTCTCTTTTCTTTGGTCTCTTTTCGTTCTTCACGAAGGACACTAGTAGAGAAGTCGTCTTTGTGCTCATATTTTTTCTTATGTTGACATTTCCTAGGCGATGAAGATTCCGAACCAGGAGTAGAGAGTGTGCTGTAGAAGGCCGTTGAAGAAGTACCTGTCGAAGATGAAGATGACGATGAAGATGACGACGACGACGACGACAGCGACGTAGTACAGGATTTCTTCATCGAATCCAGTGAGTCCGTGGAGTGCTTATAGTGTCCTTTTGTTTCGCTCTCTTCGCATTTCATTCGGTTTATTACGGAACTCGCTATTTTCGAGACTGCTTTTCCACAAACTTCGAACAAGGAGAATTCCCCTAAACGATCCTCGTCCGGTGGAATGGCGATTGCATCACGTAACCCTTCATCAACTTGCACTTGATAATTACGGCTTTTATGCAATAACCCTAAGTACAAACAAAGAATACTAATTATGCAATTTAAAAATATACCGGACCATGAACATTTTTTCGTTTTTAAACTGCACACAGGTCTTAAGGGTTTCTTACGGTAGGCGAAATTTAATGAAATTTGCCAAATGTTCATTTATTGGGAATAATGTTCAAAATAGTGCATACCACTAGAAACGTACAATTACTTAATGCGTTTATAAAAAGTTTATAGGGAATTGGTTTTATACTGTGTGATTCACAAACGAATGTGAAAAAACTTAGGCATTTTATTGGGATGGTCAGGTTGAGCAAAAAATGCCATATGAACATAGGTCGTATTCCAGTTAGATTCAGAATTACAATATATCAAAGCTTTAACAGTGTAGTAGCAAACAGGTAAACAAAACACATGTTTTGAACTTATACGAGGGCATATTGAAAAGTAATGTCTCCATGGCTGTAACTTTTTGATTTTTTAACCGATTTTCAAAATTCTTTTTGTATCCGATACTTACATTTGTCCTCTATGTAATGCACTATTCACTTTTCGACATAGTCCCCATTCCTTTCCACGCATTACACCAACGCGTGGAATAGTTGGGTGAACCCGTCGGAGAGGAATTCCGGGGTTGTCGTCAACACGAGGATTGAATGGCAGCTTTGGATCCTCTTCTGCAGCACGATAACACCTGTCCGCACACGATCGCCACACATTAGAGGGGGTTGCAGCGCCTACAGTTCAAAGATGAAAAACTGCAGCTCAAAAATGAAAGACTTTGCACCTTGCGACTTTCACCACTTCCCAAAGAGGAAAGAGCACCTTAAGGGGCATGAGTTGCGTTCTGACGACGAGGTGAAACCTGCCGTTCGGTCCTGGTGTCGATAACAACCTCGGAATTCCTCTCCGACGGGTTCACCCGACTAGTCACGCGTTGGCGCAATGCGTGGAAAGGGATGGGGACTATGTCGAAAAGTGAATAGTGCATTACATAGAGGACAAATGTAAGTATCAGATACAAAAAGAATTTTGAAAATCGGTTAAAAAATAAAAAGGTTACAGCCATGGAGACATTACTTTTCAATATGCCCTCGTAATTAACATCTAATTTAAAAGCATACGAAAGTATACGACTTAATATAATAAGTGCTCAAAATGTACCCATTGAGCCTGAACACATTCACGGCTCCTACGAATCATCGAATCAAATACAGTCGAACCTCTTTTAATACATATTTCAAGGGACAAAGCAAAAATATATATTATCCTGGTGTGAAATATATTCGTTGAAGTAGACGGGACCAAGGGAAAAATACGTATAAAGCGGGATTATGTGTTAAACGGTGTCGCATTAACGAGGTTCAGACTGTAAGAATATGGCCTCGTTATTGCGAATTTCATTGACCACATCAATTATTCGTTCGCAATTGGAATACGACCTATATTCATATGATATTTTTTGCTCAACCTGATCTCCCCGCAAAATGCCTAAGTTGTATGCACTCATTGTAAATCACCCTGTATATTTAAAAGAGTGATTGGAAATAGCAATAGTACATCTTTAAGGAAGCTTTGTATTCTAAGGGAACAAGCTCAAGAATGCTGTCTTAAGCTCATTTGTTAAAATTACGCGGGAGAGAATTGAATTTAAAAAAATAGACAACTTTTGTTTCTTTTTATCTTCCTTTATCCATCATGCATAGTCCAATCCTCTTAATATCCACACAATGCTAAAAGGAAAAATTAGTGCAAGAGGAGTTTAGAGGCACGAGTTCGAGAAAACGATTTTATATAAAATTAAAATTTCCATGCCAGTGGCCGGGTTAATAAAATTCAGCGATAGCTTAATTCATTTTTTTATTATCTTAGATCTGATTTTCATAAGCTATTTTAGCTTCTCACCTCATTCTGTGCTATATACGTGTCTGTATGTTTCATGTTTTTGTCAATGATGCTTTTACAGTTTTTGCAGATTGCTAAAATGCGATTTCGAATTGGTAAAATGCGATTTCAGAAATAAAAAATGTGTTTTCAGAAATAAAAAATGTGAGTTCAATAGAAAAATGTGCTTTCAGAAATAAAAAATGTAAGTTCAAATTCAAAAATTGTGCGGCAAAATGACAGATTGCAATAGCTCCGTACTTGTAAGAAGAGTTCGATAAATGTGGATAAGTTTGTTTCTGGAATTTCTCTGGTTTTTGTGTAAATTAGAAACAATATAATAAAAAATGCTATGTGTGTAATATAGAAAATGTTATTTTACTGAAATAATAAAAAAATTATAAAATGAATGAAATAGAACAAAATTGGATAAAATAAATATAAATAAAATAGAACAGGAAAGTGAAATTAAATTTTACAGTAAATTAATATTTTATTAGTTGTCTTTAGTAGGTGGAACATCGTTTACTATTTGTTAAACGCTATTACTATTTAGTAACAGTATGTGGTGCATTTTTTGAATTTGAACTTACATTTTTTATTTCTGAAAGTACATTTTTAAAACTGAACTCATATTTTTCTATTGAACTCACATTTTTTAATTCTGAAAGCACATTTTTTATTTCTGAAATCACATTTTACCAATTCGAAGTCGCATTTTAGCAATCTGCAAAAACTGTAATGTAATAATAAGAGAGCTCTGAATATAAACCGTACAGTATATTTCTACATTCCAATCACTCGTCTTAAATCAATCGATAAAGATTCCCACCATTAAACTTAATTTTTAATTTTTATATCTTATTGAATAAGGACTCGTACACGGCATATCAAGTTTTCTTGTAGCATCAACAAAAGCGGCGACGGATTTCGGTGTAAGGAAGATGGTTGAGCCATTAAGCCAGTTGGCGATGTCCCTGACAATTTCTTCGTCCAACCCTTCCACTATGACGGCCGAAATTTTGCGCCTACAACCTTCCGTTAACAACTTGTTCAAACACCGACTGTGCTTCTGAGCCATACACCTGTCAAACGACCAAAGGATAACAAATCTGTGAAGCAAACAATTAAAACAGTTTAACTTTCTAAGAAATGGGAGTAAAATTAAAATTTATTTTCCCCATAGTAGATAAATGACTCGGGATAATTGAAATATGCTGCCCATTAAAAATTAATAAGTAATATTCCGTTTTCACTATTTCTGGATAATTTGCATTCACCCCCCCCCCCCCCCTCAATCTTGTTGTAACAGATCGTTCTCAAACCTAATGTGCATTCGCCACACCAGAAATAGGACATTGTTAATAATTAAACAAATAGTTAAATTGCGAATTGTCCAAGCTCCTAGCATTGATAGGCAGTTTTGTATATCGCAAAGAACTTTGCCTAGGCGAACGCTTACTATGGTTTCATTTTCGATACTTATGTTACAGAACTTTACAAGGCGTTACAGAAGAATATGGTAGATAGAGGGTACTAAAACAAACATTTTTATTAAGCAATGTGTGTCTTATCTCGCATCTGCACGGCACTACACCTGTTTCAGTGTTTTGACTGTTTGCCATTGTCTGTTGTTTTTAGGTTCATTGAAAGCTGAGTCAACATTGAAAAATAGAGCGTTACAGCTGGAGTGAGCTAGCTAACCAACATGCATTTGATACATTTGGTTGTCTTCCATGGATTGTTACACCATGCGTACTACACTTGGCATATTATAGCGTGAATGGTTGGTGTACCGTATATCTTTCAATAGTAGCCTCGGGCGTCTCTATATATAAACTAACTGGACGTTTATTAGAGACCGGCGTTTATTTAAACGCCACATCAGATGATCGCTTTGGAGGCATGTCTGTTTTTTTGAACAGAATTTGGTAGTGCGGATTAAACAGTCCTTACGAACAGGATGCTTTGAGAACTAAGGGCTGAATAGCAGAGTGCTTATGATATCGAAATTCAAAGCAGTGTGCTGGAAATCCCCTCAAGCCCGTGTATACGTGAACCCCGAAAGCGGCTCACGTGAACTACCGCGTGTAGGAGAATCCCCGGCGTGTATTAGAGACCGGTGTTTATTTAGCAATCTTAATTTTGAAACCCAGCGTTTAATAGAGACCGGCGACAATTGGAAACTAGGCGTCTATCAGAAGATATACGGTAACTGAAACAAGTGTAGCGTCATACCGGTGCGAGATAGGACACACATGGCTTAATAAAAAATATTTTAGTACCCTCTATTTACCATATTCTTCTGTAACATAAGTTCTGAATCACCCTGTATAATTTATTATTGTAAAATAATCCATGTTATTAATTTAAGTTTCTAATTAATTTTAAACATAGCTTTAATTTCTTCTCTGTTCATCTATCTTTGGACAAATATTTGGAAATCTATATATACTAGATTTTCCAGAGAGATTAATTATATAGCACGGTAACAAGCTGATTTTTGGTCTATTTTTTTTTTTCAGAATATAGGATCGAAAAAAAACATTTAACGATTAAGGACAACTTTTTAGTGATTCTGTATACAATCTTTATACGTATAAGGGAAATTAGCAAATACTGGCGAGATGTTGGATTAAATCGATTTAGAAAAAACATTAGAAGCCTGGTTCATCGTGCGTAAAGTGAATTTATGATAAAATTTATAAAATTCAAACTGCAAAGAAGACAGGGCATAAATTGAAAATCTCGTTATACGATCTAGTTTTTCGTAATTAAGCCTTCATTTTAAGTTTAAACTCCATAATATTTTAAAAAGAATTGAGTTGTAGTTTATTAGTTTTTTTTATTACCGGTAATTTATTAAATCTGAAGGTAAGATAAATTAAACTGAATAGGTAAACTTCATTAAGAAGTTCTGGAGGTCATACTGTACAGGGTGAGCACGAAGTCTTTCCCTGATAAAAATAATTAATAAAAATTAAAAAAAACCCATGTCAGATAGATACATACGGTTTTTTGTATTATGATCTCCATCTCAAAAAGTTTTTAAAGTGCTGGTACGATGGTATAGGTGGTACTAACGTCGGTCATATTGAAAATGGCATACATGAGAGAGAAAGCTCAATGCGTTCTGTCGTTTCATGGGACTAAATCACCGATTAGGACATGCTGCAGTGCTATGTAGCACCTCAATTAGAGGAGTACCAGCCACGGGTGATTTATCAACACAACGGTGTCCCGCCACATTGGGCATTATCGAGTTCGTGAATTCCTCGAGTCAAGGTTTCTCAACCGATAGTTTGGAAGAGATGGTCCTACAGCATAGCCCCCACGTTTTCCGGACATAACACCCTTAGACTTTTTCCTATGGGGATATGTTAAGGATAAAATGTTTGCTACACCACTCCCCGATGTGAACACATTAAAGGCAAGAATAACGGATGCGATATTGACGGTAACAGAAGACATGCTAGGCGAAAAATTGCGTAACGTCTAGATGTACTCAGAGATACGAAAGGTGCATATGTTGAAGTGTACTGACGATGTGAAGAAAAACGTTTTGAGATGAAGATCATAATATGCATCTATCTGATATAGGTTTTTATTAACTTTCTTTATCAAGGAAAGACTTTGTGCTCACCCTGTATATTATCCTGCTGCTAATATTTGGACAGCCCTATACAGTGACGGGTCTGAAGTATAATACTAGAGAGGTTCGATGTCATCTTTAATGGATGTTCCGAAGGTGGGAGCAACATTTACAATTCACTTTCAAATCCTTGTAAAAAATGTCTGTGGGCTCAATCTGCCAAAAAAAGCCTTGCAAATCAAGAAAATCTGGCAAATTGCACTTTGTCTCAGTGCATTAAGTTACATGCTCTCCTGTGGAAGCATTGAAACTAATGCCAGCACTAATAAAGTGATATGTATAACATATGGATTGCCATACTTTGTGCAGCTTTTCACAAGACATTTATCATCTCAACAAATATTGGATATAATGCAGCCTCAGCTATGGATAGTCGAGGTTCACACTCATTTTGGAATAATTAAGCGTTTCCAACAGTATCGTAGTAATTCGCGAAAGGTCCTTTCCTATATCAGCGGGACAAAGTGGACCAACATAAAAAAACTGGGTGGTAACAATTGAAATTTTCCAATAAAATTTTAAAGGACAACTCCACTCAAAACTTTTTTGGCAGAATATCATTATTTGAAACAATAGAAAAAATTTTAAAACCATTATGTCATTATGAAAATCGCGTTTAAATTGTGAAAATTTCTAAGTCCAATGGAAACGTTCCACAAAGGGGTGAGCGATTCTATAAGGAAGAACGCTACCATTAATTAAGGCAGGCGTTAACGTTAAATGGGACGAGTCGATTTCTAGACGAAGGGCAGGGATGGTCACGCCATAGGGGGGATGGTGACAATGTCACCATGAACCTTTTTGGGGGGAAGAAAGAAGAAAAAGTAGATCTAAAACTGGCATTGGAGCCTTTTATATTCCCACTAGAAAGAGTCACAAGCAACGATGTAGTATTGAAAACAGCCACTAGACTCTAGTGAATAGAGGCTCTAGGATGATGGGCTATCTTTTTTTTTTGGGGGGGGGGGTACCCCTGACGAAGGGTACCGAACTTAATCGTAAAGTGTTTATTTTTCACTTTCTATTAGACAATAGATATTCAATAAAAGAGACAATGATCTAAAAAGTGTACAATTTATGTATTATTTAAGATTTTTTTCACCTCGTCTAGAAATCGACTCGTTCCATTTAACGTTAACGCCTGCCTTAATTAATGGTAGCGTTCTTCCTTCTACAATCGCTCACCCCTTTGTGGACCGTTTCCACCCTGTATAAATACTGGTCAATGAATTAGAAACATGTGTTTAATATTTTATTGGACCCCCCTTAGCCCGAGTTTTAGCATGTATGCGTATTCCATGAGACCACCACAGAATTATGAGTTCTTTTGACAAGGATTGTTGAATCCGCTGTTTTGGCGCTCCCACCAAATACTGTGCCTACCGTCGGTACAAAACATTCATTGTGTTTTCGTCAGACCATATAATCTTCTCCCAGTCTTCACGTGACTAGTTAAGACGTTCCCGACATCACTGTAGACGAACTTTCCTATTCTTTGCATAAATTAGGGGTTATCGTATAGGCATGCGACTGCCGATTTGAATCCGCTTCAATTTCCGACGTATGGTTCTGCCTGAAATGGGCCGGGAACAATCTTGGTTAATATCATTTGTTGCACAGTTTTAAACGACGGCGGTCATTTCTTTCCTGCGGTTGAATACTTGGATATCGCATCTTTCGAGAATCCATTCAGCTGCTTCGCTATTTCAATCGTGTCTCCAACAACTCAGCCAGATGTTTCTTTTTCCCTATGCTGATCGAGTTCAATGATTCGATTCATCCAACTCCTTAAATAAATACGCTTGAATCCCATGATCTCAAACTATTTTGCATAAAATGGATTAAAACAAATTTACATATGTTTCACACACGTTTCTAATTCATTGGCCAGTGTGTGTTTCTAGTTCTTCTCTTTCATCTGTTGCCCGCATTCTATTTTAGATGGATGGACAAACAGGCAAGACCTAGCTCTTACTTTTGAGAAGAACGACACAATAATGCTTAACGTTAATGAAGATAAATCTATTACAGTCGCATAAAGATTGCGATCGGTAAGCTACGGGCAATAAATTTGACAGAGGCCGAGCCCGAACCTGTCAACAGTGATGCGGTGCTTGTTGACGATGAGTATGAGCTCCTTGCCGGCGGGGGGTTTCTTCTTGGGGGGGCTTTCTGTAACATCTCGTAGACGACGATGGCGAGGAGCGGCGCACCAGGGCGACTTTTCCCTGTCCTGCACGAGGAAAGTGGTGCGCGGCACAAAGCGCTTCTTTCTGCGGCGCTCCTCCTCCTCCTCCTGCGCCTTTTTCTCCCGATACTCTTTGCTCTTGGCATCCAGCATCTCGTAGTGAATCTCGCAACCTGGATCAACGTTCCAGCAAACCACCGAACCTTTCTTCTGATTATAACGGCGACATATTTCCCTGAGGTTCTCCTCCTCCGTCTTCTTTTCTTCTTTCGCTGCCCCACTTTGACCTTCTTCCTCCGTCTCCGTCCCAGCGTCTTGGGTGGATTTTTTGGTCTCTTTCTCGTTCTCTGGCTCTTTAGCATATTTTGATTCCTTTCCCTTGTCTTTCTCTTCTTTCTTGGCTTCCTGCTGGCGTTTCTTTTTCAACTTCTTTTCTTCCTTCTCCTTCTTTTTTGCCAACTTCTGTTCCTCTTTTTCTTTCTTCTTTTTCTCTTTCTCTAGTCTCCTTTCTTCCTTCAGTCGCAGTTTTTCTTGTCTTCTCTCCAGCTTTGCTTGTTTTTGTGCGTTGCTTTTCTTGTTTTTCGCGTCCTTATTCGTTTTCTTATCATTGCCCTTATTTACCACCCACGTTTTGTCTATTCCTCCCTCTATTCTTTTTTTCTCGTCGGAATCGTCTTCCTTTGTAGTTTCTTCGTCTTCTGTATCGTCCTCGCTATCGTCACTTTCCTCACTTTCCTCGCTCTCTTCACTCTCGTCGCTACTTGCGCTCTCTCTAGACGAATCGGTTCCAGCCGTTCTCCTTAGCGCCCACCTGCATTTTCTCTGCAACTCTACACAGCAAAAGGAAAAAAAAAAATCATTCATTAAGAGAATTTAAAACATCATTTTCAACGCCTATTTAAGAGAATTTAAATAGTTCAGAAGAGCATTTTAAAAATTTATTTCATTACTGTGCTCTTAAATTCAAAATTTATACCGAAGTTTTCAACGATAAATACAATTTAGATTGATCTTTAGACATCAGTTTTTAAAAAAAATATATAAAAATTGTTATACTTTAAAAAATAAACTAGAAACTCAAAAATTTTAAAGCATCCAAAACATTAAGTAAAAATTCTTTATTTCTTACAAACTATACAAGAGTCTTACTAAACTTTATTTGTACGAATGAAGTCACTTTACTCCAATCAAAAAGTGTCGTTGAAACTGTCTGGCGCCAGTAAATATCTTATTTAATTAACATCTCCACTTTCACTTCTCTTTCCTTCTCTCCTCACACGTCCTAGTTTTCCTTTCTGATGTTTTCGTAAATTTTTTTTATTAAATGCTAGGTAGGTCCCTTCCAACCCCAGACTTTTTTTTTATCAGACGACATTGAGAGTATCTCTGTTTCTGGGATCACAATTGCAACTGAATTATTATTAAATATCTGTCACTGAATTTGTTAATTGTTATCTCACAGGCTAATTTTATTATAAACCTAATCGTTCAAAATTTTGTCCTCCATTGTTCAGTTACTTTGTGCATAATTTTCCCAAACTCTGCAAGTGCAAATTATATTTCTGTGCTGATGATACCGCTGTGGTGACTTAAGAACATAACCCATTCCATGTTTAGCTCGCCTTACAGAAGACCACAAAGGGGTTGAGGTTTAGCAGTTGAAGGCCGAAACTGAATGTCGAAAAATGCAAAACCGTGTGCTTAAACAAGAAACGATGGCGTCCTCCGAACTCGCTCGTGGCAAGATAGACTGGTTTGACTCCTTGGTGTGATTGTAGATTCAAAGCTCTGCTGGAACCATCTTACGTACAGAACAAAGTTAAAAAGGTTAAATACAGCCTCATTGCTTTCATGGGTCGCACCAATGCATTTGGCATCTGACATTAAGCTCCTCTTGTAGAAAGACCTTTATTAGGCCCATCCTGCTTTATGGTATTCCAGCGTGGGGGACAATTTGGGATGATCTTCAATTTGACAGAAGAACTGTGAAGAATCAGTCCGTCCGTCCACAGTGATTTCGAAATGATACTTTAGGGAAATTCGTCCAAGACCTATTGGTGAATGTGCTGCAGAAACGTTGTCGTGGCAGGAATTTCGAGTTATTCGGCACATGGCACGCGAAATGTCGTAAACCAAAACACATCCTGGACGTGAAATTCAAATGTGATTTCCTCTCAGCTTTTAATTTTGTAGCTTTCTCAACTTTGTTTTTGTTGTTTTTTGTTTTATTTGGTACGTGACTGATAGTAGTCACTCGTATTTTCCCTTTCGTGTTTTGTGGTTGATTTCTTAGGCATGTCAGCTTCTCATCTTCCTCGGTGTATTTCCTATGATATCTGTTGAGATAGGATGAGTTTTGCTGAAGCACTCGAATAGATGTACATCAAGTGTTCGATTGTCTCATGTTTTTTGAAATGATGATCAAAGTAAAAATTATAACTCATTTGAATTGCAATACAAATGAACTTTACCTGGCTCAACAAAATTAATTAGGATTGACAGGAATAAGATTTTAAGGATTGTTATGGACATTAGAAATTATAACAAAAACGTGATTACAAAAGTAAATGAGATATTATAAAACGAGAATGATTACAAATTTGAAATCGCTTTCTGGCGCCGAACAGTGGGCGAATGTCATGATCAGTTTACTTGACTCCTGATTCATTACACATTATTGAGCAGTGAGACATTTTTTTCTAATCGTTGCTTAGTGTTGTCATCAAATCCTTGGCGTCCCCTTAGCTCTGTCGTCACCTCATAGCAACAGATTGGGTGAAAATAAATGATGACGTTGCCAAGGAGCTGTAACTTAGGGAAACGGAGTGCCTTTATTATCTTGAAGAGACTTGAACACGGGAGTAGTTTTGATGTCTTGGCACGGGCTAAAGATCAGCGTGATTTTTTCTGTTCATAAGCTTCTCCTATAGATCAGAACTTGGCAAAAGAGGTTGGTTCCTTTATTGTAATTGCTGCAATTAGATTTGGGGAAATTTACAGGCAGGATTTTCTAATTTTTGTAGCGGTGATAACTGGAGCGACTGTCCAGCGATTGAGAAGATTCAGTATCTAAAAAGAAAGAAGAAGAAAGCCGCCAACTGAAGTATCCACCTGTAAACTATAAAGAGGCTACCATTGGCAGACAGAAGTAGACGACAAAGCCCCCTCCCGTATCACCAAGAGTGCGAGGTAACGTTTTCACTTATAGCCAAAGCATCATGTGCATTATTCTTGTGTGTTATAGAATCGGTTGCAAGCTGTTTGTTTCTTTTAATGGCAAATTGTTAATTAATCTCACTGTTATTGATAAAAAACGTTGTGTCATTTACTTTCCAAGAAACCTCTCAATGACACGAGCGGTAAAATTATTTGTAGGATTTACAAAGATTCATAATGAATACACTTTACCTTTTCATAACCCTTACAATACTGATAATAAACCCTTACAAACGAATTCTATAAAAAAATATCAAAACTTACAAAACTGAAGAGCCCTTAATGCTCATGAAATATGGAGGGGAAGTTCACAGGCAGGTTGGCACCTAAAGAAGAACTTGAAACATTTATCTTTATGTACCGCAATGATTCCATGCTCTCAATGCAAACTCATCAACTTTCTTTTCAAGCTTCAAGCTATGAAGGTAATCTAAGAAGTCATTCTCTCCTTCTTTTCTCATCTTCCAAAGCATGCGAAACTTGTTTTGTTCACGCTCAATTTAGAGAAACGAAGGAGAAAAGGAGTGGATGGGGGCTAGGAATGTAAATCCTTTAACAGATTTTAAGACATTAGAAATAAATAAATAAATAAATAAATAAATAAATAAATAAATAAATCGAGAGAGAGTGTTTCAGCAGAAGTAAATTGCATGAAAAAATTGTATATTGCATAGCGAAAAAAATAAAACTTAACCTCTTAACATAACCACTCTCAAATTAAACAGCCAAGGGACATCCCTGACTGTTTAATCTAACTAAAATATCCTGACATTGATTCACTCAATTTAACAGATACATTGTTCTCACAGCCTCCACCATAGACAATATTCTGCGTATATTCTCCACCACTCGTAACGCCAACTCTGTGCCTCCCAAACATCTGTAAAGCGGAGAATTGGAATTAAGAAAAGTAGCGAAAACTGTTTTTTTAAGTTGTAAAAAAGGTAGCAGTTAAGTACCCAAGTTTCATTAATCTTACGTCTGATAAATTTAATTAAGTTTTAAATTGTATTAGCTTCATGTGAATCAGTCGAAAGATTGCGCTTTATTTATTATTTGTCCATTTGCCTTTCATTTTCAGCAAAAGCTGATCAAATAAATCAAAAAAATTTCATTTTTTTCGTTCCTGAACGATTTTTGGGTCGCACCTACGACAATGGGCCCATTAGTAATCTCGGTTTGTAAAATATACATATTAACAAAAATTAAAAAGAATGCCCAAGAGATAGACAGAATCTGTTAAAAGAATTAGAAAGCTTGATATAATTAATTTTTTTCCTTCTAATCTTTAGGAATTTTATTTTCAGAAATTTAACTTAAAAATTACTTATTTTTCAGAATCACTAGAAGAGAAAGTAAATTGTGTTCTTTAGTTGGTTGACATAAAATTAACAAGAACAATAAAAAAAAATGTTAATGTTTCTTCTTTCTATCACATATACTTGCAAACTTAGGTTAAGTCTAAATTGCACATGGAATTATGGATACCCTGTATAATTAAATAGGAGGAGAAGAAGAAGAGGTATTATTATTATTATTATTATTATTATTATTATTATTATTATTATTAAAGTGGGTTAGATTTTCCTTGTGCAATGCCAACGATGACCTCGGCAGAGGTTCGAACCCGCAACTCTCCGGTTCTGAGAGCGACAAGACCACAGGGTGCCACCGAAACGGCAAGAGGAGGTATACAATTTTGATTTTATAATTAAAACAATAATGATGGCATGAACTGTCTGGGTGCCATATGTTTATGATTATTTGTCCATTTGTCTTTCATTTTCAGCAAAAGCTGATCAAATAAATCAAAAAAATTTCATTTTTTTCGTTCCTGAACGATTTTTGGGTCGCACCTACGACAATGGGCCCATTAGTAAACTCGGTTTGTAAAATATACATATTAACAAAAATTAAAAAGAATGCCCAAGAGATAGACAGAATCTGTTAAAAGAAATGAAATCTGGAGAGAGAAAAAATAAATGTTATCGTTCATATTTAAAAAAAATATCAAATACATATGTGAACGATATTTTGTTCTGGAAGAAATGTTTTTGAAACTTTGAAAGCGAGTTCCATTTATCTTATTCAACTCATATTTCATTAAGTTCATTAGGTGGTTTTGGTTTCTTATATGAATTTGCTAGTGGGAGTGGCAAACAGGATAAGATTTCTTGTAGGCGTTTATGTTGCTATGGTAACAAGAGGCAGGCAAGTGAAAATGGAAGGCCAAGAAAAGTACCTAATAATAATCAAGAAAATCATGTAGTGGCTAAGTTAATGCTGAAAAGCAGAAGGTGTGCTTTATTAAATTCAATTGGCGGTCATTATTTCCGGCTGTTTTATAGCATAGCTATAACAGTATCTTATAAAAACAAATGGGCCAGTTCTTATTAGTCAAAACAATTAAAAGATTACGAAGATAAATAAATAAATCAATCAATAAAATGAAATAAAAATATGTGGAGCTATCACTTTCTACAAAAAACAATGCAGTTTGATATAAAAACATTTTTTTTTTTAATTTCACTGTCTACCTCATGATTTCCTTTTAATTTTAATTTTACATCATTGAAGTATTTACGTATATAAAAAAAAATCGCTCATTTTTAATAAGTAATATGTGGACACTATAATAAATTAAACTTAAACAAAATCTTAATAACAACCGTGGAAGGTTACTAAAAGTAGAAAATAATAATAAACCACAACTCCACAAAATTAATTTATGAGAAATTAATCTATTCTGATTGGTTTGAGCTGTAATCCATCCTTTAATTGGTCAGAGATGAAAATATAAACTGCTGGCATCTTTGTAAACTAAACATGCTGAAGAAGGTAGCTTAGCTGCTGATATGCTCATATCCACGTATCATGCATATTCAAAATAAATTAATTTTCTGGAGTTGCGGTTTATTATTATTATTTTCTATTTATAATAAATTATTGTAACTTCCTGTTTTCTTTTATTAAAATTCACATTCACAGTGTCAAACTTGATTCTTTAAAAATTATATTTGCTTTAAATTTGGCTATTTCGATTCCTCATATAGTTATGCAATAAAACAAAGGAATACTTAATTTGAAATATTAACTAAAGTTATTGCCTTACAATCTTATTTTTCTTTAGATATTTCATGTGATCATATAGATACGTAATATCTGTTGGTTCTTTAAAAAAATGTTCATGTTGTGATTGAAGAAACTTCATAAAAAGGCATGGTTTGAAAATGCATGTTAGACATGATATCTTTAAAGCCAGGTGTTCCCAACCTGGGATGCGAAAACATGGAAGGGTGATTGTAATTAATAATGATTATTCCTTTCTGCCCTGATAATTCCAATGGAATCACTAACTTCTCTTTTGTACATAGATTAGGGGATGCGAAGGTTCGTTAATAAATTTTTAGAAGTGCGAAATACAAAAAAGATTGGGAAGCCCTGTTTAAAATTGTAAAAATACAGTTATTATGTACACATACGTATATCCATAAAAGCAAGAAATATTTACTTATTTAAATTTAAAATAGTCATTTGAATTATAATTCAAAATTAAAGCCTATTCCTCACGCAGATTATAATATAAAGTTAAATATTTTTCGTCAGCTATTTCTTTTGCAAGATTCGAATGTCATTGTGTTGGACAAGCAATAATGCAAACGAACATCGAAGAACGGTCTCGTATGAATCAATCTACTCAAGCGACTGTACAGAGAGCTAAAAACTAAAAGTAATTCTTTTTTTAGAGCTTTTGAAAATATCCTTGCCGGCCCCGGTGACCGAGATCGCTGGGGCTTAGGCTTCAGTGGTTCTCGAGATCCTCGGGTCGTGAGTTCAAATCCGCTGTGGCGTGGATGTTGTATTTGTCCCTTACTAATCATGCGGAAGGCAACGGAAAACCACCACATTATTATTCCTAATTCGCCAATATCAATTGGCCGCCAACCTCCGACAGGAGACGGCACATTAAGAGAGAAGAGAATATCCTTGCTCAATTTTCAGAAAGATAATTCTTCTTTGACAGCGACACTATCTTGATCTTCTGATCAATTAAAATTGTCGCACACATTCGCGTATTGATAAGGCTTTAAGTTCGATTGCGCCCAGTTTGAGTGACTCAGGAATTTTGTTAACTTCTCTCATCGTAATGGCAGAAGCAAATAAGACATGCAGAAATCTGTCTACTTAGGAAAAGCAAAACATTTTGGAGTGCTGAGGATAAATTGCCTAAAATGAATCAGTGCAATGTCACTCTTCATTTAAAAATCTCACAGTCAGGATTGTGTAAGATCAGATCAGATCAGATCAGACTTCGAAATATCAACGCTTGCTAATGCGAACATGGCGAGCACGATCTGGTAAAGATAGTGAAATTGAATCAGCTTTGAAAATTTGATTTGACAACGTCCGTGAAAATGATGCTTCGATTAATGGGCTAATTATGCAGAAGAAATTGGATAAAGAAAATTTCATAGCAACTTGATGGATGATTATTAATGAACTACTAAACGCAAACAGTACACAGACAGCTCTAGATAGTTTTTTAAATAAATCTTATCTACATTGTTTCTTATTGTTTATAGTGCACGCATTATAAAGTTGTTTATATAAATAAATTTAATAAAATATTGCAATTTTCATATCCTTCACTTATTGTTATCAGATAAGAGTCTGTGATCACACTAAGCGGCTTCCATTGTACATATTTAATAAAAGAAATTTAAGAAAAATATCCCTTCCGTCGCAGGAAAGAGGCATGCGAGCAGGAAGGGATGGGGAGTGGATGGAGGCTGGAGATGTTAATTATAAGCGATAATTACTGGCGTCAGACAGACTGATGCTTTGATTGGATTAAAGCGAGTTCAGTCCAACTTTTATGGCCTTTTTACTTTCAACAAAAGCCTTCTTCGCGCTTTTATTTTTCATAGTTTCCAAGACACGAAGGTCCTTAAGAATTGCTTTCATCGGAAGTAAGTTGAACCCATTAATAAGTGTTTTCTGTGAAGAAGAATAACCTTCATTTTCAGAACATACAAATATACATAATATTTGATAAAACCTCAATTATGTTTTTGTTTTCTTTTTCCTGGGAAGAAATCGATTTTAAATTTCGACACCTGTCATGGGTGATCAAATGAAATATAATCGCGCACATTCACTCCAAAATTAGCAATTACAATAATAAGTAATCTTCATGAGATTGAAGCCGCTTCTTCCAGTGTTTCACTAGCTGGTAGCTTCCGTGATCACTGTGAGCAAAACGATTTCGTGATCGCCTATTGCACTTCTTCGTCCGATAAAGGCTTTGTTTCGCGGGATCTTTTTCAAAGTGGCAAAAACTTGAAAGCCACACGGAATGGATAACGAACACGCTTTTGTACACGCTCGTATTTGCGAAAAAGGACGTCATTTCCAACATTTATTTTAACACCTAAATTTTGTCTGCTAAAAATAAAAGCCAACATTTCAAATAATCTCTGTGATACTTTATTTTCATTTACATTCTCAAACTGGTATTTTTACAGGCTGCTAAACTTTGATGTACGCGACTTTAAACTCACCCTGTAGTATCGCAGCTTTTTTTAATCTTCAGCTGCATTTCATTTGATCACCTCTTATTGAAAAATTTTCTATCTCAGATTTAGCTGCTTCTACCGCTTATAACGGTTACTGACAGCGATGAAACAATCTTTCAGTTGCCTTAAAGCCCGTGTGGACTAATGACTTTGCAATTTCATCAGCCTTTTGAGATAAGAGAGGACCATTCACTGGAGAATTTCTGTTTCTAACATATTGAAATAATTACCAATGACCTCAACGTACTTCCAAATTTAACTTCATTACCTTAACTCGTTAGTGATTGCGTCTAGAATATACAGTCAAACCTCTGAACAATGGACACCTCGAGAAAATTTTTGTGTCCATTATTGGGAGGTATCCACTACTGGGAAGTGTGGACTTTCTGGCACTTATACATTCTTTTTTTTAACCAGTTTATTAAACCAACTTTCTCATAAAGGGTTAGAAGCTTTGTTTTTGTTAATTTAGGGGTACAAGTATCCATCATATACGTTCACTGTCCTACTGCTATTGCATTCCTGAAAGCCCAGGCCAATCAAACATTTTGAAAGTTAAACAAAAGTGAACATTAAAAAATTACTTCAATATTTATAATGATACATGTACTTTTAATTAGTGTACTAGATATTCTTGTTCGTTTGTACAGCGATATACTGTACATAATCAAACGTGTAAAACTGATGTTTATTACGATTCTATACACACTATGAGGCAAATAAACTTTTACATTTTAAAGCTAAGAATATTAACCTACTCTCATATCATTAAAGTATTCAATAAAAGAAAATCAAAAATATTACCTTCTCTATTGAATTGAAATGAATGCTGTAATCTTTACTGGAATACTGTAAATGAATCAGAACAGGTCAATCAGACGTTTTGAAAGAAAAAACGGAGGTTAAAACATTGTGTAAGTAGAATTCTTTCGGATACAAAATTTCTGTCCACTGATTAGAGGTGTCCACTATTGAGAGTGTCCATTATAGGAGGTTCGACTGTATTTGATTGATTTTTAATACACTATGTTTAATTATTCTTAATGCATATTCCCGTTGTGACTTGGCTATTTATTTCTGCGCATAGGCTCATTCAGGCATCTCGCTGAACTACGACTCTGAATAGAATTATGTTTTAGAAAACTTGAATCTCTATGTTCTTTGTATTCAATTTAATAAATGCGTGAATTTATAATTCAATATAGATACATTTGTAAAAGAAAAAAAATCGGTTAAGCCCCTAAGTACTCTTTGGAAAAATCTTTTTGTGGTCACGTTAATTATTAACATTGAATTGGAAGCATTCCTACTAAAACGATGATATGCAGAACGTCTCAGGGCTGGATTTAGCAATAGGGATCCCTGGGCAATTGCCCCGTTTGCTATCCCTTAAAGACGGCCCTAGCACTTCCATTAGAATTATTTACTTAAAACTAACATTAAATTATTTAAATATCAATTGTATTAAACCTTCAAAAATCGTTTATGTTGATCATTGTCGATAATTTAAACAAACTATTCAACCGCCGAGTTCATATGAAGTTATCAGTCGAGGAAGGGAGTTTATCTGGACAAGGGCCGATTTACTATGCAACAGACAAACCTATGTCAACGATACAGGGACTCATTACTGTATGAAATAGGATGTAACCATAAAATCGTTCCTTTAATTTATTTATCACCATCCTGCATCAGGCTTTCCGGAGGGAGGCCACGTGTCTACTTTTTATGTTGTATATTTAAACGAGATAAACGCTTCTTATTATCAAGTTATTAGGGTTTTGTATAAATAGGGATTTTATTGAAATCCAAAGGTGCATGAAGCTCCTACTTATCGTTAAATATTCACGGATCGCCTATGAAAAATGAACAGCTGTAGAAAGCATCGCGAGTTTAGAAGCGGCTACGAATATTGTATTAGGTAAAAGTTAAAATTTGTAAAACTACCGGGCATCTCCAGTGTTTTTGCCACCTCCAAGATTTCTTCACCGTTGGATTCGTTGATAGCCGACTCGTGACCGATCATCCAATCGCGAATAATCTTGAACTGCTCTCGCGTCACCTCATCCAGCGTGATGGCCACCGGGAAGGCATTGGATCGCTGGTGCATCGCCCGCTGAAACGCTTTGCTATGATAATAGAATAACTCCCTGCAATAGAAAGAAGGAAAGGGTGTAATTTCATTTTTTTTTTTTTTTTTTTACTTATTATGATCTTAACGAATTATTTATTTAAAACCTCTCTACCTACCATATTGGTGCTCATTATTGACTTTCTTCGTTGTTTAAAATTGGGATCTACGCCTAGTGCTTTGAAATTTTTTATGACCCCTTGAAGAAAAGTCTCAAAATTTTATCATATCTTTGAAATAGCTTCGAAATTTAATACAGTACATACATATTTTTCCGATATATTCTTAATCGATAAAAGCAACCCCTTGATTAGAACTGTTGGCTGTACTACAATACACGTTTCCTTAAAGTTCCAATTTCTCAATTAAGCATAACTGAAAGCTGTCATTTGAATTGCCATAGCTTTTCATAAATTGGAACGTAATGCTTAAATTGCTATTGAAAAAAATTTAAATTGTGCTGTTCGTTAAAATGGAGAGCACTGCCTTGCAAATGACGATGTTTTGAAAATTTAAAGACTCTCAGAAAATTTGGAAGTGGCTATTGGAGCAGTGATTGATTGTTAAACGATTTCAATGATACGTAGGAACAAATGGAAATCATTACCTGGACACTCGAAATGATTTGTCCTGGACAATGACTCGGATCGTTGACGGGATTTTGTTTTTCTTTGGTATCACCGGTTTCACTCTGTCGACAACGATCGAACTATCACGCGGTCTTGCACCTCCTTGATTCTCGTCACTCTATAAATTATTTTAGATAATTAAATAAATCAATTTTATAAATCAAAATGTGGGTTTTTTTAAGTCCAATTTCCATTTACAGTATTAGCGTTAGCGTACTAATAATATTTTTAGCTTTTCCAAACAAATATTTAAAAGACATGTGAACTCCAGATCGACAACTGTGTGAGAAATACTGTAAGTAAGAAAAGAGCTTTCAAAATGTAGTATATGATAAATTCAGCTTTTCAGATAAGTTAGTGGTACCTTGCATTTTTGATCTTTCTTGGGATGATGAGTAGACTTACTCCCTTTGAGATCTTTCCCTGTGCGTTCTTCCTGTTTTTCCTCTTTGTCCTTCTCATGGGCTTTTGATATGTCAGGTAAGCTAGGACTAAGCCTGGAAAGAGCGTAATTTAAGTAATCTTTGGTGGTCTGAGCCAAAGCGGCCGTGGATGACCACAGCGGATATGCATAGGTATCTCTTGAGCGTGTGGCAATGTTCTGTACGGAGGTTATCTCTTTCTGCACCTTCTGAGTCGTCTTTTCCAAGTTTTCCAACGACCCAGAGGAATGGGCTCTTTTTTCTTCATCCGTTTTCCCAAGTTCCTCCTTTGCCTCATTTTTCGCTCGCTTACAGTCTCCCTGATTCAGTGTAATTGTCACTTCAGGAAGTTGTGGAAATTTGTTTCTATTTCTTATCGTTGTTCTCTGCTGTCTCTTCTTATTCGTTACCTGATGCATTTCTTTGGGCTAATGAAAATAAAGAAAGTGAAAATAACCATAGGAATCAATGGTTTAGGTAAAGAATGAATTGCTCTAAATAAATTTCGATTTCTTTTATTTTTTTTTCCTTTTGAGTAAAAAGAGAACTTTTACAAATTTGATAAAAAATTTACCTTACAAGAAGTGTCCGAAGAATGAGCTTTGTGAGCACTATTAGGTTGATCTTTCTGTGATGAAGGGCATTGGGTACTTTTCTGATTACGGATAGGAGGAGGTTCAACTTTAGAAGCATCCTTTGTCTCTGACGATTGGGTCAAGTCATTCCCGGATAAATAATTGATAAGAAGTCCTTTAACCCACTTGCGACATTCTTGCCGATAGCCCTTACTCATGAGCTCATTCTGGTCCTCCTTTGCATTCGTCTCTGGAGGGGGGGGGGAGAAGTCCAAATTCGTCAAAATCAATATATTTGTATAAAGAAAACAGTATCGACAAACCTGTCATTAACTAAAAATAAATAAAAAGAATATATGACATACACTTATTATTGTTTGAAAAAAGTTCTCTGAAAGAAGAATAAGCTTTAGCGCGTCAATATTATTTTGCAGAGGACTCATACTGAGCGATGCCTGCTTAGCAGACGAAATGTACGAAATGAAAACTATTTTGAACAAGTGGAATGTCTCCCTATTCTCCTTCTTGATTCTAAGTATCCGATGCTTTTTTGGTTTATAATTTTTACTAAAAGGGTGGTGTTTTGGAAGAAAAGTCTAAAATTTCAATCTTGGCTGGGCGAGAATTATTTCCTAAACAGATAATCCCGTTCGACAGATGCAGAGTGGTCTGCGGATAGCACGCGCCAATTCTATGACAGATTGTTTCTGTATTCTATTGTTTGGTATTGATTTTATGTTTTCCGTACAGATTCCAGAGTTGGTATACTGTGCAAACAACAAAACTTAATTTTTAATCTCTTAAACTTTAATCTTTGAATTTCCAGTATTTGAATCTCCTTAAAAATAGTTATAGTATAAAAACTGTTTCAATTTATTATGAGTTAAATCAGTATAGGAAAGTATTATTTTAGTGGCATAGACAAAAGGGGGGGGGGGGGGCTAAGGAGATCTGACAATAAAACACTTATTCTCCTCTTCAAGCAACCACAATTAGTTTCCTTGTTGCCTTCCCAAAGTTATTCCGTCGTCCTTGCCATTGCTGATAGCAGTTCTGAAACTCATCTTCTGGGATGTTGTATAAAACATCCTTTAGAAGAAATGAGTGTCCTTTGAATGATGCTTTGACTTTGGAAATAACAAAAAGTGCAAGGGAGGCGTTCGGATGTCGCGACAGAACGAAATTTCTTTGGAAACGGTGAAGAATGTGATGGTGCGTTCCTTTGATGAATAATTCGTTTTTTGGCAACATTTAGACAACACAACCTGACCCTGCTGCATTTTGTGGAGTATTTTTTTTGTGCTCTTTCCACAACTTCGTTTCCAAAAGTTATTGAATATACAGGGTGTATCTGAAACCCTGTCACAAACTTTTAGAGGAGGTAGTATGGATGATTCTAAGCAAAAAAGTTCATATGAACATGGGTTCGAATTTGAACGATAACCGAGATATGAACAGATATAAAAATGCCGCTACTAAGATCAACAAGTTAATAACTCAGGTTGTATAACACCTAGGATAATGAAGTTTGGGGGAATAATATGGTACATACCGTTAAAATTTGATCGAGTTCCAACGAGTAGTTTCCGAGTTACGCAGTCAACATCAACAGTTCTAACCACCACATGTAACTCGGAAACTACTCATTGGAATTCCATCAAATTTTAACGGTATACACAATTGTATGTACCATATTATTCCCCCCAAACTTCAATATCCTAGGTGTTATACAACCTGAGTTATTAACTTGTTGATCTTAGTAGCAGCATTTTCATAACTGTTCATATCTCGGTTATCGTTCAAATTCGAACCCATGTTCATATGAACTTTTTTGCTTAGAATCATCCATACTACCTCCTCTAAAAGTTTGTGACAGGGTTTCAGGTACACCCTGTATTAGGTAACTGTAAAACTCTGGATGCTTACTAAAAAGAGGTAAAAGGAAGTTTATTTCATCATAAATATGCCAAGCAACGATAAATCAGTATGAGACTAGAATAAACTTCGTTGTAGACAAGTGGAAGGTCGTTTTACTTCTGTTTACCTTATATTGTTGTGGCATTATCACAAATTTTTACACAAAAAAGATAACATACCTTTTGTACGACATACAGGTGTTCCATTTTTTGACGAGAGGCTCAAACACGTCTGCTGAGCGGGCTGAGCGGGCTGAGCAGGCTGAGCGGGTTGAGAGGGCTGAACGGGTTGAGAGGGCTGAACGGGTTGAGAGGGTTGAGCGGGCTGAACGGGCTGAGCGGGCTGAACGGGATGAGCGGCTGCTGAGGCGTTTCGGTTGGGGCGAGGGAAGTACCAAAATAATTCTGTGGTAGCAGGTTGCAAGGTTACCATTATAAATTGAGGGAAGAAAAATCAGTCTCATCATTATATTGTCAGACATCGTAAAAATTGACTAATGTACAATATACAATTAAGGGAAAACGTTTAAATAATCTGATGATGAGTTTTGTATTCTAAATTTGTATTTAAAATGAAAATCTACAATCCTATAAAATGAAAAATACCATAGGCTCATCTCTTCGGGGAAAATAAGCAATCAAGATATTCTAACTTCTTTTTTTTATCGATTAATTATATGTTAATGAAATTCCCAAGTATCCATTGAATGAACCTCACCTTAAATTCGTCCTTAGAAAGAGTGTAGACTGTCTCATAAAAATTTCACTGAGACATTTTACGTTTTATTTTGATAATATTTGAGTTGAGAGCTTTATAAATTTTAGAAATAACTTAAAATCTACATATATAAATTAAACAGCTTTCTTTTACTGAAGTGCAATAAATTCTTCATTGATGCCTAAATTAAATAAGTAGTTGGGAAGGGCTCTCACCCTTGAACTCCCTTGGTTGACCAACGGGGTTCGAGGTCTGGTGGCTTAATGAACGCATCCTCTCGCCCTTGACGGTCCCTTTCCCTGGGTCGTCCGCTTTCGTCGTCGTGTCCCCTTTCTGTCGCCTTTGTCTCCATTGGTTGGCGTCGCCGGCGGTCCTTTTGGCTGTGTCATCCGTCGTCGTTGTCGTGTCCCTTTCCTTACTCCAAAGATTGGCATCGTCAGCAGATAAACTCTTTTGAACTTTTCTCTGCATCATCCTCTTCTACTTCACCCGAAATTTTCAGTTGTAAGATTTACACGAATTATTCTTTTCTTACTCTAATTTTGCATAATGAAAAGTAATTGTAAAAGATACCAAAAAGAAAAATATACTTAAAACTTTTAAATAAAAGCAAAGTAATAATGGGAGAAGCGCGTGCTGATTCTTTGCTTACTTTTATCTCGAAACAATGTCAAATAATTTGTTTTCAGTTTATTTTCCATACGAAGATCACAGCTGCCGCCCCGTTTTTATTTTTATTTTTCTTGCTTTATATATTGAGCGGATATTTAACTATATTCGCTTGACAAAAAATGAAAACGATGGCCAAACAGGTTTTTATTTAATTACTTTAATTCAGTAATTAGCGTAACTGATTGCAAGCAAATCAAATATGAAATGAGAATTTATTTTTTTATATATATTTTTTGAAAGGGAGATCATGCTTTATATTGTAAAAGATATTCGAAATACTATTAAAACATAAGTTTCCTTAACCAGTTATCATTATGGTGGTGTATTTTATTTTTATACCCCATTTATTTTTTTCTTGTCGCACATCTCCGAAGGAGAAGAGAAGCCATTTGAGTTAATGTTCTTCAACAGGAGATGGCAGCACCAAATGTTGTTCCGCGATGGTGGTGGGGAAGAAGTGCAGCCGTTGTTATTATTTACAGACGTGATTTATTTAAGACCGTCACTGTCGTTTCTATTAAGACTAACAGTAATATGAAGCTTAGAGAACTCAAAAATTATTAAAATCCGTCTTCAATGGCTAGAAGTATGTAATAGTTTGCCTTTTAATAAAACGAAACAATCCGTTATAGTTTTTTAAGTGTAAAATCAAACCAAATCGATGAGTGGAAGAGATCCGTAAAAAAATGGAACGGTGGTAAAAAAAAACAAACCAACAATTCTTCTTTTTATTATAAAATATAATAATCTCCCCTCCCCTCCTTCGTTGAATTGTAGTAACAGAAGAATTAGTACGGAAACGAGCGGAGCATAATGAAGGCGAAATCTTTAGCTTAGAAGAGCTGTCACTGCACCAACAAGATATTGAGAAGTATTCTTTCTCCCTTTTTCGTTTACATGGCATAGAGAAATTAAATTGTAATTTACCATTTTTTCCAAATAGGCTCAATTTAATGATTCATTTAGAAATAACCATTTAATTTGCTTTTAAATTTATTTATTTATTTTTACAATTTTAATATAAATTATATTTTTCTTCACAGAATAGAAAACTTAGACAAATGGTGCAAAGATTTAAAAATATTGTATTTGCAGAGCAATTTAATTTCCAAAATTGGTAAGAGTTTAAAAAAGTACTTGTAAGTTGAGACTTCTCAAATCAGGCAGCTTGTAGTTTCTTGAACAGTAGATAAAATAAACTGGTTTGTTTTTTTTTTTGTTTGTTTTTTTTTTGTTTTTTTTTTGTTTTTTTTTTTTTGGTTTTTCAATTCTTGACATGGACTGCTGTCGGCAATATCTTCACTCTCTCTATCTTGGGCAAGTTGGGTGATCACTCTCAGGATGCCAAGACATTGAGCATTGGATGAAAGCTATTCTGCCTAAGAGGTGGAATTATCTTGGCATCCTGTTAGGGATCCTTGAAAATAGAATGTGTGTTAAGTTTCATCTAAAACAGCATAGTTCCTCAGAACAACCTCTTGAAAACTGTCTATGTTAAGCAGGCTCCAATCTTCTATCTTCAAAGCTCTATATCCTTAACATCCTGTTGATGCTGATTTTATTGTAATGTGCATCTGAAATTTATAATAGATTTATCAATGTTTGTTGCCAGATATTTGAGCCTTAGCATTCCTCTCCTAATTTGTTCTTTTGTAGGATTACAATGACTATCCAGAAGCATACTCAAAGTAGGGATGGGGTATCATCAGAGGCAGAAGGTGGAGACGGCCTGGGGGGGGGGGGGCAACAGCTCAGCCCCCTGTCTAGAGTATTGTCCTTGCTAAATCAACTTGACCCATAGCCCCCCAGTCATTACTGCAGCCCCCTTTGCAAGGACACTACCTTCCACCACTGGATATCATAGACAGCTTTTGCATATACACTTCGCTGCACATAAGACCTTGATATTATTTAATCCTTCCCCTCTCCCCCATTAAAAAAATGGGAAAGAATCTTGGGTGCATAATGAAATTTAGGGAATAGGGTACATAAAACTTTGTATACCGTTAAAATTTGATCGAATTCCAATAAGTAGTTTCCGAGTTACGCATTGAACATGGTAACACGTGTTTACATGTGAGTACTAACCATCACTTGTTACGATGTTGACTGCATAACTCGGAAACTACTCGTTGGAATTTGATCAAATTTTAACGGTATACACAGTTTTATGTATCCTATATTTCCTCAAATTTCATCATCCTAGATGTTATAGAACTTGTTGATCCTGGTGGCAGCATTTTTATTTCTATTCATGTCTCGATTATCATTCAAATTCGGACCCATGTTCAACCATACTACAACCTCTGACAATTAAGTTCGGTGAATGACCTCATATTGCTAACGGTCGTAAGAGTGCGCTACCGTTGTATCCTGCCCCAGACAAGTCGAAACATGTTTAAACAAATTTGAGAGAATCAGCGCTGTGAATGTGTTTATAGTGTTTAAACAGGACATTGAAGAGTGAAGGTGTAGTGCGCGTGGTCGAAACCCAAAATGTATCAGCGAACGAAAGAGACTCATGAAATGCTGACAACAGTTTACAAAGAAAGTGGTATCACTTTGAAGTGTGTTTATGAATGGTTTAAACGGTTCCGAGGAGGCTGGAACACCGTGGAAGACGCCTCCTGAAGTGGCCAGACATCCAACATAATGTTACGACCCAACTGAAGGCTATCCCTAAAAACAACTACGCCAGGAGTTTCCAGGACTTGGTACAGCCGTTCCCAGAAGTGCATTACTATCGACGGGGATTACTTTGAAGGATAGTAACTACTGTTTCATGTAAGCCAGCAATCCACTCGCAATATGAGGTCATTCACCGAACTTAATTGTCAGAGGTTGTAGAATCAATCATACTACCTCCCCTAAAAGTTTGTACGTTGAATTTTGAATCGCCCTGTATAGCTTGAATTTTTGAAGAAAATGGGAAGAAAATAATCCACGGCTTGGAATCAAACCAGGAACCTTCAGCGTCCTAAACAATTGAGCCACTGTAGACATGGAAGCATTGTCCACATGTCCTTTATGCTGGTTAGAGCAGGTACTTAGTTCACAGATCGGGACTATCTTTCCTAATGGCGTAACATGCTTTAAAGAATAATTCAAGAATGTTCAATGCTTCCTTGTCCGCAGTGGCTCAGTTGGTTAGGGCATTGGCACGATTAGCTGAAGGTTCGTAGTTTGAATCCAAGCTGTTAAAAATTTTTTTCCTATTTTCATCAATAATTTAAACATTTGAGGTATGGCATGTAATAATTCCTCGTTGAACATTCTTGAGTTAGAATTTTGTTTTTGTAATTTTCAAAGAGAAGATAATAGTAAACTGAAAAGGGAAGGAAAATTTCTGTGACCTTGACTCGAAAGAGGGACCACGCCTTTCGCTGGCACCGCTCTTACCAATTGAGTTACCACAGATAATGAACCATTAAGCTGTTACAATATGTCCAAATGGACATTCCTGTAGCCATAAATTAGCTCAACTGTCAGAGCAGCACCCTGACTCGAAGGTCGGGAATCCAACTTGCCCTTAAACCATTAAAAAAGTTGAAGAAAATTCAATTCAAAGATTTCTTTCCTTTTCTCCTTGTATTGATACATTTGAAGAATTTTATCTGCTCTTTAAGTTGAATTTTCATCAATTTATTTGATGGTTTAAGGGTAAGAAGGAGATCCAACCTTCAAGTCGGGAACCTGCTCTACCAGTTGAGCAAATCCGTGACTTCAGGGAAGTCCATTTGGACATATAGTAATAGCTTAGCGGTTCATTGTCCGTGGTAGCTCAATTGGTAAGAGCAGTCCCAGCGAAAGACATGGTCCCTCTTTTGAGTCCAGGTCACGTAATTTTTCCTTTCCTTTTCTCCTTTGTATTTAGTGACTAATTATGGTTATTTTATGTTCGATTAACGTAAGGAATGATATTGATTTTGTTTGCCCCAAACTTAAGGATTTCAGATCTGAAAAGCTCGATGTAAGGAATAAAGTCTTAAACTATGGATGTGATACATAAATAACTAGTGTACAGTAAACTACACAAACATTTTCCCACAATATAATTAATTTATTTTACATATGCACTTTTCAGAGACAATATCCCCTTATTCAGGGATAAACTAAACTACAGACAAAGAAACTTCACTATAGTTGTAGACTGTTAAACCTGAAAAACACAAATGTCCATCAGCAGCATAGGTAAGAGTCCATGATTACCTCCAATCAAGTACCAAATCAAATCCTGAACTAGGACCTGGATCCGATGAGACCCATGGCCAATGGATGTTCACCTATGCCATAAAATAAATTATGTTGTGGAAAAGTATTTTGTGTCCCACTAGTTATTTAATCTCTGTGTATATATTTTCAAAAAAAATTGTTTAATTTAAAATATAAATAAATATCCTTTGATGCAGTACTGAGATGGAATTTTGTTTCCCTAGAAAATGTTGGCCGTTTAAAAAAACTAGAATATTTAAATCTTGCACTAAATAACATTGTTAGGATTGAAAATTTAGAAGGTAAAGTGTTGCATTCATTTTTGATTTGTTTATTTCATTTAGCATTTGATTGTTTTTCATGCACTCTCTTTTTTTCTTAGTCTTAGTGTTGTGAATTCTAGGTTGTGAATCTCTTGAGAAACTTGACTTAACTGTAAATTTTATTGGAGACCTATTGAGTATTGAAAACTTAAAAGAAAATGGCAACTTCAAGATTTTGTAAATTTATGTTTCCATAATAATTAATTGTGAATTATTTTCAATGACTATTATATTGTAAGCATTTATTTACAAAAATGTTGCCTATAGGTATCTAACAGGAAACCCATGTACTGATTTTGAACACTATAGGGAATTTGTTATAGCTACCCTTCCTCATCTGCAAGTGAGTTGTACTATAATCTTCTCAATTTCTTTGATTTTTCTCAATTTTCACTGAATTAAAATAAGATGAAGAATCAAAATATTTTCTGAAAGGTTCTTGATGGTATTGAAATTCTCAAGTCTGAAAGGATTAAGGCTTTACAAGTAAGTCTGAATTGAAATAATTAATTATATCAGGAATAGATGAGAAAGGAATACGACTCTCAATAGGAATTCGTAGCTACAATCTCATGGCTGCTTTTGTTTTGTTTTGTTTTTTTCCAAAGAAACTACACCTGTGGCAGGTTTACAAACTCTAACATCTTGCACTATACTCGGGACCTTTCAGCATAATTGTGAGGCTTGGGGCAACTAATATTTTGAGGCCCTTCAAGTCAAGTAAACTGTCTGTTGAGGCCCTAGTATTGTGAGGCCCAAGGCAGCTGCCCCTCCCTCTGATAGACCCCGACAGTTATGCTGCTTGGTGCTAAGCACCAAAATTTCTCTTTCATTTTCTGATTTATATCTGGACTTTTTCCAGGCCACTTTAGGACTTTCTATTCTTCCAGCCAATTCTTCATTGGGCTATCGTGGACTGAATTTGGAAAACCACTGTGAGTGTCGCTTCCTCGGAAAAAACGACCACAAGGTTTAGCTACGAATTCCTATTGATTCATATTCCTTATTACATAATTTTATAATAGTTAGTTTTATGTTTCAACATGACTTTAAATCAAGAGTATTATTTTATTTTATCTGTGTTACAATTCTAAGATTATGTAAAAGTAATATTTCACTTATAAAATCAGTTACAGTAGAGCCCTGATAATTCGAATTTAGAAAAACTCTGACTACATGGACAGATTTACATTTCCTGAAAAGATTTATTTTACAATACAAAGTACTTAGGTAAAAATACTAACTTAAACTTTTCTTCCACAAGATGAAATATTTCAGCATTTAATAGAAGAAAACCTTTTGGTTTTGTCTCTATTAAGGCGTCCATCTCCTATTGTTACTTCACCGACACCATACTTGGCTGTAAGTTTTATTCAATGTTAAACCATTGTCTAGTCTTTTCAAGGCTTCTAGTTTAATTTTAATCGGCACAAACCTTCTTTTAGACTGTCCACTCATCATCACACAGATAAAAGCAAAATAGAAACTGAATTTTTTTTTTAGATCAACTGTCACGACACTCGAGAGTAATTCAGCTCGAAATACACGGAACCTCGAATTACCGAGACTTGATTTATTGGGGCTCTACTGTATGTAGAAATCTGGAACTGTATAGGGTAATTTTCATAAGGAAAACTTTAAAACATTAAATTCAGTGAAAATCCTGTTTAATGTTGGAATGGGTTTCAGCATGATATATCCTGGGGCATGCATTTCAACTTTCAAATTTCAGAGATAAGAGCAAGACTGTCCATCAGTATCAACATTATGTTCAGCCTCACACTTATGTGGAGAGCAATACATGACAAATATACAATTTCATGAAAATGGCAATCAGTGTCCTACGTTTTCTGAGTAGTAGCTCTTCTGGTTAATATTGGAATGCGCTTTTTTTTTCAGATTTATCAAAAAGGAAGGGAACCTCTAATCCATGAGGAGAAATGAAATACCAGATATGTATTTTGGCTATCAAGTAGCAGTGAGAGACAAAAAGTAAAATAAATAAATAAATAATTAAAAAAAAAACAAACAAACAAACTGCTTTTTTACTTCTCTCATCACTGAAGATGGCTACTTGGTAGCTGAAATATGTCTCCGGTATTTCATTTCTCCTTGTTGATTAGAGATGCCCCCCCCCCTTTTTTTTTTCTGGTTGTTCTTCCACTCCACAGTTTTTACTCAATTTTTTTGTTTCAGATTTATGATGAAATCAAAATCAAGATTTTAAAACAGCAAGAAGAATATCTAGAGAAAGAGGTAAGAGTTGAAGGGATTTAATTTTTTTTTTTTCCTCCTGTATTAAAAATGGTAGATTTGGTTTTCTCAGGCATAGAAAAAAATAAATAGCCCAACTGATGACACTGCATATCCAAACTGTGAGTGGGAACAGTTCACATAGTATATCATTCTCTTGGCATCCTCTATATCTGTACATAGCCATCACAATAGTACCGTGTGCCATGATTCATCAATCTATTGGATCTTTTTCAGAATTCTTTTTCAGTGCGAGTTATTCAGATTTCAGGGCTAGATGGTCTTTGCACTAACAAGGGATTAGTTGTACGATGCACTTATTTTTTTGCATGCAAGCATACATTGGAAGCAATAGTTTTGCTTTCAGGTGAAGGTGATTCATGCGTATTGTTTAGTGGAAGAAAGAAGTTGAGAGCGCACTGATTAATACACATACACACCGCTTTAACAATAGAGTCTTTGTATGGCTGTATGTGTTCAGATTTTTTCGTTTTCTCAGTTTATTTTGAAAAGAAACAAATTTAGTAATTTCTTATTTTACAAGCATCAATAAGAGCTTTAGATGAGCAACATATTTCAATTTGGTGTGAATCTGTTAGGTACATGTTTGTGTACTATCCTTGTAAGTAGCATTTTCATTACTGTATGCAGCTTGTGGATAGTGACATGAAGTGCCTTCTCAATGATGCTTGTAGAAGTAAAGAATGTAGCATGTTGATTTCACCTTTAAACTATACTTTTCTGCAATATGTCATCAATTTGATGGCACAGCTCTATTTTAAACATCACCTGCCTTTATTAGCCAATTGCCTTGGTTTAGCAATGCATTTAAGGACGTGTCATATCCAAAATAAATGTAAAAACATTAACACTGTTTTGCCAGATCACTGCTAGAAAGACTAAGGGTATATTATCTAAGCATTCATGACATCATTATGTCCATCTTTGCCATCTTGCCACAGCTCACAAGGCAGTACCTTTACTTTATCCATTCAACAATAGTTTGCATAACAAATGTTCAGCAAGTTGTTCATTGCAATTCTGAAGAGGTGTCAGTGATTTTAGACAGTATATTTAAAGATCCCTTGATATTGAAAACTGTTTAATACAAAATTTATTTATATTGTATGTACTAAAGACATTTTTTTTTAAAGGAGAACAGAAAAGAAAATTTGAAAATGAGTAAAAGGAAAGATAAACCTGAAAAAAGTGAAAAATCACAAACTGATAAAGAAAATTCACCAGAAAATGATGAGAAGTGAGTCTCCTTTCCAAAAAAAATTGGAATTTCTTACTTTTTTTGAGCCTTTGGTATTATTTATTTACTTTAATTCTATGAAAAAGATTTTGGAAAGAGTCTTCTGATCACTCACCAGAAACCAGAATCGAAATCCATCGTCGCCTCAGTGAGTCTCGAAAGAAAAAGGATTCGGATGAGTATGCTGTTTATTTTATTCATTACTTTCAATATATTTTTGCGTCAATAAATTGGATGAATAAATTTAGCTTTAAAAAATTATATAAAAAATGCTTTTGTTTTCCAAATTTACAGTTAAACCGTTAAAAGCTGTAATTCTTTTATTCTCATCACTGTTCCTTAAATTTTTTAAAATTTATTTTTTATCCTCTCACATTGCAATATAGGTTTTCCCAACTCAAATTGAGATGAGAAAAGAATTACAGATAATAGAAATTACATAGCCCATTATTATAAGTTAGATTATGATTAATCCAAGCTGACAGTAGTAGCCAATTTAGACATTGTATAGAAAAATTTTGCTGCGATACCAGTGCCAAACCTCTATGCACCATTTCTCAACAAGGAAAAACCAAACTGAATGAGCATCTTAGAAGTTGTGAAAGAACTTTTTCTAATCGTTTGTGAGTAGATAAAATGCAAGGGTCAAATGACTATTGTTAATGCTAACCTAATCATCTCAGTCACATACTGTCATGTTAAATTTGGCAGTACATGTTAAGTAAAAGGCATAAAAGCATGTTTGGATAAAGCCTTGTTCATATAATATTTGGTTTTATCATATGGTCAAGATTCTTCAAGCAATATTGAATTTTAGAAACTACTTTCCTACAAAGTTATCCCATCCCTTTTGTTCTTTGGTTTATTTTTTTTTTTCCATGTCAAATAAATTTTGATAGTTTATTATTCCATTGCTGTTTGATACGAGGTTGATTGATACATAAGATCTTCAACAGTTTTGGAGATTAAGAAACAAGTGGCATTGTGTGTCTAGTGGAAATGGACAAAGTTTCCGTTCTGTCTTCATGCTGTTGTGGTACAGTATCAGTTATCACAAGTTCTTCTGATTAACATATGAAGCACCAGTCACTGTTAGTTTTTAACACCAGATGGTCATGCACCCACCAAGGGTCACAGATTTTTGAAAACTACATTTGGCAGTAGATGTATGGATGTGAACAATGATCATCAGTGAAGACCACATATCTGTGAAGAAACTGCACAACAGATTCCAAAGTTTGGAATTCATGTTTCTTTCATACCAATATCAGCCCTGTTTTGACACCCTATCATTTCTGGTCATTTCCAGACTTCAAGAAGGCATTAAAAAATAAACGTTTTCAGTCTGATATCAAATAACCAAAAATGGATGAAAATTAAGCTATGAAATCTTTGTTGCTGAAAATAATAGTTTTTGTTTTCAGATAGAGCCTTTGTAGAACTTGTCACATTAAATAATAATTACATTGAAGTATAATAATTGAAATTTCATGATTTTGATACCACTTTTATAAAAATGCAAATCTTACTTACCATTTCACCTCAGTGTATTATGCGTAACCCTTTTGCTGCATAAAGCAGACCTATCCACACAAAATTTCATTACCTTTACTTGCGGAACATGGCTGTACCCAGAATTTTATTTCAGGAGGTGCTGAGGGGGACTGGCCCTATTCTTTTGGGGGGGTCGGGGCATCCCCAAGCAACAGAATTAATTGGCCAGGTGGTCAATTTCGGGGGGGGGATGCAGGGCCCCCCCCCCCCCCCCCCCCGCGAAGGCAGGGGGGGGGACAAAAAAAAAAAAAAAAT
>JAHWFO010066978.1:141430-154094 GCA_023313115.1 Rhysida immarginata | reverse complement strand
AAGACAATGAAGATACGATTTAAACAAAAATACATATATATTTTGGAGGGGATGGGGGGGGGGTCAAAGTGGGGAAGGGGGTGCGTATTATACCCAAAAAATACTGTAAATTAGAATTGGCAGAGTATCACTTAATATATATAGCTAAAAAAGCATATATGAAGTTGCGACAACGTTATTATGAAAACTCAATGATAGAGCATTTATGGGAATTATGATATTTGATTATATAACCATGATTACATCTATGTATAACCATAAATTAGGTAGTTTTCTCATTCTTGATGAGAAAATGAAGTACATAATCTGTTTTTCAACTTACAGTAACAAGAAACCATGTTTTTTTTTTAAATTAGAATACTATACATGTGAAAAATTGTATAAAAATCGTGTTGTATTGATGCTATCTCAATCTGCCTCAGATCCTTAGCAGCCTACACATAATAGGGTTAGAATTATTCTGCAGGATTCTCGCCTAAAATGCTACAAGAAGTTTCCATTTCTGGAAGTTAAATATAGAGGACAAACACAAACATCCATGCCATGGTAGAATTCTGACCTACAATTCTGACCTTCAGTGCTCTCAGCCACCTGGTTGGCATATCAAAAATAATAGATATGATTTTTTTTTTTTTTTATCCTTGCTTCAGAAATGTGCATTTATTTGTTCACTTGTTCACAGATACTGTCCTGGAGGACCAGACTCTGATTTTGAATACTCAACCCAGTCATATACAGGTTATGAACCTACATCCATGCGTGCCATTAGAGCTCGATATAACCCTTTTCTTCAAACCCGGAGCAGACTGGAACAGGTAAACTGGAGTTTTAATAAGAAATGTAAAAATCTTACTTTTATTTTTAAATTTTTGTTTTGTTTTGGTAAAAAAGCTGAAACAATTAGGTCACAATGTTGATAAAGTTGAGTTCATTGTCATGGGAGGTACATTCATGTGTCTACCAGAAGATTATCGTGATTATTTCATTCGTAACTTACATGATGCTTTGTCAGGACAGACCTCAAATAGCGTTAAAGAAGCTGTAAAGTAAGAAATAGAAATTATATTCAGTCAGTAATTCATTTGTTGTTTTGATAACTAAAAAATGAATTTTTAAATATTCATATTTTTCTTCATGAAGATATTCAGAAAAGAGTCGAACAAAATGTATAGGCATTACTATCGAAACTCGGCCTGATTATTGTCAGAAAAAACATTTAAGGTAAACGGATAGAGACTGTTATTTCAGGATATTGTGATGCAGACATTTTAAAATTGTAAATGATATTTATTTTATAAATTTTTAGTGATATGTTACTCTATGGGTGCACCCGATTGGAAATTGGAGTTCAAAGTGTTTATGAAGATGTTGCGCGTGATACTAACAGGGGTCATACAGTGAAGGCTGTATGTGAATCATTTCAACTCTCTAAAGATGCAGGATTCAAAGTTGTATCTCATATGATGCCAAATCTTCCTAATGTTGATTTGGAACGAGACATTGAACAGTTTATTGTGAGTAAACATTTACATAATGTATACAGGGTATCTACCAACCGGGGAAAACCTAGAAAACCGGGAATTGTCAGGGAAATTTAAACTGTCTGGAAAAAAGGGAAAAGTCGGGGAATTTTTTTTCTTAATAATGAAAATCGGGGAAATTCTTGTGCCTTTGTAGCTCCTTGACATAAGTAAGATTGACATTGATGTTTTTTTTCTTCTTTCAGCTCTTAGAAAAAATTTTTCTTTCTTTGAAGACTGTATTTGCTTTCAAATAAGTTTAAAAAATGAGAGAGAAAGGGGTAAAATAACCTAAGTGTAAAATAACACCATCACATTTGTTTATATTTAATAGAGTAAATAAATGAGGCTTTACAAATTAAATTATTTTTCATTTTCTCAGAGATTTTAGTTGTTTTAATAATAATAATTAATAATAAGCATTTAGTCAAGTTATTGATGTAAGTTCAGTAGCAGTGCTCATTTATTTGATCTGGCTCTGAGTCATTGTGGTTGATGGCTACTGGAGAGCCTAAGGATGAATATTATTTATTTTGTTCAAAATGACCAATTTTTGAACCAAGTCGGGGAAATTTTTTGCGTTAACTTGGTAGAACACCTTGATATAAATCCAAAATAATTGTTGAAACCAGTTATAATTACTGTAATAAGCTTATTTTCTCTTCTAATTTTTCCTTTCCTATTTATAGGAGTTTTTTGAAAATCCAGCTTTTCGCCCGGATGGATTAAAATTGTATCCCACTCTCGTCATCCGTGGCACAGGCCTATATGAGCTGTGGAAGACGGGACGATACAAAAGTTATCCTCCAAATACCCTTGTGGATCTGGTTGCCAGAATATTGGCCCTTGTTCCTCCCTGGACTCGGGTTTACAGAGTTCAGAGGTAAGTATAACTTGTAAAGAAATGTATTTTAATTTTTTAAAAGATAATTTTATCAAAGCTAAATGAAAATATCTTTAAGGGATATCCCAATGCCATTAGTAAGCTCTGGGGTTGAGCATGGAAATCTAAGGGAACTTGCTTTGGCAAGAATGAAAGATTTAGGAACTCAGTGTCGGGATGTTCGGACAAGAGAGGTTGGAATTCAAGAAATTCACCACAAGATTCGGCCATATGAGGCAAGTACAGTTTAATATAGTCAACATGAGACACTTATTTGATACCAGATAATCAATTTTTAAGTCATATTAAAGAAATGAAATGGAAACTAAATTAATTTGTCAGAGCATAAAATTAAACAAAATTTTATTAGGATTTTCAATGCATAAGTGGCTAAAAATCAAAGTACTGTTAACAATCAGACTATTCAAAAACGATTTTGGAAAAACCTACCAACCCAATCATATTTTTAGAACAAAACCAATGGATATACTGGAGATATCAACCTTTTTAGAATTATCTAAAAATTATCACGACTTTGATTTTCTCTTCATTTAAAACACTTAAGCAGTGTACAAGATTTGCTTCCACCATTTACCAATTCTTTCCATAAATAATAAGAATACTACATTTCCCTTTTTCCTCCATTATTTCATTTCAGATTGAATTGATTAGGCGAGACTATTGGGCAAATGGAGGATGGGAAACTTTCATTAGTTATGAAGATCCCAAGCAAGACATCTTAATAGGTTTACTTCGTCTGCGCAAATGTTCCGAAGAAACCTTCAGACCAGAATTAAAGGGAGGTGTCTCAATTGTTCGTGAACTTCATGTGTATCCTTTAACATTCATTTTGTTTGGACATCTATATATTAAGACGTGAACGTCGAAATTGGGGAACATTTTTGGGGTATTTATTATAAAAGGAGGGGAATGAAACTTATTTCATTCGACAGGTACTGTGCCATAGAAGCGCAGAAAAAAAACAAGTCTCTGCGACCACAATTAGCCGAGATATTAATTAAAAACCTATACCGATAGGAAGCTAAGAGATACCGATAGATGGCGTCCTATGTCCATCAGTGAGAATTCAATTCAATTGCACTGTTTATATTTCAATCTTTAAAGTAAAAAAAAAATTGAAGAACGCTAACAGGTCTGATTGAAAGGCAGAATAGATAGTGTGAGAGAAATAATATCGATAATGATAATTTTATTGTTGTTTTGAGAGATGTATTTCAATAATATTCGTAGCTACAATCATAGTTTACACAATTGGTCGAATTTCGAACACAGGTGACCAGTATATATATATATATACATACTAGTATATATAAATACACAGACATTAAAAATTTTAAATTTGATTTAATTCACTGGTGATAGATTTTTAATACCCTTTTTCTTTCAATTACAAGAATTGGAATATGTTTTTCAGTCATCCATTCAGATGACTGAATCTAGCTAGTTCAATGTTGACAAGTCTCAGTCACTTGTTTGAACTCTGTGCATTAAGATTTTTGTGAGAAGAAAATAAGGAAAATCTTGCCATGATATGAAATAAGCTATGTGATTCCGTTTCTAGTGAGTAAAACCAACTGCTGAGATGGGATGTCTTTTTTGATGCTCAAGAAAATGAGATGGATCTTGGGACACATCATGATGGGCAGAACTTGTGTTTCCTTTATGGTGCTGGTGAACAAACATCAGTTGATGGGATGGCATCATCTTTATTCACCATCTAAACTATTGAAGTTCAAATAGACACTCAACTATGAAAAATTGTGATAATGGTCTTCAGGTGAGGAGCTGAAGGAGACATTCGTTATTTCTGAAGGGACTGGCTTGGAAGTTTTTAGCAAGTGAATCCAAAATCATCCCAAACGTTCACTGAAAAATAGCTTAACTCTATGTAGAAGTATAATAAAGGTTTTTAATTCTAAAACTGGGTACCATTTTCTGTTTTCTTGTAATTTCTTTTATCAAATATAAGTTATGCTTTCTGTTAATGTGACACTCAAAAATATTTGAGCAAATTGTTTTGTTTACACCTTTTACACTCTTAAAAGGAGTGACTTCACTTGAGAGGACTAAAGGCCCTTCGCACACTAAGCGACTAAAAAGAAACCAGTTACAAACTTAAATCGCCAATCAGTTGCCAAATAGTTGCCCCACATAGCACTACTAGTTGGTAACCAATTTATAACGCGTCGGTGATCAGTCATCCGCAACTTGGATGCAGAGTTGCTCGGCGATTTATTTCTAGAGTTGCTTTGAAAACGGCCACGTGAAACTGCAAAAGTGGTAGAACAATCGCTGCATTTAATCTGGAATCCTTGAATTTAGAATAGACAACTCTTGCAGCAACAAATGCTCTGCATTTTATATTTATTTCAATGTAGGGGTGAACCCGATACCTCCTCTTCTACTGCCAGTTTTTGCTTTTTCTATTTTAATAATAAAGGATAATATCTTCATCACTTGAATCACTAGACATCTTTAATCACAATAATGAAATTTTAATTTAAACACAATGTTATAACAAAGCCGCAATAATCGAGAAGTGACTTTGCATGTGTTCCAAGGGAAAACGCGAGCACAATAGTCACTGAGTTTCATAAATTTTCAGTAGCATCGTGTGCGATTCACAGTTGGTAACTGGTTGGCGATTTGAGTTTCTAATTAGTTTGGTTTCTTTTTAGTCGCATAGTGTGCGAAGGGCCTTAGTTTTCTCAGCATACTGCTCAATTAACCCTCCGGTACTAACATGAACTTTACAAACAACATTACTAACATCGGTCTCTCAGACCGATATATTTACATAGTATATATTATTACATTTATTTATATTTTTGTACATATTAATATCAATTGAAAGATTATATATGTTGTTTTGCACAACTAGCTGTGAAACATTAAAAAAATGAATCAAAATCGAGGAATATTTAGAAATTCTAAATTATATACAAATATTGAAACATTACAAATTTTTTAGATATAAAGTGAAAATAAAATAAGAAACTAGTTATTTCAGTCTATAAGCGTAATTTGTAGCAACAGAGCAAATAAAATCACTTTTGTTTCAAAAGCCACATTGTTTATAAATAACTATAGCATATAATAATAATAAAACAAATTAAAAATTAACAAAAAAATAAATAATTATAAGAATTTTCAAGACTATAAATATCAAGAGACTATCTTCTACAAAAATTAAAAAAACAACAACACAAATTTATTTATTGTGACAGATTTATTCATGAAAATAATGAAAGGCACAATATTACGATTTCTTATATTCATTATAAGAACTTCACCTATTGACTTTATATTATCTAAGAAAATAAATTTTCTGTATCTTTTCTGCGTGTGTTCAGTTTTTTGAATTATTTTTCATCACATTTAAAAAAAATAAATAAATAAAAAAATAAAAATATAATTTTGAAATAATTACACCATTACTAACATCGGTCCACAGGACCGAAAGTACGAATATTTCACTAGTGCGTTTACATAAAAAGCGTTGCTTAAGCATATATCATAGGACTATCTGAAAAGTGAAGGTACGCAAGAAATCAACCATTTTTTTTTTTTTACACTTGTTTGAGCAATAGGGCCGAAAATTCTATGTGTTGGTCCCAGAGACCGCATGTTAGTACAGGAGGGTTAAGGACAGAGTGATAATTTAAAAAAAAAAAAAAAAAATATGATATGTAAAATAAGTTTTACGTTTCTTAATGTGTATAAAGATATGGCAGTGTTGTTCCTGTTAGTACAAGAGATCCAACCAAATTTCAGCACCAGGTAGATTCGCACAATATTTAACCTAAAATAGAACAACTTTAAAAACATTAATTTTTTTTTTTTTTACGGGGGTTGTGTAGGGTTTTGGGATGCTGTTAATGGAAGAAGCTGAAATGATTGCCAGGGAAGAACATAAATCAATAAAGATATCTGTGATATCAGGTAAAATTTACATAATATAGACATAGGTGCTGACTTTGGGGGGGGGGGGGCATTGACACTTGTCCCCTCAATATTTTTTTCAAATTTCTCACAGTATCTTTCTTATTTTGGGCATTCTTCTGGATGGATATATAGTAAAACTCCAGCTATCCTCTCCCTAACTGCTATTGGTCGAAGCCTAATCACAACGCGACATCGTTCAGCAAGCGTTATGAACAATTAGTTCTTCTGTTTTCTTTATAAAGAAATGCAATTCATAAATTTTTTAATAGTCCCTAAATGCATATTTAATTAAACTTTAAAAGGTGAATTTTTGTTTTGATAGAAATAAACTGCTTAACTGCAATTAGATCAGGCTTGCCACAAAAAAAAATGGCTGATATTGCTTCTGCATCATGGGGGATAGAAGAGAATTTTTGGGAGTTCTTTTAAGTGTCCAAAATTATTATTTTTAATTAATTCTTCATAAAACGTTGAAAGTTTATTTTTGTAGGCGTTTTTTAACTATGTAATCATGTGCAGGGTGATAAAGCCGACCAATCACAGTTAAGGAGAGGTTAGATGGAGTTTCACTATACAAAAGTTGCCCCCCCCCCCCCCTCAATATTTTCCTGAAATCTGTGCCACTGACTATAGATATACTTTAAAGTAAAAGCCCTTAAGAATAAGATGTCCTGCCGTGTTTTTGCCTAGAAAATTTATTCTCCTTCCCCATTTTCTAGGTGTAGGAACAAGGAATTATTACAGAAAACTGGGATATGAACTCGACGGACCTTACATGTCGAAGTCTCTAATTTAAGTCTTCAGTTACAGAAACTAATTTTTAATTTTTATTTCATGTAAATACCTAAATTCATCTTACCTGGGTTTGTTTATATTCTGTATTGGGGAGGAATAGCCAACAAACACAAAATAATAAATTATTATTTTTAATAACTTGTGTAAAATTTTAATTCTGGTGTATATAAATATATTTTCAAATACAGCTTTATACAGTTAACATTTTTTGTAACAAAATAACTTAAAAAATGGAAGTTGCTTGTTCCCTCAATGATGGAATTAACATGACTTTATCCCCCTTGTGGTTAGTTTTATCTTGATGTTATCGGAGAACCGGAACCATACAAAATGAAGAGAATGCAACCAACTATGTTGATGACTGCTGCCATATTGAAGACAGCTGCCCAGCTAGCAGTTGTTTCCAAAATGTATCCAGCCATATAAACTCCTATAAAACCAGGAATGGCACCAGCCATATTCATCAAACCTGAAACAAAGTTAATTATAAATAATGTAATTTTATTGCTATTCATAAGACTTACTGTATATAGTCATCTTAAAAAGAGCAGTTCTCAATCTTTTGAAATGCATGAACCTATATGTAGGGGTGGACATGGAATTATTTTTTCATAGCAACTGTATAGACACTTTCATATTTTTTTTAGCCACTAGTGTTGCAACTCAGAGCAAAAAATCAGCTCAATTCAATTGTAATAAAAAATTAATTGGTTTTTTGCATTATTTAATGGAATATTCTCTAAGTTTGGAAGTAATGTAACCTCACCTTATGCCAAGCGCGATATTTGATCATAGGAAAAGGATATGTATGATTTCACACTTAACAGCATATAAAATTATCCGTACAGTGACTTCCAAAAGGTAAATCAATATATGTTCACATTAAAATGATCCGAATAATTGTAAGCTTCCTGGGAGTAATCTGAGAATGGTGATTAGGGAAGATTACAGTGTAATTTTTTTTTGCCACTGACTTTAGCCACTTCTAAATAAAAATCGCCACTTGATTTTTGAGGGGGGAGGGGGGGGGGGGGGGCAATGGCAAAAGTGGCGATCAGCAGCACGACCTCTGCATATGGTCTATGCAAATACAGTAATGTATATTAATTATACAAATAGGATGACTTAATGTTATTTGGGAACAGTAAACTGCGTGATAGTCAATGGTGCAATGAAATATTTTAAAACCTCTTATCAAATGTAAGCCTGAACTATCATGAAGGAGCCTTGGGTTTGAGTCTTGTATCAGTCTTTCTTTGTTCAATTACGCAGTTTCTCACTATGTTATAACCACAGTCTCCGTGATACACGAACACTGTTCCTGTTAAAGTTTACGTATTTTGCTCTATTTTCTCTAACTAAAGTTGTACTATTTCTTCGCATAAATCAGCAGACTTTCTTGGACACACAACACAGAACGAACTCACCCGCAAATGTCATCTGAATTGCTCGCTGACTTCATTGATGTGTCGAAACTCAATCTCCGGTCGAACGCGACAACCAGTCGGAAGTAACAGCATGAAAATTCCAACGTACCCGGATTACTTTCTTTTTCGATTAAAATTGGGTACCGTACTTCAGTACATTGTGATAATCGAATTCATTTGCAATCGCCCACTGAGAATAAACTAACAAAACATCTCTCGAACTTTCTGGCGTTCCCACCATTTTTGTGACCTTTTTTTTTTTACATCCATTCGCAGCGGTTGCTCACAGCCAAAAAAAAAAAAAATCCGAGATCGCATAGCTTCTCGGAAAAGATCCCAGAAACAATGCTTTCTCGATAACAATGGCGATTCCTGTTGCACGACCATCGTCGCAAACAGCAATCGCCAACAATTACTTAAAAATAACCACAGCCTTTTAAAAATTAACGAAATCAAACATCTTAAAATATATTATTACACAAACAACAGACAAGAGAAATAAAGAGAGAAACAATTCTTACAAAAGTATAAAACAAAACTACCCATAGTTTTATAACTAAGAATCAGACAAACCCCTACACGTTCTCCGCCGGACCCATGTGACACTCACTGACATGAAATGTCACAATTGGATCTCTGTGAATGTTATTTTAACAAAAATAAATACAGTGACTTCCAAAACTGTCCCATGTTAGAGAGCACGATGTTCATCCATCCATTATTGATATTGTATACATACAATAGTCACCAGTGCTTTCATTTAAGAACTCAATATCTGAGCATGAAATGAGTGGAATACAAAGATTATTCTTTATGTAATTAAAGAAAATCTGACAGTTTGTCATTGGGACAGTTTTGATGCCGTGTTATGAATTGAACTCATTTGTATGAACAACATTTATTTAATATTTTATGTAGCCTCCTTTGGCTTTCAACAATGCAGCAATATGTCTACGCATGCTGTCAATTAAATTAATACCTGTTTAGGCAAAAATATTTTCCCATTCCATCTTTGTTCTTTCCCACAATTCTTGCATTCCTTTTGGTTCAGTCAGATAGTTGGCCATTTGTTTTTTAAGGTGTTCATACAAATGTTCTACTGGATTGAGATCTAGAGATTGTGCAGGCCACTCCAGAACTTCAATTTCGTTATCTTGGAACCACTGTGTGACAAGGCATGCTCGATGTTTGGGATAGTTGTCTTGCTGGAATATAATCTCGTGTTTGTCTTGTCCATGAAAATCCAGAGTAGAGATGAAATAGTTATCCAGAATGTCACAGTACACGGCAGCGGTCATCCTGCCATCAATTTGACACATCAAACCAGTTCCTGTAAATGTCATGCAACCCAAATCAGGTTGGCCACCACCAAATTTAACAGTTCAGTTCACTTCCCGTTCTGTTAACCCTGATCCTGGACGTTTCCACACACACGATCGACCATCAGATCCTAATTGTTTTATTTTTGTTTCGTCAGACCATATAACTCTTTTTCCAGTCATCCTGGGTCCAATGTTGATGCCATATCGTGAACTGGAGACGACTTTCTTTGTGTTTCTTTGTCAGTTTAGGCTTTTTCTTTTTCACTGCAGATTTTAACCCTGATGCTTTGAAATGTCGACGAACAGTAGAGCAACTGACACTTGTTCCAGATTCAGCAATACATGGCTGGGTCACTTTGACACCATCTACAGCATCCGTACTGGTTATCATCCAAATCGGTTTTCTTTTACCATTTGCAGTTAATTTTTGTGGACGACCTCCTTTCATCTTCTGTGCACTTGGTCTGCAAGATGCACGAACTCTGCTTACAGTTGTGCATCCAATTCCTAATCGTGACTGAATATCTCTTGTAGAAAGCCCTTCATCAATAAGGGCAACAATGTTATTGCGCGTCTTTGGAAATAGGCTTCATTGTTGACAGTTATGCAGAACTTAGCATATTAAACTGTTGGATTAAGAAATTGTAAAAATACGTGGTTCCCAATGTTTTAATCCAGGCTGATTACATTCATTTGAAGAGGGGGTGCAAAACTGTCCCAATGACAAATTGTCGGTTTTTCTTTAATTACATAAAAAATAATCTTTGAAAAAAGTTTGTATTGCACTTATTTCATGCTCAGATATTGAGTTCTTAAATGAAAGCAATGGTGACACTATTGTACATATACAATATCAATAATGGATGGATGAACATCTCGCTCTCTAACATTGGGACAGTTTTGGAAGTCACTGTAAGAATAAATACAGACACTTTTCGAATTGTGATTTTTCAGAGATACGATACATTGTCAGACAACAAAAAAAAAAAAAAAAAGGGGGGGGGGAACACTAGAAAGATCGCACTGAATGATGCGATGACGTTAGCATAACTGCAACCACCCATCGCAGTGAATATACCATATGGTTTATGCTCTTAGTATGCATCTTGCAAAGTGTTTTGTGCATTAATACCTTTTACATTATTACTAGAATTATAGCTTCAAAACTCCCATCAGTGTCTTTATTTACATATATACCTAACTACCCGTGGCATGCTTTTATATTTTACTTACTATTTTTAAGTTCCGATGGATTTATTGGTACCTAACCCCATTGTAAGTTGGGAAGAGGCTGTAAATACAAGTTGTAATGCTGCCTTCGTTTAATACAATGAAGGCAATTGGAAAATTGCAACTATATTTGCAAAATGTACCGTATTTAACACTTCCAAGCATAGATTAAAAAATTACATAAAACTTCAGTGCATATAGAACTGAAAACCTAAAATTTCTAGACAACTTGACAAATTACCAGACAATTTCGTTCTAACACCACCATATAAATGCAATAATTATAAATAAATTCACAACTCCTTATTCCTTATAAAATACATAAAGTGTACCCATTTCTCTATCTCCACATAATCAAAGTTAACGTCCTTAATCTGAGAAATATCTGAATCAATCTGACTTGCCCAGTTTACCTGTTTAAATATTTGATTGTTTTGCAATTATTGCCCAATTCTTATTTGTTAATAATAATAATAATAATAATAATAATAATAATAATAATAATGTGACAACAACAGGGGAGGGGAAACCACCAGATAAACCGGAAGTCCAAACCCGATGTTGTCCCCCAACAGGCGAAAAGCCCAAAACGGGGTTACTGAATATACATTTAAAAAGAAAAAAATAAATGCAAGTAAAATAGTAAAATTAATAAAATTATTAATATAATAAAACAGTAGCAATACACCACCAATAATAATAAAATTAATTATGAAGATATGATAAATTAGTAATATTAATAATGCTAACTAAAAACTAGAAAGCAGAAAGGATAACTTCCTTTTGTCCAGAAGAAAATTCGTCGAATTTAACTTTTAATACAAATAATAATAAAAAAAATACATTTTATTCAGAAAAATATCTGTCCTTGGGCAGCATGTCTTCATTGTGGGCAGTAAGATTTCAGTAATAAAAATGCTGCAGTGGAGAAACCAGCATCATAGTGGTCTAAGAAATCGCTGACAACATGAATCACAGCATCCTAGTAAATGAACTATTTGCCTCTCAAGAAATGATTTAAGTGGTAAAACACGTGATAGTCTGGTGAGGTGAAACACAGGGTGATAGAACCTCACACCTCAAAGACACTGATTTTCTGCATGCTTCCAATAGATGCATGGTTGTGCTTCACGTGGAAGTTTGGATGTTTATTTTGATGGTTACCCTTTACTGAACCACTGCACTGTTTGTTCCGTTATAAAACATCTATTTTTTCATGAACTGTAAGGATTCAGTTCAGAAAGGTAGCACTACTAGCCTCATGTCTTTGGAGGGCAATGCATATTTCTAGTGGAATCCAGGCATCCAGTTCTTTTTAACCTTTCCCATAGAGGCCCGCAACCTGTCGTTAGTGATATGAGAAATGAGAAGGTCAGTACCGAACTTGTGGTTATGGACACTGGTTTTACTTCAACTTTCTGCCTTAACTGTAGTGGGCAATATTTATGAAACGATTCGATAAAATATGGAAATTAAGCACTATAGAGAGAAACTGGAGATATTCCTTCAAGAATTAAATAA
>JAHWFO010066978.1:130332-141330 GCA_023313115.1 Rhysida immarginata | reverse complement strand
AGAGAGAAACTGGAGATATTCCTTCAAGAATTAAATAATAAGGTGGAATAAAGTCATAAATAGGACAATCGTGGAATTTTTCCTTTCATTTATTACTTTAATTTATCTTATTTATGTGGTATAATATGAACAAGAAACAATTTAAATAAAATAGATGTGTGTCATAAGATTAAACAATAGGCTAGATTTAATATATATACTACCAAACACAGATCCAGCATAGGTGGGTGCAATATCTTGTGGATTAATGAATACTGCACAATTGTGGAAGCCTCCACAAGCAATGGCCATGGCCATACAGAAGAGAGCAGCACTGAATGATGACACATACCCAATGGCAAAGAGGAAAATTGCTTTCCCAAACTGAGCAATGGCCTAAATAAAATTCACATTAAAGCATGCACATAAATTTAGTGTTTAAAATCAAAATTTTCATTTAAAAAAAAAAGTAAACATTTTTACCTCCATTAATTTGCGAACATAGGTTACGCTGAATCCTGCAAAAGTCAAGATTGCAGCAAAAATTTTAAAAAGTAACTGTGAAATTGATTAATGTAAGAACTTTGCAAAGTATTCAAACTATCTACATGACAATAATAACGGACTTGAAAATAGCCATAGCCATATTATCACAAATATCTTTATAACACACCCAAAGAAAGCTTGCAGTACTTAAAGTTATGATGTGGCATTGTTACAACATTGTATAAGTCACGTAGTATATACAGGGTGTCTCGGAATTCATTGTACAAACTTCTAGGGAAGTTAGTATGGGTGATTCTAAGCAAAAAAGTTCATATGAACATGGGTCCGAATTTGAACGCTAACTGAGATATGAATAGAAATAAAAATGCCGCCACCAAGATCAACAAGTTAATAACTCAGGTTCTGTAAAGCCTAGATTAATGAAATTTGGGGAATAACAGGGTACATAAGACTGTGTATACCGTTAAAATTTGACTGAATTCCAACGAGAAGTTTCCGAGTTACACAGTCAAAATTGTAACAAGTGCTAGGTAGTACTCACAAGTGAGCACGTGTTATGATGTTGAAAGAGTAACTCGGAAACTTCTTGTTGGAATTCGATCAAATTTTAACGGTATACACAGTCTTATGTACCCTACAGTCTTATTCCCCCAAATTTCATTAATCTAGGCTTTACAGAACCCGAGTTATTAACTTGTTGATCTTGGTGGCGGCATTTTTATTTCTGTTCATATCTCAGTTATCGTTCAAATTCGGACCCATGTTCATATGAACTTTTTTGCTTAGAATCACCCATAATAACTCCCTTAGAAGTTTGTACAATGAATTCTGAGACACCCTGTATAATATGAGAGCTGTTCAAAAAGACTGTGATAGAACTTTTAATGGTAAGCAGTTTTTTTCTGGATCAATGAGCATATCTCTTTCAAAGTAGTCCCCACCCATTTGAATGCACTTGACATAAACCATTTCTTTCCTCTTGAGTATCATGTGTGTTTTTAAATGACAGTCACAGTCTGGAAACTTTTTGTTCTTTTTAGATGTGATTCAGCTTAAGAAACAAAGAAATCACAAGGGGTGATGTCTGGACTATGCAGAGGGAAGTGGTACATGTTCAATGTGTTTTCTTTCTGTGTGTTTGCAACATGTGGCTGTGTACAAGTGCGGTGAAGATGCTAATCTCTTGTTGGAGTGCTTATTTTTTCCTGGGTGTTTTCCAACACAGATGAGAACAAGTAATATTATGCTCTAACAGTTGTAAGCAGTGGGCCCTCCTATTGGTGACATCATCCTGTGGCAAATGAAAAGGAAATGACCAGCACTTTACTCTGCTGATTTGACAACTTTGGCTTTCCTTGATATGGGTGACAAAGGTGATTTCCATGTGTTGGTTAGCTTGCTTGCTTTCCTATTCATGATTCACTGGCAGTGATTATGAACTCCAAAAAGTTGCCTCTGACCTCAGCAAACTTAGCAGCTGCAGCCAGATACTGAATCTCATCTATTTTATTTTGGGAGCCCATAATTGTGAAATCCATCTGACATGCAGAATGATGAAAACACTATCTGCAGCATTGCCCAAAGACAGAATTCCTGTGCAAGTTTATTCACCTGCCTTCATGCATAATTACAGCAACTATGCTAATGAATATTTCTGTGAATGCAGTGCAAAGTCCATCTTGCTTTACTGCTGCTTTCTGTCTTCTTGAAAGTATTTGCACCAGCAGAATGCAATAGAACAGGGAAGAACATCCTTGCCATATGCTTGTTGAAGCAGTGAAAACATTTAATTAGCAGTTTTTCCCAATCAAATTGAGATATTGCTCCTCTCTTGTGGCAGCCATTTTCTATGCTCGTGTGTCCAGAAGATGAAGTGCCGTTTTCTAAATCGGCACTCCATTACTATAAACTGGTAAAGTTACTCACAAAGCTGAACATTTCAAAAATGCCACTCATAACTGATATTGATAATGGTACTTCCTGGAGGAAAAAAAAACCAGTCTGTCTTTATTGAGAAGCCTATGTATAATTGTTTTAACTGAATATGCTAAGCACGCTTTCAAATAAGATAGAAGATTTTTATGAAATTAGGCTTAATTGTACAACCCATTTCCAAAATGGTTCGGCCACCTCGAAAGTTTCGTGCCACATTTACTAGAAAATTTTATTATAAAAAAAATATTTCTTTGATCTGAAAAATCTTTTTAAAGTTAAAAAGTTTGGTTATTTCTATACTTTAAAAGAAATTATGAAACATTTAAAGCTGGGTTCTAGCATCTTTATTTTCAGTTAAAAAAAAAGACACTTGTTTCAAAACAGTTCGGCCATTACATTTACATTTCAAAATGGTTCGGCCATTTACAATTAATATTTAGTTACATCTCCATTTTTTTTAATTACTTCAGTAATTCTATCAGGCATCGAGTTAATTAACTTTTCACATTGTTCAGGGGTGATTTTGTCCCATTCATTTTGCAAGACAGTTTTCAGTTCATCCTTTGTTGTTGGTTGACGTCTGCGCACCACTTTCTTTAGCATTCCCCAAACATTCTCGATGGGTGATATATCTGGACTACTAGCAGGCCATGGTAGTATGTTCACAGTTTGTTTCTCAAACCAAGCTTTAACTACCTTTGCTGCATGGCATGGTGCGTTGTCTTGCTGAAAAATAGCATCTTCGCTATTAGTTGGATACAGCTTCTTAATTGATGGAATCAAATTCTCCTCCAAAATGTTTATGTATTTTAGAGCATTAACAATTCCATCAATAAATTGCAGTTTTCCTACTCCTGATGCACTCATGCAACCCCACACCATCAGGCTGAGGGGATGCTTCACATTTGTGCGAATGCAGGATGAATGAAAAGCTTCAGCAGCCTGCCAGATGACGCGTGATGAGCGGTTACCCACACACACTTCAAACTTTGACTCATCTGAGAAAATCACTTTTTTCCACAAATCTAGAGTCCATGTCCTACGTCCTCTGGCCCATTCTAGTCTTGCCTTCTTGTTCCTCTTTGTCAGGAGGGGTTTGTCTTTGGCCTTGTAAAATTTGTGGCCCATGTTGTGAAGGCGACGACGGCAGGTTGAAGTAGACACTTGCTTCTTTATTGCATTGGTCCATGAGGAATTAATTTCGGAAGCAGTTGAATGCCTCTTCGTTTTCACTATCCCTCGTAGTGCTCGGTTTTCTGCTGCAATTGTTGCTTTTGGCCGTCCAGTTGACTTTCCTATGGAGATGTCCCCTGTGGTTTTGTATTTCTTAACAATGTCCTTCACAGTTGACGGACTGATATTCAATATCCTTGCGATTTCACCAGCAGACTTTTGTTCTTCTTTGTGTTTTTTAATGATAAGTTGCCGAATATCAGTTGAAAGCGCTTTTCCACGTGGCATGATTGTTCAAAGAAGATGTGTCGTTATAGAATATCAAGTTGTAATACCACATTGGTGGTTATTATTGTCTATTTATACGGTTTGCATTACAAGAACAAGGAAAGTCATAGATCACGTGACAAAACATTTTTAGAATAATTTTTTATATGCAAATAGTCTTCGGCCGAACCATTTTGAAGCGAAAATGGAATGGCCGAACCATTTTAAAACAAGTGTCTTTTTTTTAACTGAAAATAATGATGCTAGAACCCAGCTTTAAATGTTTCATAATTTTTTTTAAAGTATAGAAATAACCAAACTTTAGAATAAAAGAGAAGAAACCACTAATCCATCGTCTGATTAAAAACCTTATGTGGATTAGTGGTTTCTTCTCTTTTATTCTAACGTCTGTCCACAGTATCTGGCTCCATTTATTTAGTGGTAACCAAACTTTTTAACTTTAAAAAGACTTTTTAGATCAAAGAAATATTTTTTTATAATAAAATTTTCTAGTAGATGTAGCACGAAACTTTCGAGGTGGCCGAACCATTTTGGAAATGGGTTGTAGATTTCTGTTAAATAATATAATGCAAACCTACAGAAGAAGCTCAAATTACAGAAAACACAGATGCGACAACCCCATGTTAAATAGCGTGAGACAAAATTCAGCAGCGATGCTGGCATTTTCTAACGCAAGCACTTTTTTAATTAAGAGTGGAATGAAAACTTAAATTATGCCTGAATAAAGAAAGACTCTAGTTATAGGAATGAAATTTTTATGGGAAAAAACGTATCAGAATAAAAAGTTATCATGCGTCCTTGGTATCATTCGATGGCGCTGTGGTCGCTGTTACTTCTGGTTTGTATTCATTTGTCACATCTATGTTTTCATTAATCTGTGGAATAAGTCTTTAGCAATTTAAAAAAAAGTGGGAGGGGGGGAGTACAGCTATTAAAAATACAGTCTGTTTTTTACCTTTGGTGATCAGGTGCTGTGCTATCCAACCACCACAGATACTGCTTGGAATACAAATTGCCCAAGGAACAACATTGTAAACCCATCCCTAAAAATAAAATGAAATTGGTTTTGATAACAAATGAGATTTTAGGATGATTATAATCCTGACAGTCACAGAATTTTTTCCTAATAATTACCTTTGTTCCAGGATAGTTTTCATGAAAAAATGTAGGTAGCCATGAAATGAGTATGTACATGGAGTTGCTATCACTGAGATGGCAAACTATCATTGACCTTGAAGTGAAGAAATGTTTAATGGAATTTGTACATAAAATGATATTTAAATTAAAGACTTACAATTTTAATTTTCAAAGCCTATTTACTGTAAATTTTGGTATATACAAACCTCAATTCCATAAAAGTTGGGACAGGATGAAAATGTGCGATGCAGGCAAAATATTGATAAACTGGCGTATTAATTTATTTTATTTCAAAAGAAGATAGTTTATTGGATAGGTATTAAACATTTCGGAACCAAAAATTTAATTAATAATAATAAATATTAGGTTTTTTGCCAACTGGTGATTGCAACACACTCCAAAATTGTTGGGACAGTGGGTGAATTACCATTGGCTGACCTTTCCCATCCTTCTGATCACGCTTTGTACCAGTCGAGAAACATGATACCAATTTCTGTACTATTGCAATGGGAAGTTGTTGCCATTCCTGCAGTACGAAAGTTTTCAGCTGTTGAACTGTTCGGGGTCGTCTTTAACGTAACTTCCATCATATATTCTCTATTGGGAACAAATCGGGACTGCAGGCAGACCAATTTAACACTCAAATTCGTCTATTGTGTAGCCACTATCCTGTAATGTGAGCAGTGTGGGGTTTAGCATCATCTTGTTAAAATAGAAAGGGATGGGTTCCAAAAAGAAGTCACCGAGAAGAAACCTATATTCTTCTAAAATTCCAATATGTGCTTCTGAGATACAGCAGGTCGGTAACAGGCAGGATTGTCCTTTTCTTCTTTGGTCCTAAGTACACGCCGACTATTTTCACCAACAACAACCGTAAATGTAGATTCATCGGACCACAAAACATGTTTCCAGTGGCCATCAGTCCACTTCTGATGGGTGTGTGCCCAAGCCAGGTGCCTATGATTCTGCAGCATATTTATGAACAGTTCTCGTTTTGCAAAATAGAGCTTCAACTTTCGTTTTGTGATGTAGTGGCGAACGGTATTCAACAATAAAGGTTTTTGATAGAATCCTCGAGCCCATTTCGCAATTTCTGTCACTGTTTAATGTCTACTTTTAATGCAGTGACGTTTGAAACCCCAAAGATCACGAGCAGTCTTCGTCCTTGCCCTTTATGAACAGTGGTATTTCTGGTTGTCCTGTACCTATTAGTAATAGTATGAACTGTAGATGATGGAAATCCAAGATTCTTGGCTATTTCACGCTGAGATACGTTGCTTCTAAATCGTTGGCTTGTTCTATTGTGCATACGTTGACCCACTGCCTTGCCTCGACCCACTTTGTCGTGTAAATAACTGGCCACAAATTGCTGTTTGCATTTACAAAGGGAAAAGTTATGACTGCCATAGCGCTCAATGTACTTCCGCATGATCACTTCATAAAATCTGCCGCCAGTGAAGAAAGTCATGCAGTTTTCACTTGTTCATTGTCAATGAAATGCAGGCTGCTGATGAGCTCCTTTAGCTCCTGGAACAGGTGGTAGCCACTGGATGCGAGGTCCAGACAGTAAGGCAGGTGGCCCAGTTGCTCCCAACTAATCAGATTTTTTTTTTTATTAAACTAGTTTTGTTTTATTGCAAATGGACCTTACTTTACGAATAACTCTCGTATACTGAAAATTACATACAGTAGAACCTCGTTTTTACGAATTTCAAAGGACCAATAATATTTATTCGTAAAATCCGAACTTCGTAAAAAACAACCCCTCCCCCCCAAAAAAAAAAACACGTAAACAGGCGCTGAATTTTTAATAGGCAGTATTTTTAATACAAATAGGCTTATACATTTAAGTGTAAAGAAAGGCTCTTTTATCACAACAAAAGTAATGAAGAAAATAACAAAAACAAAAATAACAGAATACAACCTTTTGTTGTGGTAAAAGAGCCTTTCTTTACACTTAATTACGATTATCCACATACCTCTTTAGTTTTAGTTTCATTGTGGACATTTGCCCAAGTTATACTTTTTTGTATTATTTTGAATTACTAGAATTATCATCAGGCTTATACACTGATTAAGTATTCGAGTTTTGAAAATCATGTATTTAAGAATTGTTGTTTGATGCATATTTGAAGTTATATCATTTTTTAAGTAGTTTGAAAATTTCAAAAAAACTCAAAAATATCGTCTGGTACATTTTTAGTTGCATACAGATGTTTTTTTAGTTCCTAAGGTGCTTTTAATTTGTGAGGATGTTGCTTTGAATGTCGTATTTTCCAATTTCTCACCACCGCCATCTTTGATAAAATCGTAAATTTTGTTATTGTTGAACGTCAGGGAAATTAAAACATCCGCATCAATATTAACAAACTCTGAGAATTTACTTTTCAGGATTTCCCACTCTTCAAATCATTCAAATTCGCTATCATCATCTTCGGGTGGGACTGCAAGTTCAGTTTCACTTTCGTTTGCATTACTTATGGCACCCTCTGTTGGCAACGGCGGAAACTAGTCCAGTTAATCATCAATCACGACAGCGATAACATAAGCCAAATGAACAAAATGCAACCAGACAAAAAAATGCAACCAGGCCTCTCACGCAAAAATTTTTCACTTTTTTAATAAAATTTTTTACTACCAATTACAACTTTTAAGTTCGTAAAATCCAAATTTCGTCGTAAAAATACTTCGTAAAACTTAAAGATTATTATATGGAAATAAACAGGAGGGGGTCGGGAGTTCGTAAAATCCGGAATTTCGTAAAAACGAGGTTCTACTGTATTAGGTCTTCAAAGATGATTGGTACTACATTTTTTTCTTCACATTAACCAGTTATTTGGACAAGTTTTGCATGGCATATTTCTGCAAAACATGCTTCTGCATTCCCACATACTGCTGCTAACCTCATGCGGATGTCTAAAACTCCTTCCCTTCAAAGAAACATACCCTCCATAATTACCCACATTTTCCCATTTTGTCCATGAATATGCACATGATCGAACAATTTTCTTCCTGTGCAATGCAGCAGCATCATCTGGTAGCAATATGCGGCACTGTAGCCTATCTTCACAAACTTACACCCAACCAGTGTGCATTTCAAACTGCTACTTTTCAGGAGTTTTGAAGGGGAGTGAATTTCAAAAAGAATCAAGTATAATGCAAAGGGGAAAAAATGATCTGCATTCTAATAATGGCATCCCATGAATGACTTATGATAAAAAAATTTTTTGTTTATTCAGGGTAATATCATTAGGTCACAACCTTCAGTTAGGAACAAACCTATCTCAGTTGAGGACTAAGGTTCAATCTCTCTTCAAAAAAAAAAAACAATGCATCACTAATGATTTTCTTTCCTCCCTCAAGTGAGCACAGTGTGATCTTTCCTCAAGAATAACAATTATGGGTTTTAAAGTATTTATTTTCATGGATATAATGGAAACTTCTTGTGAAAAGTATCAGGTTACTACAGTCTCTGGCATGAAACAAAAAAGAAATTGATGCCGCTTCCTTTCCTTGGTGTTTCGAATTATGGTTTTCCGCTTAGAAATCACTAAGAAAATCTTGCATGTTTTATGGAAATGAAAAATGATGTCCAAGTGGTAAACAATCATTCGAAACACCAACCCAGTCCCTATTAGTCTGCCTTTGGGATTACTATTTCAGTTCTGTAGGTCCACCAATCAGAACTTTGATTGATGGATCAGTAATGGACACCCTCATCCTGTGATTATACAGGTGGGGCAGAAACAATTAAACAATTAATAACTTAAAAATGAACGCTTTAATTGAAAATTAAATAATAATAATCAGGTAAAGAACATGGAAAAGCATTTCATTTTCAAGTCACTCTTTGAAGATAACATTAGAGGTAAGGAATACCTCTGGCACATTGTCCAGTACTTTCCTCAGCAAATTCACTGGAATTGCATGAATTTCCTCTCGAATGTAATCTTCCAGTTCTCATATAGTGTGAGGTCGATGGGCATAGTAATCTTATCCTTCAAATAGCCCCATAGGAAAAAAATCGCATGCTGATAGCAGGTGAGCGTGGATGGAGTCCATTCAACATCTCCAAAATGTTTTTAAAGAAGGCTTCCACAGCAAAAGATCAATGATCTAACCAAATTTGCAATATGACTAAAGGCTTTAAACTGCTTTACTCAGTGATGTGTGTTTCACCGCACCACCTACAAAGATGTCGGCGTGGCACAAAATTTAAATTCTTCTAATTGTTTCTGCCCCAAACCTGTAAATTTCTCAGAGGAATTTGTAACTGTTATCTTGTTTTGTAACCGTTTTGCCTGTGATAATGGTGAGAAAAAAAAAACAAAACCAAAAAAGTGCTTACCAAAACGCTGAATGCTTGAAAAGGAAAAGCCAAGGTACAGAGTTGGGCTTTCCACTTGTTTTATTAGGCCCATCTATGTTGAGTTTGGGGAAAGTTAGTGATTTCTCTCTATTTCGTTCAAGAACAAAATATCGAAGGAAAAGTGTCCATGATAATCCCAAGATTCCTTCAAAATAGCAAAAATTCAAGTGAATAATAAAAAAATTTAATTAATGAACAGAATCGTAACTATTATAAACTTAGATTCTTTAACTTGCATTTCATGATTGTAGTATGGGGCTGAAAATTTTACGAAGAAATACCTTAAGATATATGATGAGATTTGTATACCTATTAAATGGAACATAACTTGCCATCCATAATTGTCTAACAGGAATGAGCCAACACTTCCAGAAAATATAGTTCTAAATTTAAAGTAAAAATCTAATTATAATACAGTATTAAAAAAAAAAAGAAAAAGAAAAAAAAAAGAAAAGCAACAACAAAAAGCCCATTGGAAAACCAAATCTCAAGTGTCACTATTTACCCAAGATGAACACCAGATGATGCTGTACTATAAAATAACGTTCGCTCTTTTTCAGGCAATCGATTTGAAGAAAGGCTAGTTACACTTGGAAAATGAACACCTGAAAATGACAAACATGACAATATTATAACGGCAAAATTTAAAACTACAAGATAGGAAATAAGACTAAATAATGTAAATGCATTACAAAACTCAAGACATTGCAAGTGAATGTGGGTGCAGAAGGTACCTTTGAAGTCAACCCACAATTTATTTGGTCCCATACAACAAGTTAAAAAATAAATTTCAAAGGTAAAATAAAATTTAAATAATCTTTGATTTTAATGGGACATTTTCCTAAAAGCAGAGTTGCATATATATGTCGCAGACACATAGCGTAATTGGACACTTCGCGAAGTGTCTAGTTGCATTGGACTCATACTGTAATTGGGTAGAATTACAATATCTGTCTGGACACTACAGCAGGTCAGACCGATACAGTAACGATGTCAAATCCCGTGCAGGAAAATTTTAGCTATCGCAATGACAAAAAAACTGTTTTAATATTTGCCATATTATAATTAACTGCAATTTAATATTTTTCATACGAATTTAATTTAAATATAAAATATATTATTTTCTAAAGATGTTTTAGTTATTAGTCATAAATTTCAACACAATTTTTGCAATGATTATTTTAGTTGTTATAAAATTTAAAAAATGTTGTATAAATAAATATTGATGCAAAGTAATATTTTCAGTATTACCTTGTGAAATAGATGACAATCTCAAAAACAAAATTCCATGCGAAAAACCTAATAAATGGAAAGTGAAATGATTATTCAAAGAAATTGAAGCAAGAAGAAGGAAGCATAAACAATTTATGGTGAATATTATAAGATAGTATTGAATATTTATTCTAAAAAAGTAATAAAATGGATAAAAGGACATTGTCAAAAAATATTTAACACAAATTTCATTTTTCTTTATTTAACATTTAATTTCATTCTAAACAAAATGAAGTTGGGCTGATTTACAAAACAATATTTGTGGATGAAACATATCAAAATTAATTAAAAGTCATTCAGTATTATTTATTAAGGTACGGCATACTACCATGGCATCT
>JAHWFO010066978.1:104627-120332 GCA_023313115.1 Rhysida immarginata | reverse complement strand
TACCCCCTTTAAGTATTTTACATTCGATGTAAATCACCCTGTATACTCAGTGTTGCCAATTTAGCATTTTTATGCACTTGTCCTTTGTTGGACATTATTAATGAAATTTAAACAATGTAAATGGGCTTTGAAATTGGACACAACACTGCTATATGTAGTCAATTGTTGTAAAATATAAGGCTGTAATCATAAACTTATGTTTCATATCAACTAAAGAGCTCATTTTTCCAAATGGAGTTAGATCCATTGAAAAACAATGGACTTATCTCCTTCTGAAAGTGAGCTCTTCAACTGAGAGATTGCTGCACAATAAATTTGTTAAAATGAATTGTATTTGTGAGCTAAAACTGTGCTGAGCTTCGCTGAATTGCCATCTCCAGCTATAAAAGTGCAAAGGAGGACAAAATATCCCCTAATAAAAATTAAAATTATTTCACCAATGCAATTGCCGATTGATTAATTCAGTAAATTTATACTTGAAAAAAAAATTATAAAAAGAAAAAAAGATTGGTGAATTTTCAGGTAAATTGATAAAACTCTAATCTAAATATTTTTATTCAGTGATATTAAAATTGAAGCCTCCTTTGTATTTTTACTGCAGGAGGTTTTGTATTTGGGAGTTTGGTTTTGGAGGTTTTGTCCTAACATTGCCAGTGGTATCTCTGTCAGCTCTCATAGAATGCTAATTTCAAGTCTTGGTTTCATTATTAATTTTGTATAATAAAAGTGATTGAAGATTTAAATTTTATTTTGTATTAGAAAAAAAAATTACTTAGGAATGAAAAGCACAAAAATTCCCCGTTTATAATTAAGGACATCGTATAAGTTCTGTTTGCTTATACATACCGGGTGATCCAAAAGTCATGGGATAGGCACCTAATAACGTGTGGGATCTCCTCTAACACAGCGATGTGGCATTCATTCCAGAAGTCGGTGAAAGACATTGCCAACCATTCTGACTGGAGAGCTTCCTACAATTGCACTGTTGTTTGAGGTACAGGAACCGTTGCATGAATGCCCCACTCAAGCACATACCAAATATGTTCAATTGGATTCATATCTGGTGATCGGGGTGGCCATATCATGCACTGGAATTGCCCTGAATGCTCCTCAAACCAGTCGCAAACAATCATCGCCTGATGGCATGGTGCATTGTCGTGCTGGAAAATCCCATTGTTGTCAAGGTATGTGAAGTCCGTGAAGGGCTGCAGATGGTCAGCAAGCAGCTGGACATAGTGCTGGCCAGTCAGTAAACAATCAACCTTAACCAAAAGACCCAAGCCATGCCACAAAAAAACACCCCACACCATTACGGAGCCACCACCGGCTTGAGCACAGTGCATGCTTGAGACTCATCAGACCAAGTCATCAGTTTCCAGTTGTCAAGTGTCCAGTTGATGTGTTCACGGGCCCAGGAGAGACATTGCTGATGATGTCTTGGCACCCTCATGGGCCTTCTGCTTCCACATCCCATTGATACCAGATTTTGTTGCACAGTTCGCATCGATATAGCTCGTATAGCTCCCTATAGTATCACGTCCCTGGTTAAAACTTGATGTCATCTGGCGAAGTGTCAGTTGCCTGTTAGCAGTGACCATCCTACTCAGATGCCGTTGGTTCTGTTCATTGAGAAGGTGTGGTCGACAACTGTGTTGTCCATGGTGGGAGGTAATGCTGTCAAGTTGGTACTTTTGGTAGTGTCTTGAAACTGTGGACCGTGGGATGTTCAGTTCTTGAGCCATTTTCGATATTGAATGACCCATACGTCGTGCTCCACATACCATCTGATAGCTCTCATCGTGTAGCCATTGTCACACTGAACACCTCATCCCCTTACTCATGACAGTGTAACTGAACCTACTGACACTGATTTGCATATTTATGCTGTTTGCACATGATGCTACTGCCACTTGAAAAATAGTCCACTGCTGTCCCATGACTTTTGACATGTGAGTGTACATTGCATTCATGAATTTTCTCAAACAAAGCGCTCATGTTAACTGCCCATATAATAAGATAACCAGATTTTTCAATTCAAAAATCAGGATGGGATGGGGAGCAATTTTTTTTTTTTTTCCATACAATAAGCATTTATTTTTAAATTTTCCTTTTCTTTCTGTTTTATAGCAATATTGTAAGTCACTAGTTGTAAAAAAAAAAAAATCACAATTTGCGGTATTCTAATTTCCTTATAATCTGTGATATCTCAGAACATACGGTGAAAACAAATGAGAACTTTAGCCAAAGTATACGTCGGACAGACCACTTCAGGTGCATTCATGACTTACTGATTTCTGAGTTGAGTTGAGATGAGATACAAATTCAATTCTAAAGAAGCTCATGAGAAATTGAAGGTGCATGTATTTATTATGTAAAATTCGGTGTTGCATGAGCCCTGTAATATAAATCTGTCATGATTTCTAACAAATTAAGCTACAAAACTGCATGGAATTATTAGACATTTGCTGCATAATATTATCCTGCAGACTGACACATTAATGATGCTGAATGTCAGTTGTTTAAGTTGATCTTAGATGGAGACACTGCATTTATTTTGTAAAAAGATTCAAGGAATCTGCATCGTCAAAGTTTTATGTCATTATTGTGAAGAAGGAAGAATTGTTTGAAGTATTTTCCAAAAGTTTACTTTAATATGTAGCACATAAACACTACATTATTTGGAGAAATTTAATGAATCAGAATTACCGTAAAATCTTGAATACAACCGGACGTCTATTTATCTCAATGGTCTGGACCCTCCCGGCGTTAAGGGCAATTCCCAATAACAGGATGTCTAGCAAAACAATTTCGTAAAATTCCCTGACTTTTCTCGGTTCATCATGTAATTTTCCCTGACCACCAGCACCAAAAAAAAATCTATTCTGATAGAATATTATTGACATTTTTCAAATTTTTTGTTACAATTTCGCATTTTTTTTGCTGATTTTGTAAAATTCTCTGATATTTTGTAAAATCCCTTACTTTTCCCGGTCGCTAGTCACCATGCAATAAATCCAAGGGTCCAATGAAAAGGCATACACATGAAAAGGCGTTTAATAATCTAAAAGTAAGGAAAAACGCCGGAATTTATATCGATGACCCGAAAATGACCTGGTGTTTAATCTAGTTTTAACACCCCTCCCGGCTTTTATTCGAGACCGGCGTGTATTTGAATACCCGGCCTGTATTCAAGATTTTACGGTATACTTAATTTGATTCTAAGAATTTTTGGTGAAGTTACACCATCTGCTTTTCATCACAAAAATATGAGAAACTTGGGGTTGTAACTGGTCTTAATTAAAATGCTCCACTGTTTTCATTAATATCATGCCCCTAGTCCAGACATAATTAACGTATTTAATTTATAATTTTCAGCCTTCAAAAAAAAAGAAAAAGTTTATTGGCAAGCATGAAGAGAAAGTATCATTCTGTCTTGTTCACAGAAGTCAGAAAGATCCCTTAACAGCTGATGAAAAAGCTCCTCAATATGTGTTGCAACAAATAGAAAGTAAAAGCGTAAGATCCATTTTTTTAAATTTTATTTTATTTTATTTTATTTATTTATTTTTGTTGGGTTTTCCCACTGATTAATCAAAGAGTTAGTAGTTTTATTAGACATGTTTCCTTGGCCATGCAACCATACACAGACAGAAGGGAAGTGAGAAGAAGGAGAAAGAAAAAAAAGAAGGCTGGGTAAAAATGAGAAACAAGGTGAAGAGAGGTCATCGTGTTCTCCAAATAGATGGTGGCGTGTGCTACGACATTTCCAATACCTCCCCTCGTGGCTCTTGGTGCCGATTATCCACGTTTATGTTCGGTTAAACCCAATTCGGTGACACACTTGCGGTGGCGAGGTCTGTGGAGTCCTTTTGTGAGGATGTCTGCCGTCATCTTTCGTGTCTCCAGATATTCCACTTGTATGTCACCCCTCTCACATGCCTCCCTCACGAAGTGCTAGCGGATGTCTGTGTGTTTCGTACGTGCATGATGCAATGGATTCCTTGTCAGACATCCTGCGCTTTGGTTGTCGTTGAAAATCGTCGTGGTTCCTTTCAACATTCCGGCTTCATCGAGAAAACGTCTAAGGTGGACTGCCTGCCTTGCTGCTTCGCTTAGCGCAATGTATTCCGCTTCTGTACAGTTTGCTGCTACAACCAGTTTAAATACTTGTCCGCTGTAGGATTTTCAATCCATGGGACAGGTGCCCCAATCCGAGTCGGCGTATCCAACCAGTTCCTCCCCTGTCTTCTAGGTAATTCCATGACTCATGGTTCCCTTCAGGTTTCTTAGTACACGCTGGGCTGCATTCCAGTGTTCTACATTGTAGCATGAGTTGAACTGACTCAACTTGCTAGTGGCGTATGCAAGGTCGGGTCGCATCCAAACAGCCAGGTAAAGCAGCGACCCTATCAGGGATTGGTATGGATGATCCCGCATAAATTCCATATCTGGTTCTTCGGGCTTCATGAGTTTGGTCTCAGGGTCCATGGGTGTTTTAACCGTTTTGCAGTTTGCAATGTTAAATTTCGCCAGGATTGCTTTGGTGAATAGCCCCTGAGAAATCTTCACTGGACCTCCCCTGCCCGATTGAGTGAACTCCACGCCAAGCAGTAACTCACTGGTCCCAAATCCTTCATTTTGAACTTGAGACTTTGGTTTCCTTTCAATTCCCTGATCCAGCTTTCGCTGTCACTTGCGATGATGATGTCGTCGACATAGATTCCCAACATCAAAAGGTTTGCCTCGCGATTAGCCATGTACATGCATGGGTCCACTGTGGATGGCTTCATTCCGAGCTGTTTGAGTTTGTGATCCAGTTTCTTAAACCATTGCCTTCCAGATTGCTTCAGTCCATACTGGATCAGCTCGCATCTGGTTGAAACTTTACGATCTTGCAGACTTGGTTTCTTCCTTCATTCAGAGCTGTATCACAGACTGCATCTTGCCTCCAGTCATTTCGCTCTTTCCCTCTGTTCCTGCAGTGATTTCAGATCGAATTTCCTCCAGCTGGTTAGGTACCTCCATATAGATGTCTTCCTCTATCTTACCGTTTAGGTTTGCGGTAACCACATCCATCTGGTGGATTGTCATCTCATGATCCACAGCAATGCCAGGATGGTGGATTGTCATCTCATGTATGGAGCTGGCCCTTGTCACTGGTGTAAATGTCTCGTGGTAGTCTGTCCCTGAGACTTGTGCATAACCTTTCGTAACTAGTCACACCTTATGTCGTTCGACTTGACCATTCGTCTTGTACTTAGTTTGCAACACCAGTCTGCTGCCGGTGGCTTTTCTTCCTCGACGATCCTCCAAGTCTTATTCTTCCTTTGGGCGACATACTCTGCATAAATGACTTTCTTCAACTCATCCCTGTCAGGTCCATCTAGAGCCTCCTTCACGTTTGGGGGATCCAGTTCTGCAACTTGGTAACAGGACCCTGCCGACTCCTCTGCTTCTGGCTCGTTGACGTTGGTATCTCCGTTCCGATCTCGCTTTGCCAGTTGGAACTTCTTTCATGGTCTTCCGACTTTCCCGTCCCTTACGAAGGTGGGTCGACCTGGCCCATGTCGTGTTGCTTGTCTGTTATTTTCTGCCACCTCTGGCTCAACCACAGAGTCACTTCCATCGTTCGTGATGGTGCTTTCTCTGTTTGTTTCATCCTGGAGGCGGTTGACTTGCTTGGTTTCGAATTCACAAGTCGTTGAGGTTTCCCTGCGCCTGGTGATTCTTGCCCTTCCATGAAGTCTTTCTACGAGCTGTCGAGTTCCATGACGCCGGCAAACTTTACGTCCCGGCTGACGATGATCCTCCTTTTCTTCGTTGCCCAGAGTTGATAGGCTTTTGACTTGTCACAGTAGCCGACGAATCGGCATTCATTTCTGCATTCGTCCAGTTTTGTTCCCCCTGGACCCTTCCTTAACGCATAACATCGTCTGCCAAAGGATTGCATGTGGCGACTGTTGGTTGCTTACCTTTCCATATGCTGTGTGGAGTTTCTCCCTTCAGCCCTCTTGTGATACATCGATTTCGAACATAAGCCGTGTTCACTGCCTCAGCCTCAGCCCATCAGGTGGACGTCCATACTGGATCAGCTCGCATCTGGCCATCTCTGCCAGCGTCCGATTGAAACATTCTGCAAGTCTGTTTTTCCTGGGTTGTGTCAGGACCGTCAGCCTTCTCTGGATTCCACTTTCCCTGAGGAGAGCGTCGAATCTCACATTCTGGTACTCCTTTCCATTTTCGCTCTGCAGGTACTTGAGCTGGTTTTCAAGATGTGCTTTGTAGGGTGTGAAGGCTTCAAAAACTTCTTCCTTGGATTTCAGAGGAATCACTTCGCACCAGCAGGATGCCTCGTCGATAAATGTCGCGAAATATCTTGCGCCACCATTTGATGTGGTTCTCATTGGTCCACAAATGTCTGTGTGGACAATCTCCAAGAGATCGGTTACTCCTTCACCTCTCTCCTTTGGAAATTGGGTCTGGGCCATATTTCTCCGGGCGCAAACTTCGCAGGTCGGCAGTCTTTTGTTGTCTTCCAGCTCTAGCCCATGCACTGCACCCTTCCTTGCCATTTCCTTCAGGTCTCCTTCATTCAGGTAACCAAGTTTCTCTGCCATTCCTCAGTTTTCAATTTTCCTTCGGCCTTTCCCTCAGCCATTGCTGCAGTGTGATTTTCTTGACGCACGAAGTAGAGATCTCCGACATGATCGGCAGTGAAGAGTACTCGCCAGTCATTTTTGTAGAGGACGTATGCCTTGTCCCTCTTAAAATGTCCCTGTCCCTGTCTGTAATTTTGGGCACAGACATGAGTTTGGTCCGCAGTTGAGGCACGTAGTAGTATTTCTCAAACATAAGCTGCTCACTTGAGGTCCCGTTCGTCACCTTCAGGGCTATGTTGCCAATTCTTTGATTTTGGTGCTGTCAGTGCTTGCTAGGTTCAGTGATTTTTTTTTTTTTATATATATATATATATCAGTACCAGGTTGCTGAAATCCTCCCTACTTGGTGGGTTCATGTATGACGTGCACCCACTGTTCAAAGCACCATCCTAAGTCGGTTCCAAACGCTGACTGCATGACTGACTCGTTTGTTGTCAACTCCATTGTGATTAGGGATGTTGCACTTCCGTTCTAATCCCTTTTGGCAGACTTCGTGGGACACTCTGACTTGTGGCCTGGCTTCCGGCATCGATGACACATGAAGTTGAATTTCTTGCCATCGCTGTCTGTTGTGCTGCCCTTGGAGTTGTCCTTGGTCCCTTTCCTCTGGTTTCTCTTTTGGTCACGTCGGTTGTGTTTCCCAGCATACATTGCTCCCGATGTTGAGTCATTGTCCTTTGATTTCCTCGCGTCGTAATCCTCTGCAATCTTTATGTGGAGCACCTCCGATTTTGGGAAGTTGTCACGAGATTCGATTGCACACCTGAAGTTCTCGAACAATGAAAGCCAAGAGGTCGCTGTTGATTTCCAAGTCCATTTCAGCTAGCTTGTCGACCATATCGAAGAATTCTGCCAGATGATTTCGGACGTCCTCTCCATCTTTCATTCAAGAAAGAGGGAGCCGCTTCAAGAGCGTTGCCTTGTATGCTGGTCCCTTCAACTGATGTATTTCCTCCAGTCTCAGCCAGAGTTCCCGTGACGTCTTGCAGTGTTTTACCTGCTTCAGTTCGGCCGGTGACATTGAAGGCACAAGGTCAGACTTTGCTTTTTGGTCATTGGAGTCCCAGCTATCTATTTCCGCCCTATGGTCATTGGTTGCCGTTGCTACTGCTCGTTTGATGGCACCATTTACGTAGCCCAAATAATCGTTTTAACTAGTATTGCTTCTGCTTGAATTCGCCATGTGTCAGTTTTCTTTTGATAAAAGTTCTGTTTTAGTCATGAGGAAATTGTGGGATGTGGCTGATTATGATTCCAATTTTCATTTCGGGAGGAAAAAAGTACACCCACACACTGTTCTTCCTTAACTTTTTCATTCTTATATAAAAAGGGAGAAAGACTTACAGTTTGTTGTTATTTTATTCTCGAGTCCAATCAGTTGTGTTTTAATTTCGTGTTTGTTTGTTTTCACGTGCATTCGAATGAGGCAAGCAGATGTTTTTTTCTTCTTTTCTTTTATATAAAGTTACAAGATCCACAGATCCACAAATATTATTCCATTTTGCTGGGCCCATAACCTGTTGGGTTTTTTCCACTGATAAAATAAATAAATTGTAGAGGATACTTGTAGAATCAAAAAGTTTTTCCACAAATATTAGGCATGTTTCCTTGGCCATGCGGCCATACACAGACATAGGAAAGAAGTGAGAATAAGAAGGAAGAAAAAAAAAAAAAAAGAATGCTGGGTAAAACTGAGAAACGAGGGGGATCCTGGGTAAAGAGAGGTTATAGTGTTCTCCCAATAGGTGGCATTGTGTGTTACTACATTTCCAACGATTTTATTTATTTATATTTTTTTTTAAATATACAGGGTGAAAATTAATTCCACTGCCAATTAATGGAATTTCTCTCTAATATTTGATGAGGCGGGTGTCATTTATAGCTAGTAATGAGTCAAATACTTTGCATTGTAAACAATAAAAGATTTTATTAATGACAGAGTAAAAAGAAACTAGAACACAAAGTGGTTAAAAACTAGAACACAATTTGACATTCAACATTCAACATAGTAGCAGTGCTCACATGTGTGTACTAATCAGCAAGTGTTACGATGTTGAGTGAGTAATTCGGAAACTACTCGTTGGAATTCGATCAAATTTTAATGGTACACACAGATGTACCTATTATTCCCCCAGATTTCATCATCCTGTGTGTTATAGATTCCGAGTTATATCCTATTATCGTATAATTTCTTGGTGGTGGCATGTTTATTAGGAGCTTTAGCATAAAAGCTACTTATAAGAATGCGCCCTTGGTCTGTACTGCCGTCCGCCATTTGCACGATAACTTGAAAACCGATTAATTTTTCAAATTCTGTTTTCAGAAATATGACCATCAAAGTCTTAGCTCGGCCATATCAACTTTTCAGAATTTTTCGTGGACTCCTTCAAGTCGAATCCACATGCTAAAACAGTGAGTGTAAAGAATACCAAGATAATGGCATGTCATATAACAATCGATTTGTCAAGAAGGAATACATCGTTATTTTCTGTTCATCTTTTAAGCAATACTGACATCGGCGTGCGCACGTGAAATCGCTTTGTCGACGCACAATTGACCTTTATCATAAACTCTCGTTCTCACACACTTTCTTAGCCTTCGTAGCCTTGACTACCCATGTGACCACATAAAAAATGGCGTCCCTTGGTCGTGTTGTAAGCATTTGTGATTTGAGTAAAATTCATTTTTTTACATTTTCCGTAGGTTTTTACTACTTTAAAGATTTTTATTATCATCTTTATTAATTTAACATATATTATTAACCTGAAATTTGCAAAATATAATAATTTAAATGTTTGCTGATAACCTTTCATAATTTTAATTTCATAGTCATTTCCAAATTACTTATAAAATTATTTTCTAATGATGTTTATTTCTTTCTCCTCACTCTGACAATTGGGAATACAACAATATTTAAGCATAGCAATAAAAATTTTGAACAACAACAATTAAAACTTTCACTTACGATACAGTCAACAAATGCCGTTAACACGTCCAGTATCCGCCATTTGCATTTTGTAAAAAAATCAGTGACGTTTAGTGGCAACCAATCACAATACAGGGGATAAAGGTCAATTGCTCAAGTGCTCATAATTTATATTAAGTAGCGGAAGAATGGAGCTACTTATTGGTTTTATAATTTTAGTCCGTCCCCTTCATAATTTCTACATTTTTTGAGGTAGAAGGTTGAAATTCGGAATGTAGCTTTCTATGGGTATGTCCATCTGCACTAGTTAGTTTGGTTTTGATTGGTACACAGGGGTCGAAATTACGGGGGTGGGATTCTGAGAGGACAACATATAAATGTACTATTTAGGTACGTAAAGGCGTGAAATTCAGTATCCATATTCCTCTAGGTATGATCTACATTACTATGAAGTATAAGCCCAGGTGTTCGATTGGGGTCGGATTTGCGGGGGTGGCAGTCACTTGGTCTTTAGAATTATGGCAACATATGGCATGTAATATATCTTATGTTCAGAAATGATGAGAAAGGAAGGAAAATACGAGCTTTTTTACACACCCTATTGGGGGGAGGGGCAATTTCTTTTTAATAAATGTACAGGGTGGACGAAAAGGTACTCCCCTATTTAAAAATTATTTATTGCAAAAAGTTATGAACTTAAAATCATAAAATTAACATTACCGCATAGGGCAACTCAAAGAGTTTTTTTCGCACTTAGTCAAGTTCGATGTGGGTACCCTTGGTGACGCGCAGGATGTCCAATCGGTATTCCAACTCCGCCCATGTGCGCCCGAGCATTCTGGCATCCACTGTTGCAATGGCAGCACGGATTCTCTCATGCAGTTCTTCCAGCTCGCGGACAGGAGTTGAATACACCCTGTCTTTTATGTAACCCCATTAGAAAAATTCAAGGGGTGTCACATCAGGTGAGCATGGGGACCATGGGATTGGACGATCACGCCTAATCCAACGGCTGGGGAAAACTTTGTCTAGAAGCTGATGCACAAACAAGGCCCAATTCAGTGGTGCGCCATCCTGTTGAAAAATCACGTCTTGCTGGAGACGTTCACGCTACCAGTGGTCAGAAAGTTCTTGAACCACAACCTTAACGACTTTGCATTTGGTGGTTTCTTTTCATACAAACTGCAATAATTTCTTTGCACCATGTTGGGCGATTTTGACTCATTCCACCACAGCACTCACTGCGCCTTCTCAACAAGAGTTGCCTTTCTCAATCCGTCACCGATGCCAGCTCCCCCGGATGGTTGTGGCAAGAAATGGTGAACTGAAAAAAAAAAACTTTTTGAGTCGGCCTATACGGTGAAGTTATTTTCATGAATGTAAATTCATAACTTTTTGCAATAAATAATTTTTAAATAGGGGAGAGTACCTTTTCGTCCACCCTGTATAAATGTATTTATGCTTCACTGCTAAAGCTCCTCCTTGGAATGTTTACAAGATTTTATTAAGTACCGAAAGATGCTTTATGCTATCATTGTGGGGAAACATGTCTGTCTGTCCGTCCGTAACTCTAACTCCTCCAAGGCTATGAAAGATTTTCAAAATCTGTTTTCGTCAGTCGTTGAATATGGTCCCATGGCACGAACCAATCGCAAATATTATCTAAATAGGTTCAATAGCACGTGCACAAATGGTACCTTCACGACCCTATCCTAGCAATTTTCAATGGGAAAATATGTTAAGTAATATATCAAACAAAAATCAAAATAATGAGATAGAAACTGATATTAATTACTATTTTCATCAATTGATAAGTATGGTTCCGGGAATGAACCATTTTGATAATGGTTTAATCCAAACAATGGCACGTGCTCTAATTATACCCTTATGACGCCCTCAAAAATTTTCAGTGATAAGATATGGCACCTAATATATCGAAGAACTTGGAATGATGTGTCATGAATGAATATAAGGTAAAATTAATGATAATCCAAATTGGTTCAAAGGTACGTGGTTTAATGATATCATTATGGTCCATTAGAAACTTAAAATGTTAACATAGGGTGGTTGAAAAATATGGTTCTGCGAATGGTTTGTTTAGCCTTTCGGTACTTTGTCATTCCTTAATGGTTTATTTCTGTTCATATGGCAGTTATCGTTCAAATTCGGACCCACGTTCATATGAACTTTTTTGCTTAGAATCACCCATACTACCTCCCCTATAAGTTTGGCAGTGGAATTAATTTTCACCCTATATATATATATATATTAAAAAAATGATTGAATATGATAATGAATGGTTTTTTTTCCCCCCATCAAAGGATTTGGAAAAACAAAAGGCTGAACAGAAGAAATATGGAGTTTTCTTTGACGATGATTACAATTATTTGCAACATTTGCGAGACGTTAACAGAGTTTGTGACGTAGAACCGATACAAGACCTTGCAACTAATTCAAGTTCTGATTTTAAAAGTAAAAGTGAAAATGTAAGTATATTATTGTTGAATATTTGAATATTATTAGTTGGAGAGAAATTCCATTAATTGGCAGGGTCCATTTTAGGCGAGTTTACGGGGCGCGCCGCCCTGCTTGCCCTTTTGATGAAAAATTTCCGCCTCGCTGCCCTTTTATCCTGATCGCGCGCCCCGGCACCCGAAAATGCGCCCACAAAGAAAAATCTAAATATCTTGCAATGCGCCCTGCCAAAAATCGCGATACATGTGATATATATGAATCCTCTAAAGCTGGTTCCAAGAACTATGAAACGAGGTTTGGAATCCTCTTTTTACCTAAAAGCGAAAAACAAAAGCACTTGATCCTTTTCTGGAATTGCTTTCTTGTAATTTAAAATGCCTTCAAAAGACAGAAGATAACGTCTTAATGACCGCAAGCTTCAGCATAATGGGGTTATTTGTTTGTTATTTCAAATATTCTTTGTACTTTATCCATATACCCATATTGTCCTGAATATAAGATCAGTTTTTTTTGCGAAAATAAGGTGTCAAAAAACGGGGATCGTCTTATAATCGTAATCTCAGATTTGGAGGGGGGGGGGGAAAATTCCCTCCCCTCTCCTCTCGATAGAAGAGGGGCAGTTTTAAGCCTAACCACAAGATCAGCAATTTTTCATAATAAACATGTAAAAAAGGTCACATCCTTTATTTTTAAACGAATATTTTTTATATATAGCTCAAAACTGCTGATTAACGTAAGAAATTACGCAGAAATTAACTTTAAGAACTTCCACTGCCATTGCTATCCCAGAAGCCATTGCCAACTATGGCATACGGCCAATTACAACTAGGGATTAATTTTAAATTTAAATGTGGTTAGTCTCCTTTTAATGGGGAAAAATCTTATTTCAACTGTTTTCACCATTCAAAAATGTTTTATCCTACTGATGATGAGAAATATTCTCGAAAACGTTTTATATAAATTTTATCCCAAATATTTGGATCACCCTCTTCAAAATTTCATCTGTATTTCAAAACCAACACTTCCTTCAAGATTATCGTTTTCTACTATCAACATTATCTTCACAAGACTTCATCTACGTCCTCAATAGACTAAATTTATTTCTACTATCAACAACATCTTCAATAGACTACATCGTTTAAGTTTTCTTCCATCTCACAAGTTTCTTCATCGTTTTTCAAGATTGGTGACTTTATTTTTTTAATTAAATTTTAATTTTACGATTTTCCCCATTAAAAGGAGACTAACCACATTTAAATTTAAAATTAATCATTTAAACTTCTTTGATCAATAGTATCCAACTAGGGATGTTCGATTCCGATTCGATTCTTTTAAAAATCGATTCTTTTGCGTCGATTCTGTTCTAATCGATTTACTTGTGAATCGAATACAGACCCTAAGAATCGAATCGAAATATAACCAATCAAATGCTGGGTTAGTTTCAGCCAATCTCAGATTGCCTAACCACTCGATATGACCGACGTGACCAATCGAGTTTCTGTTGCAATGTAACCAATCGAGTACAAAGCTACCTTGAAGGCGGGACGGCATGGAAACGAAATACGTCAGGCGACTTAAAATATTACTTGGATCAACCATTAATTGATCAAAAGGAAAATCCAATATCGTACTGGATCAATATGGCATCAGTATATCAGAGTATATCCGTTTTAATATTATTGCCAGGGTTGCCAGATTAGGTGGAATTTGGATACTTTAGGTGGGCACGTAGGTGGAATTGCCTGTTCGGTGGAATTAGGTGGAATCAGGACTGAAGTAAAGTGAAAAAAATAAATAAACATGCTGTTGCCATAATTTCGACCATAGCCAATATAAATCCTTCCAAACTACCATGGCCTTCGTTACCTAGGTAAAAATTTGGCTGTCACTTCGTTTAACTAAATAATCCCATCGGTGTGGCATAGATACGTCGACGATATTTTTTGTATTTTTGACACAACCAAGACGGGCATTATGGAGTTTTCGCTTTTCTTTCCTTGTGTTGTTTTCTGTGATTTTTGTGAGGTTTTCTGCCTTGCTCTTATAACCTGTTGAAATGGCTGTAGTCCACCTCTTTTACGGCAAGTGCAAATGCAAGTGTTTAGGTCCTTGATTTTTTTTTAAATAAAATAATAATGCAATACAGTTTGCTCATGAATATTTATACGATGAAATTAATTTCAATAATTTCGTACTTTATTCAATTAAAATTAATAATATCGTTGTTCTCAACAATTCAAAACCAGTTTTGAACCATCTGCTTTCAGCAAGCAGAGAAGTTAGAATGGGTTTGGCCTCTTCTAACTTCTAACCTCTCTGGTTTTCAGATTGTGACACCAGAGTGTTACTTTTATCGTTCCAAGTTTATGATATGTCATATGTAAACTAAATTTAAATCATCAAAAACAACAACCCAGCACTAATTTATGATGAATGATAACATCATGACAAATTAGGTGGAATCTGGAGAAATTTGGTGGAATATTAGGGGACAGTAGGTGGAGTTCGAGTAGATCGAACTGGCAACCTTGATTATTGCCAGGAAATACTTGGCAATTGTGGGGATGTCAGTACCTTGTGAAAAATTATTCTCAAGGGCTGAAATATTTTAAGCGACCATAGGACTCGACTTTCACCTGATCATCTACAACAATTATTATTTTTAAATTCATTATCGTTTAAAGAGTGGACTCCAGCGGAGATTAAAAAATGGATACATGATTTTGTACAATAAAGTTTTTAAATATTGGTGGAAGGATGGATCATAATACTGTTCCTATTAACTAAACAGGTGGTGGCTTTACAGTATAACAGAGGGACATCAGGAGTTCCAACTAGTTTCGCCATTTATTCCCGGCTTTGTCAAGTTGGAAATAGTTGGAACTCCTGATGTCCCTGTGTTATACTGTAAGGCCACCACCTGTTTAGTTTTAAATATTGAATAAACACATATTTAAATATCTCTGAACTTTGTATGCATTAATTATATAGTACTAATTTTATCGATTCTTTGGTTCCAATTTTTTTTGGTTGTTTCGATCTTCATGATTCGATCCAGAACCGATTCATGAATCGGATCTTCTAAAAGAATCGAACATCCCTAATTACAACCCTGCATAACCATGTGATCGGACGAAAACGTGAAGAGATCATGTGAATTTCACACGGTGAAACTCTTTACAGATGTGGATAATTTGCGTTTAAACAGCCAAGCAATTTACAGTGATAATTTTTTTGACTTAATAAACGGTAGAAATTCTGAAATGCTTTGTCAGAAAAACTAACATCGATGTTTAATCGATGTTACTGGTCGTAGCTTTAATCATCAACGAAACGCAATTGTTAAGCACTAAAACATCAAATTTGGAAATACTGTAATACGTAAATATCCCAGTATATTTACGTGTTCTTTCATTAAAATACATTAATACACTGACATAAACAGTTATTCAGTATCAATAGATAATGAATTCAAAAGAAAATCAAAATGAAACATCGAAAATTCGATGGCCAATAGTTTTTGAACATCGTAATGAAATTTTAAAGTATTTATTTGTCTTTGAAATTAAATTTTTATATTTACAGTATAACAATTTTAATAAATTTTTAAAGCTTTAAAGCATTTTAATAACGAATAGTTTGACA
>JAHWFO010066978.1:71787-99636 GCA_023313115.1 Rhysida immarginata | reverse complement strand
CAAAGAGTGAATAATTTTATCTTATCAGAAATATATTTAAGCAGTGGAAGGGTTAATAAATGAATTCTAAACTGATTAATAAATTTAGTTTTTCTGTAAACTCCACTTAAAAGAGCGCTTCCATCAACTCTGACCTGTGCATAAACCGAATGTGGTTTTTAGGGGTCATTTTTTGGGGAAAAAATTCGGCTTATAGACAAGTATATACGGTATTACAATAATTTTATTTGTTAAATCAGCATTTTTAAATATGTAATTGATATTTAATACTAGGAGAAATTATTAGATGATTTATTCAAAACTTCATACATTTATAAACAACAGTGTAAAGATTATTCAAAAGTTCTAGAATTATTCAAAAACAATTATAGTAGCTTGATTTTGGAATTTATGGAATAGGTAGATTCAGTTTCAGTTATTGCAGTTTTGATTCATTGCATCATCTTGCCGCAGAATAATTTCTCCCATTTTTCATTCTAAATCGTAATAATAAAAATTATGAATAAGTTTAACACAGACACAATAAAAAATGAAATGATAAGTGCAATTTATTATTCATTTTCAAACCTTTTCGATAATAATAGCAGTTAGAATTAATGGCAGTTTAATTTAATATGTATTACAACTAAGAGCATAGATTTTAAACTGATTAATTTTACAAATTAATAAATCATTGCCATAACATAAATAATTATATTTTAAATTGATGTTTGTGTTGGGTTCCAAATAATTTCTTGGAGATTTTTAAATCGTATTCTTGGTGGAGAGGTTGCCTTTACTGACGACCTTGTCCTCCTTGGGTCTCGTCACACCTTCATCATGCACTAGACCGGTTTGCTGCCAAGCTCTCCATTTTCAAATCTTTGTCCCCATTCTCACCTATGGTCATGAGTCTTGGGTAATGATCGAAAGAGTGCGATCGTGGATACAAGCAGCCGAAATGAGATTCCTGAGAAGTGTGACAGTTGTTACCCTACTAGATCGAGTGCACAGCAGCACAATATGGGGGTCTTTAAGTGTTGAGCTGCTACTTCTTCGCATTGAGAGATCTCAGTTGCGCTTGTATGGCCATGTGATGCAGATGCCGCAAACTGGTCTTCTTAGGCAGTTATTTTCCAAGCCGATGGGTTAGAGACCAAGGGGTCGGCCTAGAACCAGGTGGCTAGACCATATGGAGTATCTGGGTTCGAGTCCTTGGGTATTAACATGGAGGACATGCGCCTGATGGTGGAAGATCACGATCGCTGGAGATTCTCCATGGGGCTGCTGCCCCCGCGACCCCTAACGGATAAGAGAGTTTGAAAAGTAAGTAAATAATTTTAATTTAATTAATGTATATAGTTCTGAACAGCTCGAGTGTAAATAATAACAACGATGACAATGATATTTATTTTCATAATAACTGATTAGGTTAGGTTGCTAAACAAAAAGTTTAAAAGAAAAATAAAAGCCAATGAATGTCTCAATGGGAAGCAATCGAGCTGATAACTTCATAATGTAAATATCAATAAAAAACTCTTTAGCCACAACAAAGAAATAATGGAAAAATACAACCGTAATCTGGAGAATCCTTTTGGTAGCGATTGCTACCATCGTTCAGCAGTCCAGGAGTAAACTAATCCAAATAGACGAGTTAACTGCCTGTTGAATAAAATCAGGCCGTATTTATAATAGTAACTAACCAATCCTGACGAAAAAAGGAACAACTAAAGTGTTCATTGGACGGTTCTTTTGATAAGCCATCGGATTAGCGAAGTATCGCTAATCGGCCCCATATCTTGATTTAGAATCGATGTTTTCTTAACTCGATGAATAGCAATGCTTTCAAACGGGTCCAAGAGTTGCCTTTTGTTTATTGCGTGTAACAGTTTAACATTGGTAATGGGAAAATCGTGGCCGGTGTCGATGGAGTGTTTGGCTACAGCTGATTGATTAATTCTTCCGAATTTCCTATGTGCCAAATGTTCCTTGTATCTTGTGCCGATATTCCTAACCGTTTGACCTCGGTAGACTTTATCACATTGATCACACTTTATTTCATAAATTCCAGCGTGAAATAAATCCTGTATTTTGTCCTTAAGGTTGGGTAGTAAGTCCTTAGTCTTGTTCGGGTTGTTGAAGCACAGGGAGAAGTTGAAGGCCTTGAACAAAGAGTTCAGTCCTTTTACCAGTTGCTTGTTGTGGGGGACTGAAATCCTGTTCTCCTTGTTCTTTTGGATGCTAAAGGTGGTGTTGTCACTGATGAATTTTTTGTATTTCCTTTTCCGTAGTAAGTCCGTGATCGTGCGTTCATTGTAGCCATTATTGGTCGCAATCTTTTTGATTAGCTTGATTTCTTCATGGAACCTATCTCTGTTTAAGGGAATGTTGAGAGCCCTATCCAGCATGGCGATGAATGTAGCCATCTTTTGGTTCCAAGGGTGGCTGGATGCGATAGGAATGTAATTAGTCCATTCGAAGGTTTTCGATAGATATCGAATTCCAATCGGTTTTCACCCCTAATAATGGTGACATCGAGGAAGGGTAGTCTTCTGTCTTTTTCCAACTCCGAAGTGAACTGTATGGAAGGATAGAAACTGTTAATGTGTGTTAAAAAATCATTAATACTACATTTGTTTGTGTTAAAAATGGTGAAAATGTCATCAACATAGCGGTACCAACAATCGGGGAAATAAAAGTTAGAAGTCCTGAGAATGTCTTCGAAGCTTTTCAAAAATACCTCCGCCAAGATGGGGCTGAGGCATGAGCCCATAGGCGTCCCCTCGGTCATCTTAAACACTTGATTCTTAAAACTGAATATGTTGTTACTGGTGCATATTCTGACGAGTTTAAGTCATTCTGATTGTACAATAGGAGGCACTTTGTTTTTATGTAGAATATCGACTAGAAAATTTATCGTATCCGATATCGGGATGCTAGGAAAGAGGGACACGATGTCGAAAGAAATAAGTACTTCCCCTTCTTTGATGGTCTTATGTTGTAATTTTTTAACCAGATCAAAGCTATTCTTGACTGAGCTATCGTATTCTGACAACTTTAAATTCTTAAGGAAATTGGCAAGGAACTTAGAAATTTTGTAGGTCGGAGAATCTATGTTAGACACTATAGGCCTCATTTTATTACCTGGCTTGTGTATTTTAGGAAGGCAATATAATCTGGGCAGGACCGGGTTTTTGACAATTAATGACGTCTTTAAGTTCTGGGGGATGAGATTAGGACTAGATTTGACGGATTTTTTTACTTCTCTAATTAATTTTGGTAAAGGATTTTTATCGACTCTTATAAAAGGTCCTTCGGATATAAGAGCCTCCACACGCTGAAAGTAATCTTCTTTAGTGAGGATTACGACACCGTTGCCCTTGTCGCTTTTAAGATAAAAACAATCCTTACCTTTAAGATCCTTAATGATAGAAGAATGATTGGGGAAAATTTTTCTGTCATCGTAGTTCTCCCAGTTGCGGTCTAAAATTTCTATGCAACGATCTCTTAATGCTTTTCTGTTAGATGCTGGAATACGCTTGAAGCCTCCTTCTAGATGTCCTACTAAGTTCTGAATGTCCTTATATTTATGATTCACTTTTCATCATCCCAAATATGCATATTAGGACACATTCAAAATTTATCTCAAAAACCGTAAGGGATAGAGAAAAAAACCCAATTGCAAATTTGTTCAGCATAAAAAAACAAGCAAAAAAAAAAAATCATCCAAATCGGACCAACCAATCACCCACAATCACGTGGTGAACAGTTTGTAGCTTACAAACAGTCACACTGCATAAATAAGTTACTTCAAACAGTTTAAAAAAAAAGTTAATCAACAAAATGCTCGATGTGACGACCGTGGGCACCATAACACAATTAGGCACGGAACCTAACTGATGCCAAAACATCGGCTAGCATGGCTGGTGTCACTCCTCGGCACGCTTCCTGGATTCGTTGAACCAGATCCTCCAGTGAGGCGGACTGCGTAGCATAAACCTTGTTTTTCAGGTATCCCCACAAGAAAAATTCAACTGGTGTAAAATCAGGGGAGTGGGGTGGCCAACGAACTGGTCCTCCTCGGCCAATCCATTGTTGTCCAAACATCTCGCTTAGACGCTCGCGAACGACCAACCCGTAATGTGGAGGAGCTCCATCATGCTGAAACCACGTGCGCTGATACGAGGCCAATGGCAAATTGTCAATGAAGTCTGTGACTACCACGTTGAGAATTTCAGCCCGGTAGCGTTCTGCAGTCGGTGTTCCATCGTAAAAATACGGTCCAACCACAGTGTCATTGTGCAATCCACACCACACATTGATTCTCCAGTTCACTTGAGTTGCTTCTCGCAGACATCGTGGGTTTTCGTCTGCCCAATGATGATGGTTGTGCCTATTGATAACTCCATCCCTGGTGAACTGGGCTTCATTTGTCCACAACACCTCATGAATGAAGTTTGGAATGTCATCCAGACAGATAAGTAATCAGTTGCAGAAGGCGGCCCTAGCCACATAATCCAATGGCAGTAACTCCTGGTGATAATGAATATGGTATGGGTGAAAATGATGTGCGTGTAGAATGTTGAGAACAGTTCTCTGATGGCACCCAACATCTGCAGCAACTGCAGCCAGAACTAGTGTTGTTGTATCCTCGTCACCTTGTGCCCTTGGTCGTCCTCATTCTGCATTAACATTCCCTGTAGCCTCGAATCTTTGAATAATGTGACGCATTGTTTGATGAGATGGATGGCGTTCGTTAGGGTATCTGTCTCGATACAACCTAACTGCAGCATGTAGGTTTCTCCTTGCCTCTCCGAAGCAGAAGATCATGTTGACCATTTTCGGAACAGTGTAGCTTGCCATCCTAGAATTGTTCTGTCTTCTGTGTGCTAAAACATGCCTTTTATTTGCTTTTCCACATGAAAGTGAATGTGAGTATGGTAATTTGTTAATTTTTTGATTTGCATGCTTTACATGGTGGAAATATTTCAGTTTTCCTTGTGCAGTGTGACTGTTTGTAAGCTACAAACAGTTCACCATGTGATTGTGGGTGATTGGTTGGTCCGATTTGGATGATTTTTTTTTTGTTTTTTTATGCTGAACAAGTTTGCAATTGGTTTTTTTTTCTCTATCCCTTACGGTTTTTGAGATAAATTTTGAATGTGTCCTAATTTGCATATTTGGGATGATGAAAAGTGCACCATGGGATAGTCCACCCACAACTTCCTATTCATTGGATTCATCAAAATTGACATATCTGCTTCAGTTCAAAAAATAAAAGGGGGGTTCAGACTTCTGTATTCACCCTGTATATTTATGCTGCCCCCCCCCCCTCCCAAATCATTTATATTTATTGAAATGTATGGAATTAGTAATAATCCATAAAATTCAGCATTTCATGAACTATATTATTTTAATGTTTTATTATTTTCACAAACAAATTCTAATTAGACTAAATGTCAGTTTCATGTTAAGAGAGAGTGTGTGTGTTTGTTTTTTATTTATTTGCTTATTTATTTTTGATTATCTTACAGAAATAATTTGGAACCTTTCACTGATTGCTATGATGACAACTTAGAAACTCAGTCTAGATTTACTGATTATTCTTTGTCTTCAGCTGTAATCCCCAGAAATTCAGGACTGAAATCATTAGATGATCGATTTGAAAAGGTTTTTAATGTTCATTCAGTCTGGAATTGTAAATAAAGTTTATAAATTTTTTTCTTTTTAGGATTTATAATCGTTTTTATTCAATTCTTTCGAATGTATTGTTATAGTTATATGAGCAGTATGACGATAGCGAAATAGGCTCCTTGGATGGTGATGATATTGCAGGGCATTTATCCACTGACAATATTGTATTCCAGCAAGTTTTGGAGAGCTATCACACACAGTTAGAGAAGTAAGTAAATAAATAAATAAATAAATAAATAGTCAGTAGTTGATTAGTTTAAATTCTTCTAGTTGGACCTTGTGGTCATGGTCATTTTATCTTTTGTGTTTTAGCAATTGCAAGCAGTTCTCCTCTGAAAGTAAAAGTGTTGAAACTTTACACATGGTTGATCATGACGCTGAAGTAGAACATTATACAACTGTTGTCTTAGAAGAGCCAACGGAGAAGTGGGATTGCGAATCCATTTTGAGTATGTTTCTAGCCATTTTATTTTAATTTTATTATTTAATAATTATATTTTAGTTCTTGAATCTTTTGTTTTATTTATAAAGGTACATACTCCAATATTTATAATCATCCCAAATTAATAACTGAACCATCCAAGGTGAGTATATTTACATGTGAAAGGTATACAATCAATGATTTTTGAAATATATAATGAATATAAATTTAAATTGTACATTAGAAGATATTTTATATGATATTGTGTGTACACTTTGAATTAAATTCAATATAAGTTTTTAAAAAAAAATCTTATGCAACAGTAAAGGTAAACCCTATGGAGAATTTTATTGCATAATAAATATTATTCAAGGGTAATAAAGGGTATATCAATCGATAATTTTAGATTTAATGCAATAATTTATGAAAGAAAAATGCCTCTGACTAGTGAAAGTTAGTGCTTTCATCCAATCCCACTCCATTTTCTTTCAGACAGTTCTGATCTAGTGCGATAACACTTATTATAGTCATACTTGTTATAGCATGAAGTATGCTGCATTCAATTCACAATTCTGAAGCTGTTTCACACACCATTTTTGTGTGACATAAAAGAAACCCTAAACATGTCATCAGTTATTATTACTGGGGGAGGGGTTAAATTTTCATACAGTTTAAGATTTTCGAGTTCGAATTGAAATTTTTTATATTTAAAAATTAAATTTTCATGACCACCTTCATGAAAAGTTTCAGATTGTGACTGGAAAATATTACGAAGGAGAATCAAATGAAAACCGCACTAGTGCCATTAAAATTTTTTTTCTTTTTAGATGTTTGGAAATTTGTAGACACAGTCCTTGACGTCTTTCCGAGCTGGTAGTACGAAGCAGTATCGGTAGGTGAGGTTGGAGCTTAGTAACAGCGGATTCAAGATGACGGCACCGCTACGCAGTTGCACCAAGGAGGAACAGCATGGAGTTATTAGATTTTTATGGAGTGAAGGTGTGAAACTGGTTGATATTCATCGGAGAATGAAAGTATGAGGATGAAAGTTGTATGCACCATTTTCAACCGGAGACGAAACGTACAAGCAAAGAATGGCAACATTCTTCTTCGGTGAAACCAAAGAAGTTTTGCAGACATCCCTCTGCTGGGAAAGTCATGTTGACTTTATTCTGGGATAAGCAAGGTCCTATTCTGGAGCACTACATGCCCCCAGTACCACAGTGCCAACTACTCTGACCTTCTCAAGCATCATTTGAAGCCAGCAATATGCACAGAGGGAAGGGGATTGCTGAGTGCAGGTGTTTTGCATCAACATAACGCCCGTCCTCATTCAGCTCATGCAACAATGGAAACGATCAACGGCCTACATTTCAAGTGCCTGCCACATCCACCATACTCGCCAGATTTGGCACATCAGATTACATATCTTTGGTCCATTAAAGGAGCACATTGGAGGGCAGAAGTTCAAGACTGATGAAGATGTCCAATCGGCGGTGCACGAGTGGCTACAGTGTCAACCGAAAGACTTTTCCGTACGCGGTATTGAAGCATTTCCTATGCAATGGCATAAATGCATTGAACTTGGAGGGGACTGTGTTGAAAAATAATGTACAAGCAAATATTCTCCCTGCAGTAAAATAGTAGAAAAAAATTAATTGCGATTTTCATTTGATTCTCCCTTGTACTATTGTCCTCTCAAAATAATGTACTCTTCAGTGTTATTTTACACATGATTGCATGTAAATTTTAAGCTTTTTAAAAAGCATTTGGGTGGGGGAGGGGGGAGTAAGAAAAATGCACTTCTGCTGCCTTGACATAGTACTTTCATTTGACCTTTGCTTGAGATATTTTGTCTGAATGATTATTACGTACAAGCAATTGTGTATACATATGCAATATGCAAAAAAAAAAAAAATTATACAGGGTGTCCAAAAGGTCTGGTAATATGGCAGATATTTCAAAACTGCCGTAGGGGAGATCTGATGTGTGTGGTTTATAGGTAACAGCATAGAGAAGAAATAAGATAAAGCGCGTAAAGGTCTTCCACGCAGGTACCCAACATCCCCAAGTCACGTGAGCCGGCCAGGTGGCCGCGAGAGCTAGGGCATAGGCTTTCTAGTTCTAGAGTCCGCCTGGTCATGGGTTCAAATCCACCGTGGGCATGGATGTTTGTATTTGTCCTGGGCTGCGTACAGATATAACTTGTGTAAAAGGTGCAAAATGACCTTAGTAGTCAACGCCAAAATTTCTAATAAACCAACCAAACCAAGTCATGTGACTCGAAGTCTTGACTATGTTAGCATCCAAAATCGCTCACTATCACCTCCTGCCTTTCCTCACAGCAACCATTCATCTTATGAAGAATTATATTTCTGAAAATGCTAAACGACACTGTCTTTATATTGTACATAGCACCATCTTTTCTCATCCATCCCCAAATCGCATGATCTTTTCTCAAATCGCTATTGGCTATTTTGCTTCAATGTTGGCACCCTGAAATCGCTCACTGCGCAGACGAATGCTCTCTATCTCATTTCTTCTCTATGGGTAATAGGGGGGAGTTGGGAATTCATTTCCGCACTCAAATTTAACTTTGACCCCCAAACTTAAGGTCATCCATTTGCTAACTCGAAAACTGTTAAAGATGAGAAATCTTTTCAATTGCTACCCTGTAGAGCAACACCAGATTAGTCTAAAAACAATTTTTAATCACACCCTTCCCCTTGAAAAATTTTGAGAAAATGGGCGAGAAAGGGTCACTCAAGGGAAGAAAATTCCTAATGGTGTTCTTCACTGCAATTCAAATGTGTTAGAAACCTTAGCCAATCTGGCCAGCCATCCTGACCTTGAGTGCAGCAATGAGGGGGGCGGCCCCCCCCTATTACCTATAAACCACACTCATCAGATCTCACATACCTGGCAGCTTTGAGATATCTGCTATGTTACCAGACTTTTTGGAAACACTGTATATCCCAAGTTAAAATTTATAGACACGTTTTAAAATCTCTATTATATATTTTAATAACCTTGACAGTTCACACCTATACATGTTTCGAAGACCACTGGAATTCCTCTAGAATCCTTGAAGAATAGATCCTTAACAAAATCTTCTTTGAAAAGACTGGAATGTGATCCAGAGATCAACGGAACGTCTGTTGAGACAAGCAAAAAGTCGACAAATCTGAGTCGGAAGAAGAATGAAACGCCTGAGGAAAAACGATTGAGAAAAAGTGCAGTGAAAGAACTAAGAAGGGTAAAATTCTTTCCTTTTAAATTATATAAAAATTATAGTCAAGTTATAAAGAAAAAATATAAATTTTTGATTTAATTACTTTATTTAGGAAAGACGAATGGAGAAGAAAGCAAATTCCCTTGCATTCAAAGAGGAGAAAAAAAGACAAGAAAAGGTTTTATTAAATGTGCAGCAAAACTTACAAGGGATCAAACTTGTATAAAAACTTGTTTCAGTGTATATAAATGCATGTGTGTGTGTATATACACACAGGTTTTTGTTGTTGTTTTTTAATGTACCATAATTCATTAAGATATAAATAAAAACATTATCAGAAATATTTTTAAGAATTGTAGGTTTTTGTTTATTTATAATGAAAAATGATGAAAGTATTTAAATGGAAGGTTCTAATAGAATTTTTTTTTTAATGGATAGTAATATTTCTAGCTTCTACACTTCATTAAGAATTGCAAAACAAAATGATATATTACTAGTGAAACGAGAGGATGGAAATGTGTTGATTTTAACTACCTTTTTAGAATATCAAAGGAATTATTTAGCAGTTTGAAAAGAGAATTCCTAAATACATGTACACTGCTGGCCATGAGAATTACTACAACCAGAATAAGTCATCCATTTGCAATGAAATTAAGAGCACATGCAGTGCAAATGATTAAAGTGACATAGCCAAAGCGTTCTGCAACATGTGATATAGAGGATGCTTGGAGCCTGTATCCAGTGCTTAAAAGGGCCATAAAACAGGCTGGAAGGTCATGATTCTGCATTCTAAGAGGTATTAATAGCATGCCATGGCCTCATGCTCAAGAAGAATATCACCATCAGACCCATTTGAACAGAGTCGTATGGTCGTACTGCATGAAGCTTAATGTGACACGGATTGTGACCGTGTAGTCCCCATTGTGACTTGAATTGTGTAGGCGTGGGTACGTACAGGTCGTATGTCACATAGAGTAGATACTGGTTCTCCCAGGTAAAATGCAGATAGAGGTGGTCGTCACATCTGCTGATGTGCAGTAGCAGCAAGTGGCACCAGATCCAGAAAAACTCTGAATCGGTAGGTGCTTTTAAATAAAATTATTAATATATTTAAGTTTCGTGTAGAATTGAATAGCATTTTATCTTCTCCTTTTATGTAGAGTTTAACTTTTTCTGCTTGTTGGCCGAGAGCACTGAGGCACAGGCTCTCGCAACCAGCAAGTCCTAGGTTCGAATCCCACTTGGGGCATGGATGTTTGTGATTGTCCTTTATTATAAAAAGAAAAACCCCGTGTTGGGCTTCACTCGTTTTCCATTTTCAAAGTTTTTCCAGCCTTTGCACAAGTTTCCTGTTTTCTTACTTTTCAAACCTAGTTACCAGTTAGGATCACAGGAGCAGCGATAGAAATACACCGGGACAAGACATATCTTTTCAAATAAAAACTAAACGGGAAGCGATAGAAATACACCGTGTGTTGCAATATGCTTGGGACAACAGTAAATTTTCAGGCAGACAAACTTTTGAAATTGCAAACGGTGAATTTCTATCGCTACCCGTTTATTTTTTATTGATTTTTCAAATATATGGTTATTTTTGAAACGCCCGGTTTTTTAAAATAACAGAAAACAGACGAGTGAAAATTTCCAAGCCGGTGGATAAGAGACCAAGGGGTCAGTTAAACTAGAATCAGGTGGCTAGACTACATAGAGCATCTGGGTTCAAGTTGCTTGATAATACAGTACAATCCGCTTAGGTTGAAATGTCAGGACCATGAAAACCGTTCAACTTAAACGAGGCTTGTAATTATTGATAGCATGTATATACTGCAGTATTTATATAAAACTGGAAACTAACCATTGTGTAGCTTTTATTTCAAATATACCGGTCATTTTTGAAACACCCGGTAAAATTTAAACTTGTTTCATTTACTATCTAATAATTATAAAATTAAATTAAAGTGTTAAATAGCATTGAGGATGCACCCCAATTTTAAGACACATTAGCAAACAGAAAATTCCAATAGCGTCTAAGAGAGAAACTGAGAAAGAATAAATGCTACTACTGTAGTATTATCATCATTTTTTATGATCTTACTGCCCAGTGATTGTCAATGGTAAAATTGATGTAATTTTTTGTCATTTATAAGTAATGTACATATTGCATATTTTATTTATTTTTATGATACTTTTATTTACTAATTAGTAAGTATAGTAATTCAGCAGTTATATCCAGGAATTCACTTTCTTGGTTATGTGGTCCAACACTTGGCCATGAATGAAGCTGAAGTAGCAACTGGCAAAAGTTAACAATAACTGCTTATGTATTTATGGCTGTAGATTGCAGAAAACCAACATGGACTCCTTAGGCTGGCTATATCACAATAGGTTGTTAGCATATACAGTCGAATGCAAAAGGGTTTTGACTTAAGTCAAAGTTGACCATGTGAATAGCACATCCTAAGCATATACTTGCTACCCTATTTTCATTCAGAAGGGACAGGTCCAGTCTAATCTGGCTTGACTCTCACAAGGGAACCCCACATAGCCTATCCACTTTAACAATGGAGTCCTTGTATGGCTATGTATGCTCAAATTTTTTCGTTTTCGCGGTTTATTTTGAAAGAAACAAAATTTTGCACTCTTATTTTGCAAGCATCTATAGTAGCTTTAGATGAGTAACATATTTCACTTTGGTGGAAATCTGTGACATACATGTTCGAGGGATTCCCTTGTCAGTAAAAGTACCCGATTTTGCAACCAATCAACATCCGGTAAGCACTGTTCCCACGGAGCAGGTAAAAACCTTTTTGCACCTGACTGTACACTGTCCACCCAAAAGTAATTTGGTACTTTCGATTTAAACTTTTTGTTGAATATCTAGAAAAATACTTGACGAATTATCCTGAAACTTCAGGGGTGTAAAGAGCATGTTACACCTCATATATTTCAGCGAAGGTTTTGTCCCAAAGGCAAATATGTTTTTTTTTTATGTGTTCATTTTTTATGAGAATAGCACATATATTCATGGAGATATAAAGGTTTCTTTAAAAAAAAATCAAAATGTTTTCCTAACTTTTTTTGTTTATAACATGCAGGGTTTTCAACCCAATGCAATGTCGTTTTCAGGAAATTTGACAAACTACAGTAGAGTACCCTGCAATCGGAATATAAAAATATTAAATATTTGATGAAATATGTATGAGCATTTTTACTAAATAATGTTTAACTGCGCATGTGCAAGTGTTGCTATAATGTGTTTTGCATAATTTATTAGCTAAATGCAAACTCTGATAAAAAGCCCAAGCAAACTTCGATGCTTGAGGCATTGGTAGAAGGATATTTTGCTTTTGCACGACAATATTCAGCCACATATCAGTCCAAAAAACTGAGATCACAAAACTTGGTTGGAAAACACTGCAACACCCAACTTACAGCCTTGATCTGGTAGCTGCTGGTTACTACCTCTTTGTTGAACTTAAAGAAAATCTTTGTGGAAGAAGTTTGAAGATAGCTATCCCCTCATGACAGCTGCCAAACAATGCCTCAGATGTGCTGAATAGCCCGGCATCTGCATGAGCTGAATCTGTCAATCAAGTTCACTCGTTTTTGTGTTGAAATAAAAATCCGGAAAAAACTTTTGCAACAACCTGATATTTAAGCCAGCGTTAGTGCGGCGGAGTGTCTGAAACCCCAGACCTTTTCTTTTTGCTTTAATCACTACTTGGCGTAGTTTGTCAACAATGGCTTTTTCTATACCTTTCGACACATAACCATAGATAACGTACACAAAGTGATATTCATTTTGGTTGAAGACTTCATCGTGTAAGCACGTGCGATTTCTGCGTTGGTTTCTCACACCCACTAATACAGTGACATAAATTTCTAGGAAAAGTAGGCTTGTTTGCATTACTTCTGTCAATAATATAAAACATTTTTATCTGTTTTCTTGTTTATGTGATATTAATCGATGTTTTTAGAAAGATCCTCATTATGTCTGAGATGTAAAGACCGAAAAAATAAATATTCCTGACAAAGATGTAAGCAATTCTTGCGTTTGGAATATGTAATATCATATTGTGAAAAATATTTTTGCAGGATGCAAAACAAAACAATGTGCAGTCATGATTTAGGTTTTATATTAACTCTAATATTAAATTTGCTTTTGTAATAGTTACATTTTCTCTAATAGAAATAAAATTCTTCAATTTATTTATATTGTTTTTAAATAAAGGGAAAAAATCATACTTTCTCTTTATTTTCTTACTTATTATTACACAAAAATTTTTTTTAGTGAAATTGATTCATCATAGCAATTTATAAGCTTAATAATAAATTATAAAATAACAAAACTTTAAAACAAACTGGAAAATTTCAAAAAATACATTGGGGTATGTGACACCCCACCGCACCACTGGTGTAATTTTTTGTTACCGCACTAACGCCGGGTTAAATACATTTACAGTGTCCTCTTCAACATAGTCCCTTTGTGAAGCATACGATGAGTCCAGCATTCCTGCCACTTCAGGAATTGTTTCCTGGAAGTCTTTTTGTTGAAACGAGTCAATCACCTTTTGCGATTCGCACTGGATCTGCTCAATCATATCAAAACTGTGACCTTTCAACTGGATCTTTATTTTCGGAAAGAGGACAAAGTCTGCAGGAGCCAAATCTGGCAAGTAAGATTGTGTTGTTTTTCGCAAGAAACTTGTGAGGGAGCTCGGTGAGAGGGTGCATTGTCGTGGTGGAGCATCCAGTTTTTTTCACGCCACAAATCTGTTCTCTTCACCAAACATCCTCCCTCAGATTGCTTGTCCTCAAATTTAATGTCCATCATAAAATCGCAGATAACCTCACACACGTGGTCCCCAATGGACATGAAAAAAAAATCTTATGAAAAGCTGATTTATGAATGTTACGAGCTGTAATTTACTGTATTTGTGGAATTGTGCTGCCACTTGTTGGCGAGATGTGCAACAAGTCCCAGAACTTTCTGATTGCACCTTGTATTATACTCTTTCAGTTTATGTATGGACTTTATATATTTATTAGGAGCTTTGGAAAAAGCCCCTTATAAGAATGCACACTTGTCTGTACGTTTATCCGTCCACCAATTGAACAATAATTTGAAAATGGATTAACTTTTTCAAATTCTGTTTTTGATGATATGACCATCAAGATCTTAACTCTGCTGTATCAACTTTTGTAGATCCCTTCAATAACGTGCTCTAACAGTGATTGTTAAGAATATCAAGACACTGCATATAATAATCAAATCGTAGTGAGGAATCAACAATGAATGAAATGTTACTTTCTGTTTTGTGAGGAATCTTTTAAGCATTGTTGATGTGTGCACTCGCATGTGACGATAGCTTTGTCAAGGCACAATTACTCAAGCTACTCATGTTACATAAATAATTTTACTGCATCAGTATGAGTGTATGAAAACATACTATGGTTGCCATAAAGCAACTGTATTAATTGGTAACTTGGAATTACTTTGTATTTTAACATGAACGTTATTGTATATTACAATAAAATGGATGTAAATTTGGAGTAACTAACGTCGTTCCATTTAATTTAAAATTTTCAATTTACCACCGCATCAGACTGTGAGAGCTTGTTTACTATCTGCCAACGTTTGGCACCTACATAAGTCATCTTACCATAATCAACTAAAACTGTGATATCATCTGGACTTTAGGTCATCAAATGTCGACATCTGCACAAAATTTTTTCTAAAAAAAGCCTCCAACGTTTGGATCTACAAGTCATCTTGAGTTTTAACATCAGAGTGGTCAAATTTACTTTCATCGAACTTAAGTACATTCCATCTGTACATTTTATTACATGGAAAATATATCATTACTTTAGATTAATTCTAATTTCCATTTTCAATTTAAGTGAACTTCCGTTGTGCATTAAGAACTTTAGCTGAATTTAAATTCTCAAATTTAAAATTACTTCGGGATCACAACTAGAGCTCCTTCTTGGAATGTTTGCAAGATTTAAACAACGTTCACCCTTAAAGCTATGAAATTTTCAAGTAGAAAGATTGCAAAAAATGAAATGGAAGAAATTAGTTCAACATTTAATCACGAATTAAAAAGCTTGAAAAGCTAAATAATATAAATTGAGAGTGGGCGACCTTTTTTGGAGATTAAATCTGTTGAAATACAGGATCAGAAATTATATTGATCAGTGAAAGCAATCATTTTATTACCTGCTGAGCATTAAAACTGAGTGGGAAGGAAAAAGATATAATTAATAGCAGGTGTGTATTTTTTTCCCCACTCGAATAAGATGCAAACACCATATGCCTGGCATCTTTTCCAGTATATCGGGAGTCAGTGCGCGCGTGGGTGATAGGAACAAATCACTAAAGTGAAGATATGGGTAAAGAATAAAGAAAAAGCCACGAGTCCCATTAATGTTTGTTCCCATGGTAATACTGCACGTGCTTATACACATATCAAAGGTGGTCTCATATATGCGTAAAAGCATGGTCTCAAAGGGCGGCTCCCGTTCTGCCCTCTTTTCATCATTCGGATACCATCGACTAAGAAATCTATCTAAATATCGATCCGTTTAAAAAAAATCTATGTCCTGAAATCCATTTTCGTAATATAAATATGTAGGGCGTGAATTATTTAATTCGGATGAATTCATATTTAAAAAAAAACAAAACAAAAAAAAAAAAAAAACTTTTTTAAAACATTTCCTCATCGCAAGGTTTCCGTTTTGTCTTTTCTGATTTTACGTCAACGTGTGGCACGCGCACGAATATTGCTGACGTCAAAATGCGATGTTCGTCCATTATTACTTGTTCCCGTTTCCTGTTGAATAGCCCGTTGTCTGCCGCACGGGAGTATAAAAAAAAGAGTGAATTGGGCATTTTTGTACTCAGTGCAGACAAATGGCTACACGATCTGAAAAAGAAAAACGATTAAATCAGGTTCAAGAAAAATGTCAAGCCATTTTAAACCAACTCCTTAGGGACGAAGATAACAAATACTGTGTCGATTGCGATGCCAAAGGTTAGGTTTGCTTATATTCACTACACTGCCGCTCATATCGTAAATCTAAGTCATAAGCCGGTTGAAGTTATTACTTTATAATAATAAATCTATTATTAAAAAAACAAAACATCACTTCATAGTCATTGGCATTTTAAAGTAATTTTGGTTGTTGTAGAGGATGGCAATAATTTAGATCAAATGGCATGCATTCTCTTTGAAAGAAAATTAGCAATTTGGATAAGGGTGGTTTTAAGGGGAGGGTTTTAAAAAGTATATTCGTTATCAGACTTATTATGCTTAATTATCATCTTAACTTAATTGCATCCTCCCATTGTAATTGAACACACCAATGTTTTTCCTAAGACATTTTAAACACACCAATTGATCTTGTTATCAAATGTATAATCTTGAATTTCTGTTTGCGATCAATTACTGCTGTTAATTGAAAACTCTTGATGAATAGTAAATATCATTCGTGTTTATTATGCAATGGAGCCCCCGGAAATTAATATAACGGTGCCATGTGGTTTCCTATTATTTTAAGTTTTTGGGATATTGAAGTCATTACATACACGTGGATTGATTACATAGCACGAGCATGGATTGATAAATTTTAAAAAATGGTGTAAATGAGCATATCATGGAAATACCTGTATTTTATATTCCTTTTTTTTTTTTTTTTTTTTTTTAATAATAAAAATTCGCGTGAAATTATAGAAGTGTTAAAAATTTTATGGGAGAAAAATGTTATTACTGCTTTTTTGTATAAATTTTTTCTATTGAAGTATTAATTATCAGTAATTTATGTTTTTCCCCAGTCAGGAAATTTCCTTTCTCATCGTTCCATATAAAATATAGATTGAGGATTCCAATGAGAGTCAAAGTATAATTCTGGGAATATGACGTGTTCCTCAATTTCTTTCTTTTTCTCTTACTTTTTTTTTTTTTTTTTTGCCTATTCACAAGAAAATTGTATACATGTACTGTATATGTAATTCCAGGCAGTGAAAATTCTTTGCTATTTTCACTAAAAATCTAGTGTAATGTATAGGATTTTTTTCTTTTTCCAAATTTTTTTTTTTTTTTTTTTTCTAATACCTAAAAAATAGATTTTTGAATGCACTGATGTGATGGAAAGAAAGACCTCTTCTCCACAATAAAAAGTGTTTATTAATACACTGGCAATTTATTTACTCCTGAACATTAAATTCTGACAATAGTTGGATAGTTTTCATAAACTTTGCTAATTTATTCATGAAGTTAGCTATGTAAAATTTATCATAAAGTTCTATGGAAACAAACTCACAAAATGCTGTGTAGACCACCCCTTTCCATATTTTTCATTTTCACCTGTTCTTATGTTGCCATTTAATTAAGCAAAATGATTGGCATTCACTTTGTAATTTTTATTTAATTCACAAATTGATCGATAATTTCTAAAACTACCTAGTAGATATGTGAGGTGCTCTGTGCGATACAGGTGCCACCCATTCTAAATTCTGTTTTCTTTTACATTAAAACGAATACACTAACATTATCTTCACTTTACTGTGTTTATTATAGGTAGCCTACTGTTCTAATTTTTAAAATTAATTTTTGTTAAATTTACCGAAATTTTTATGTAATTTTTATACACTGCAAAATCAGACTAGTTTGATATGTATAATTGTTTAATAACTATTTCCACTTTGTTAAATGTAAACTGTAATAACTTCAAATTTGTTTTGTTAAAATTCACCTGTCTGGCACAGAGCATCTGATATCCTGTTTTTCTTTCTTTTGTATCCTCCAATACCCCTTTTCCCCCCCTCCTCAACAGTTTCATATAACAGGATCTTTGCATTTTGATTCTGGGCATTTAACCACACTTAATTTGTAATGCCCCTTATTATTTTATACAAATATAGGCATTTTGTATGCAAGAATGTGACATTTCTTTGCTCTTTTTTTGTACCTTTGTTTTAAAAAAGGGCCCAGATGGGCATCATGGAATTTAGGAGTATTTTTATGTATTCGATGTGCTGGTATCCATAGAAATCTTGGAGTACATATATCCAAAGTGAGATCTGTCAATTTGGACACCTGGACACCGGAACAAGTAGCAGTTAGTATAATTACATAAAATTTTGACGATTCTTGTTTCACTTTAGATTTATAATCTTCAGAATTTGCATCCTGCTGTTTTAGTGTCTGCAACAAATGGGCAACAGCAGAGCACGTGCAGTATACGAAGCAAATTTACCAGATAATTTCAGACGTCCCCAAACCGACTCGTATCCTTTTTAATTAATATAATAAAATTTGCTTCTTTAATTATTTACTTGAGGCTTGATAAAAATCCTTAAATGTTAAAACAGATCACTCGAAGCTTTTGTTAGAGCTAAATATGAACAAAAAAAATACATTGCCAAAGAATGGGTTCCCCCACCAATTCCAAAACCTACTGTAAGTAATTGATTAAAACCGATCAAAACTTGATTAAAACAGTTAAACTCGAGTTAATTAAAAAATAAATTGATATGGTTCAAAGCATAGTTTTTGATCATTAAACAGTTTGATATTGAAGATGATAAAAAGAAGACTGGGGTTGAAAGAAAATCTCGTTCTAAAGGAGGTGGTATTGATTTGAATGTGAGTTACATTTTGGTTTTTGAATTTAATGTCTTTTTAATGTTGATATTTTATAATCCTGAGTAAACTATATTTTTACACAAGGAAGAATGTAACGTATTTATTTTGATTAACGATTTTTACCTTTTTAATTTAATTATATGTAATTTTAAAAATTCATTCTGAAAATGTGGAAAATGCCACTGCTGTCATAGGACTATGTGCGCCATTATTTTCCAATTCTTAATCATATAGGAAGCTGGATGTTTTAGTTTTTTATTGCACTGCTAAAATATGCAAGGAACAGTTTTGGTATTGGCAACATCCAGTTAGGTTAAGTTAATGCGAAAATGCTGTACAATTGTTGTGTTCCACAATCCTCGGCAACTTCTAAGAAGAATAAAGGATTGAAATTTTATTCCTTTACAAAAAATGGAATTATAAGTAAGCAGTGGATTCAAAAAATCAAATCTGGAAAGATAATTTCAAGTCACATAAAATTATTCAGTCTTCATTTTTCTCCTGAAGATTACACGGTCACGTCTCAGGATGAATAATAGCGTTTTCTTTAAATTTAGTGTTTTATTAATTTGTGTTAATCATAAATTTATGTTAATTTACAAGATGTAATTTAAAAATTTAATATTTTATTAATTAAACACTTATAAAATTAATTACAAAATTTGAAAGATTAAATTATTGAAATAAAACTAAAATAAAAATTAAAAAGTTTTAGAACATGATCAAACCTTTAACTATTATACAATTTCTATTTTTTGTACTTTTATTAAATTACATAAAAATTACCTAAAAATTTAGTAACTTCAAATTTATTTTTTAAGCAGATCAAAAAATACTGAATCCTGGTAGCATACCAACTAGAAATCTGCCAAAAAGAAGCCATGACAAATCTCCCAAAGAGACACACATAGGATTTTAAATCGGGACAAGACACTCACTAAAACTTATAACAGTTGTAGCTCTGATAATAGTTGCACTCATTTTTATTTTGTTAGTAGTTGTACTAATAATAGCAGTAGTGATAGTAATTTTACTGCTAATGTTAGTATAAATTGTGAGGTAAACGTTTTCCAACATCACATTTGTAAGCAGTAAAAATCGTTTCCCTATGCTGCGATCTATTTTTGTTATTTGTAATGTATGTATTCGTAAATATTAATCCCTTATTCAGGTTGATTCAGCACAGGAGTGTAATAGGAAAGAGGGATTTCATTTCAAGAGGGGTTCGTGGCATATTTAAATTATGGACTATAAGAATATTTAATGCTCTGAAACACATTGATTGCTTTATTGTAGCAACAACAAGGACTAGACCAATCAGAAAATCCTGAGTGACTAGATTCCAGGTTGCTCCCCTACAGGCACATTGGCCCACAACCAGGGTTACTGAAGGAAAAAAAACAAAATAATAAAACAAAACAAAACAGACTAAAGAAATATAGAGAATTTTTAAAGTATTTGGTAAAGTATTTTTTACCAAAGAAAAGGAGAATTACATTAAATGAAAAGAACAAGAAAATTACAAGAAAATATATCTATGTTTTGATAAATATCTAAATTTATATCCAAAAATTTGAAAATCCTTAAAAAAATTGGTTAGTAATTTGAACAGAGGATTAAAATTCGAGACATGCGTCCTCCACTTGTGTTTCATAATTATATTTTTGTTAAAACTGAGAGAACGAGCTTAATGAAAGTGGAGAGACTTAAAAATTTTAGTAACCCTTATGCGATGATGTAGAACCCCCATAATAATACGAGGGCGATTGATAAATAAGGTCTCCATGGCTGTAACTTTTTTATTTGTTAACCGATTTTCAAAATTCTTTTTGTATCTTATACTCACATTTGTCCTCTATGTAATGCACTATTCACTTTTCGACATAGTCCCCATCCCTTTCCACGCATTGCGCCAACGCGTGACCACTCGGGTGAACCCGTTGAAGAGGAATTTCGGGGTTGTTGTCGACACCAGGATTGAATGGCAGCTTTGGACCCTCTTCTGGAGTACAATAACGTCCGCCCGCACACGAGTCACCACACACCAAAGTCGATGCAGCACCTACAGTTCAAAGATGAAAAATTGCAGTTCAAAAATGAAAGACTTTGCACATTGCGACTTTCACCATTTCCCAAAGAAGAAAGAGCCCCTTAAGGGACCTGAGTTGGTTCTGACGGCGAGGTAAACGCTGCCATTCAATCCTGGTGTCGACAACAACTCCGGAATTCCTCTCCGACGGGTTCACCCAACTAGTCACGCGTTGGCGCATTGCGTGGAAAGGGATGGGGACTATGTCGAAAAGTGAATAATGCATTGCATAGAGGACAAATCTAAGTATCAGGTACAAAAAGAATTTTGAAAATCGGTTAACAAATAAAAAAGTTTACTGCCATGGAGACCTTATTTATCAATCGCCCCTCGTATTAAAAAATACATTTTTTACTATGTTAAAAATATCAAAAATCTTATGGAAATATTGATTCGCCTTAAAAGAAGAAAACTTTGCCAGAAAAAAACGTTTAAAATTGGCTAATTTTCTGTATTAAAAAAAGCACCTTTTGCGTTGGGGTACTATACCATATCCATAGACAGTACAGAAATTTCGAAAGAACAATGCTTTTAAACAAGCATAAGAAGGATAATGGTCTGGAAAAAAAATGCGATAATCTTTTCAGAATATCCCGAATAAGGGATTCTATATGAGCGGAGAACGATAGATTATTCATAAACAAGACACCAAGATCCATGGCAGACGATTTCCTATGAATAAAATTATCTCCCAAAACATAATCATAATAATAAGAGGAGACTTTTCTAGAGAAAGACATCACAAAAGATTTAGTGGGGTTAAGAGAGAGAACATTCAAAGAATCGACGACATTCAAAGCAGTCTGCAGAAGCTCGCGATCATTCCAACTTGAAATACGACAGAACATTTTCACATCATCAGCATATAATAAAAAAACCGATGTTCTGCGACATAATAGCATAAGGTAAATCAGCAATAAACACATTGAATAATATTAGACCCAGTGGAGAGCCCTGAAGGGTTCTTATATGGACCAACTTTTAAACCAACCGAGCGAAGCATAAAACTACGATTGTTGAGCAACGAATTAAACCAAATACATAAACTCTTAGGGAGACCAATAAGTTAAGTTTATGAAGTAATAACTGAATGCTAACATGATCGAAGGCTTTGGAAAAGTATAAATAAAGGACATGTACCTGCTCTCGACCATCCAGATGAAGAGAAAGGACATGGGTTAGAGTCGCCAGATTAGACTGTGTAGAACGTTGCCTTCTAAATCCATGCTGTGAGTCAGGTAGGTAACTATCTATAAACCCGGACAAACTAGTGGCAACTATAATCTCTAGCAATTTAGCCGGATATGCGATCAGTGTAATGGGACGAAAACTTCTAGCACCATCAGAGGGTATTTTTTTAGGTTAAAATGAAACTCTGCTTTTCTTCCACCCACTTTGGCACCAAGGACTCTCAGCCCAGCTTTATTTCATCTTTATTCATTTTTCCCACTTTAAAAATATACAAAATATGTTTAGAACATTAAAAATATTTTTAGAGTATATACATACATTTGTTCTATTTTCGACAACTACTTCTAAATAAGTCGAATATTTGTAGAATTTAAGCACAATCAAACTTTCGCGTGTATCTTTTGCGCTCTGAAACAACCGGATGTTGCTGATACCAATCCATAACTGTTGCGTGCTCTGCTGACACAACTGCAAATCCATGATATCCAACCTCCTATTGGAAAAAATTACAGAATGTATAGTTTGATGGGAGATTATTATTTTCTGTTGTAATATATATTTCTGTAATTTGTTCCAATATTTTTTGTAGCTGTAAGCCTGTTGATTTTGTGAACCGGAATGAGTCAGCAATTTGCACTACCATATTGCTCATTCTGGACTTTGTTTTATTTTCTGACAACCCTTTATAGAATATTTGTCTGTCCGACTCATGTTAGGACTTACTTTTCACCTCTTCATTTCATCACTGCTTCATTCCTCCCGAAAACTCCTTCATTGTCCAAACAGATGGCACATTAGTTATATGGAGATACCTTGGAGCTGGAGGAAGGATTTTTTACAATGTCTCATTCTAAATCTGTTAATGTGTCCATGGACAGTTTAGCATGGAACTTTGCTTTGTATTGTGTTAGCTATATGATCACTGGATAGGAGTTTTGACATCCATATATCACAGAATGAAAATTCTAGCTTAATCATGGATTATATTTATACTGCCAGCCCTATTGTTAAATGTTTCTCTGTACGAGCTCCATATGAGCTCATCTGTCTTCTCAATCGTGGTGTTGTTCATAGCAGTTGCTATGCTCTCTTTTAAGTGGTTCTTTTTGACATTGTCTGCCCTCCTTTATTATTATTATTATTATTATTATTATTATTATTATTATTATTGTTGTTGTTGTTGTTGATGATTTTAATTATTCTGATTCTAAAATATACCCCGATTCTGCGTTGTATGCCAAATAGAGGAAAGCCATCACTATGTGTTGGCTAAATGAGACGAACTTAACGAACTGCAATTTGATCGCAAATAAAAACTGCAACAACCATGATAAGGTTTTCACTAATGTTGACCTTACAGTTTGTGCACAAGAGAATGCCCTCGTCCAGGCGGACTGTTTTCATCCTCCTCTTACTGTTAAATATAATTGTCATCATTCCTGCAAGATTAGACCTAATGAGGGGAAGTTTAACTTTAATAGCGGCAATTATCTTGCCATTTATGAATTTCTGAAATGAGTAGACTGGCATGAAGTTTTATTATTGTGTGATGTTTACCAATATTATATAGTGTCGTTCATTAAAGAAGCGGCCATTGAGTTTATTCCGTATAATAATAGAAATAATAATATTGTTAGTGGTAGGACTTTTTTTAAACAAAAAGCTCGTTTTCCCTTTTGGGTTTCAGCTAATACTCTCCAACACTGGAAGTTGAAACAACGACTACATAAAATTTACAAACTCTCGAAATTACCGGCAGATTACGTTGAGTTTGCTAATGCTCGCTGGACATTTAAGGTGAACTGGGCCCTTGATAGAACTTTGTATTTTAATCGTTTAGAATCTAATGTAAAGACTTTGCCGTGCCTGTTCTGAGACATTGCTAAACGTTTGTCTTCTTCCAAAGCTTCTTGCCCTGATTACCTTGACCCGGATATTTCTGACTAAATTGCCCAAACTTTTTCTTCAAATATGAACAATGGCACAGAGTTTACTGGAGACGATAAATTAGTAGAGTCTTGTTGGCATTTTATAAACAAAAACTTTAATTTTACTTCTATTTCTGTTCAACAACTCCTTGATTGCAGTAAACTTATATCAGCTTCTAAAACTGATATTATATCAAATATACCAGATTATATTTTCAAAGATTGTCTCCGGACATTATCCCGTTGGTTGGAAGCAGGTGACTACACAACCTATACCAAAGAAGTCTTCAGGTACCGGGATCAAAAATTATCGTCTTATAACCGTTTCCAGCCAGGTTGCTTGAAACTCTTAGATAAATAAGAATCTACATAGTACCAGTTGCATAGATATGAGTTTCAACTTGGTTTCCGACCTAAGCATTCCAATCAGTCAAACCTTGCTACTTTCCTTCATTATGTTACTGTCCAGGTAGATGATTGACGTCAGGTTGATTCTATCTATCTGGACTTTACCAAAACATTCGATAAGGATAGCTTTCATCTTCTTTTGCGTAAATTACGTCTTATTGGTCTGTCAAAGCCAGTTATCGACTGGTTTTCGTCCATGTTGACTGGGAGGTGCTTTAAAATTCGTAATCAAGATCCTAAAGTATCTGTGTGCCTGATTAACAGTGGCGTTCCTCAGGGTTCTCTTCTGGGATCACTACTGTTTAATATTTTTATTGCTGATTTACCATACTAAAGTGTTTACCTATCAGAGTACTTATGTATGCAGACGATATTAAGTTATATCATTCGATTACTAATTGGTGCTGCTCTGAGGAATTTCAAAATGGTCTCTCTTTGGCATTTCATTGGGCGACAAATAATGGTTTAGAGCTTAATGCTCAAAAATACTTTGTAGTTTTGTATAATTGAAAAACTGCACAGTTTCTTTTTGATTATTATTTAGGACTTAGTGTTCTTGTTAGAAAGAATTATATTAAAGATTTTGGAGTTTTGTTTTCTGAAAACTGTTCGTTTATTAAACATTTCGAGGATCTTAGACATTTCCTGCCGGCTTGGTGTTTTAAAACTGTTAACTTATTTCTTTGCTGATGGTAATACTTTTATTTTCTTGTACAAAGCACTTGTTGTACCCAAATTACTGTGTTGTGCTTGGATTTGGTTCGGGGGCAACAAGCAGGCTCTTGGTTTTTACAACGTAAATTTTTTTTAATTTTTATCGTTTTTTATGTAAGAGTTTTAAGTGTCAAAATAGTTTTTTTTTCCTAATCAGGACATTTTTAATATTAATATTATATTAACTAGGAACTTTCTTAATCTTTAAATAATATTTTTCATGAGAGGTTAATCATTCATTCTCTTTTTCAACTTTTTATTTTTCATAATCTAAAAAAGACTAGAAATGGCTTTAGATTAAAAGCTGCTTTAAAATTTAGATCTAATCTTTCTCATATTAATCCAATTTGTAAACTTATCAATAATTTACCGGTATCTTATTTTGATCATATAGATTTGACTATACATTTTTCGATTTTCTATCTTTTTTTTTTTTTTTTTTTTTTTTTTTTTTTTTTTTTTTTTTTTTTTGCAGGGGTCTCCCCGTTGTTTTTACTTTTCTTTTGTTGCTTAATTATTATTCTTGTTTGTCCTTGTCTTGTGGAAGTTTTTATTTATTCTGTCCTTTGTGTCAGATTCATGATTTCATTTTTAACTTCTCCTTGTTGCTCTTATTAATTTTTTCCTTTATTAATTTTCAATCTTATCATAGTTTGTTCCTTTTATATGTTTTTTCATTAACCACGTTTTGGGCCTTTGGCCTGTTGGGGGCAACATGGGGTTTTTCCACCGGCTCATCTGGTGGGATATTTCCTGCTGTTGTCACATTATTATATTATTAAATTATTATTATATAACTCAAGCACAATGAATGAGATAGACAAAAGCACTCTCCAATCCTGCTTTGGCTTTTGCCTGTTGGGGACAATTTTGGCTGTGTTTCAGTACGATCTTTTTCCATTGGTTCATTCTGGGTTGTTATATGTATTAAATGTAATATACCGTGTGTTTCAAAAGTTCCCGAACTGCCCCTTCTGTATGTAGGGAAAGCCTGACCTATGACAGCAGGAGTAATGTTTGGCCAACCACTAAAATAAACCATGTGCTGAAATAAATTACATAAAATCAGTTTTACATAGTGGCAAAGTTTCTCAAATGTGTTTATTGTGTTCACGCAATAAACTCTTTTTAAACTGTTACTGTACCCGTATAAGCTTAATACCATATACCGTAGGTTTTATAAATAAAACTTCTGTTTTTTACTTTAACCTTTATTTCACTCTCATAGTATTCGCATATTTGCATTTATGTAAAATAAATAGCAGGATTCGTAAAATAAATAATTGTCTACCAGCCCTAAAGCATACCATACAACAGGGAACTTTTGAAACATATGGTATATAGAATTCATTATCATTAATATTTTTAATAAATAGATAATCTATTACAATAGTTCCAAAAGTTTATAATAATTTTCTCTTTCTTAATTTTGCTGAAAATGATGGAAAAATATACTACTCATTGAATATTTATGATATATATCATATCTAAGGAACTTCTGATTCATGTAGCTAAAATGCCTTAGAATATTTTATACGTGCATTTTTTTAAAATTTTGTTTTGATATTAAGTTCTCTTTTTGATGTATTTCTTAGATACCCAGCCCAATTCCTGCTCCAAGTACTAAATCCACAACCCCTACAGCTTCTGCTTCATCAACGCCACCACCAGTGCTCTCTAATCCACAGAATAAAACTGAAACAAAAACTTCGGCTGCAGTCGATTTACTCGGATTAGGTGAGAAATTGCTAAAATATGTGGAATAAATAAATTTTTTGCTGTCTTAAAGGCTGTTTTAAATGATCGATACTCTTGAGCACTTGAACCTAATGATACATTGCTCTTCTAAGGAACCTCTGATAACAGCTTAACAGAAAAGTACTTTAAAAATCATTAATAAGTATGTATTAAGATAATGCAGGTAAAAACTCCTTATAACAAACTCGAACTAGTTATAAAGAGAATTCGTAATAAGGTGAAATCATTTATTATTGGGTGCATGTGTGGCCAACCAAACTTTAAAAACAATTCACTTACAGAAGATTTTGTTATAAAAAGGTTTTTTATAAGGATTTTTACAAAAATATTCTTGTTAACATTTTTTAAATTACAGGGTGTCCAAGATTGCTGTGCTTTAAATCATGTTGAGGATATAATATTTCACATTTGCTTAAATATAAATTTACCTTGTATTTTCAGTCCAGTATGGTGCTTATGATAGAAAACTGTGCCTTGCAATAAAAAGTGCAAACTTTCATTTGAACTTGGTGCACTTAGGCAGTGGTATTTGGTGGAAGCCACCAAGGTCATCTGACCTGATCCCCTAGATCTTTTTTTGTGGTTTATCTGGAAAATAAAGATTTGAGACTTTCTCGTCCATTTTCTCAAAATCTTTCAAGGGGAAGGGTGTGATTAAAAATTGTTTTTAGACTAATGTGGTGTTGCTCTACAGGGTAGCAATTGGAAATTTTTCTCTATCTTTAATAATTTTCAAGTTAGCAAATGGATGACCTTAAATTTGGGGGTCAAAGTCAAATTTGAGTGCA
>JAHWFO010066978.1:0-36566 GCA_023313115.1 Rhysida immarginata | reverse complement strand
AAACTGTACTTTTCTTTTTAAATAAACTCAGTTTACTCTAATTTCCAAAATATCTGTCCAAAGAATGGACAGATCTTGGAATGTTTTAGTTTTTAAAAAGTGCTTACCTCTTAAATTGCTTATTGAATTTCCTAATTTAGCAACATCTTTGAAGCTTTGCCAGTAAAGCTAAAGTGCTAGGATAAGTTCATTAAGCTTGTATCCCACCTCTATGCATCAAGATTTTTTTTGCACACATGTCCCAGGAAATTAATGATGAAGTTAGGCACTGTTTGCCTTTTCTGAATGTAAAAGGTGTGATTATTCTGTATGATGTGAACTTAAGTGTTTGGTGAATTTCATCACTTGATAAAAAATTTACTTAAAGATGAGGTTAATTTTAAATATTTATTTGGTATACAGTAAATGCATTTATTTTGGGAAGTATTTGTATGCTCCATGAATGTTTTAATCATATGGTTGAAAACTCCCAAAAAAAGCTAAATGGCATGAACACATGACCACTGTAGATCCACAGAGGATGATATTTTAAAAATATTGGTAGGAATCCAACCCTGATGCATGATGAACATCAGAAATGTAACTTCTACACCTCCCTGGTCACATGTATAATGAATAGAGGAAGTTTTCTTAATTTGTAGCATCTGCCATGCTCTTTGTGGCTGCAAAAGCTAAGAATATGTTGTAGTGTACAGATTATGTAAAATCTGCAAAATATTTTTCAGATAAGCAATAAAATGTGAATATGACGAAGTGAAATGTTCAACGGTATATAAAAAGGATAACTATTGAGCCTATTTCTGTCCACTGCAGGACATAGGCCTCTCCTACCAGGGGGGGTGGGGTTGGGGTTGGGGGAATATTTGGTCTAATCTTCCACGCTGACCAGACTGGTTTGGGAGATGCATTTTTGAGCTTCTGCCAGCTTTTGACGAATGCTACAAGCTGGTGGTCGTAGCATCCGGGACTGACTGCTTAACGTGCCCTCCGAAGCACGAGTCAACTATTTAGTACTATCAAAACGCCCATGCTTTTTTATTCAGGGGTTTGCCTGCTGAATGCCACTTTGTCTATAGCTCCAAAAAAAATGAGTTCACCTTTAGTGTTTGTGGATGAAACATTGAAGACCATTTGATATGTCCAGCAGATTGTGGATGGAACCCGTTCTGCCCTTCTTGCAACAGGAGGGCAACAAGTTTTTCCAGCAGGATAACATCAGTCCACGTACTACCTGTATTAACTTGTAGGCCTTACAGCATGTGGCACTACTTCCCTGGACAGCACTTGTCATTAATTGACTTGTGTGGGACATAATCGAACAATTGGCCCAGCATGTTTAGGAGGCTTGGAACAACCTACCCCAAGACAACATCCAGCATCCTTGTAGTTTATGACCTACTAATGTGGTTTATTGGAGGCATGGCAGCCACCCTGTACAATGTTCTTCTGGGCATATTGTCTTACACTTTGAATCATTTCTTGTATGCCACCAATGTTACATGTGTGCAAAATTTCAAATAAATTGACCCATTCCTTCTAGGTGTTGCATATTTTTTTTTTTTTTTTTCTAGCAGTGTAGGCTCGTTAAGATTAGAGTACATTAGGTAAGTAAGGTTGATACTAGTGTGTCTGCTACAAAAGAAGGGCCATGTGTCTTCAGCTGTTGGCTCTAGTAGTCTGCCAAAAGTATACTCTGTGATTTTTGAATTAGATAAAAATATCAAGTAGTGTGTTTCGAATTTTTTTTTGAAAGTGAAATTTCTTGTGCTGAAGCTTTGGAAAAGATCAGATTTTCGAAAGGACAATTCTTTTATTTTCCCCCACGATAACACATTACCACACATTGACTCTTATGTGCAAACTTTTGACCAAAAACTTGACAAATATCATCGACCAAGCACAGTGTATGCCAGATATTCCCATATGACTTTTTCCTGTTCCCCAAACTCATATTACCACTTCGTGGAAGATGTTTGAGCACATACAAAAATTGTAGGTGGTGCTGAAGATCCATACTTGCGGTGACCATATTTTGCTAGTCAAAGGATGCCAAACTCAGATACCCGATATATTGATATATCTTTGTGGATGTATCAGATTCTGTTGGTATATCTAATTCGATTTATCGGCATTAAATTCTATTTTCCAGGATTCCAAATTTGCAATTGATTAAAAATAAATACTCTTTATAATGAAAAATAAAATAAAATAAAAAAAAATTAACAAAAGTCACCCAAAGTGTAGAAATACAAATGAGGTGGAAGCCCACATCTGTGTATCTTCCTGTGTTTCTTCTGTGATTGTTACTCTACAAGACCTTCTCTTCACCTGTGTTTTTTTTTGTCCACATCTGTCTCCATAGACTATCGCCTCATTTGTATTTCTACACATTGGGTGACTTTTGTTAATTTTTTATTATTTCATTTTATTTTATTCTATTTTTCATTAAAGGAGTATTTATTTTTAATCAATTGTATATTAATACAACTCCTATTCTTATATAATCATTCCAAATATAACTCGTAAATATAAAATTGGACACACAATGGAGAGACCCTGAAGCTGTTTCGGATAGAGATTATCCTTTGTCCAATGCAAAAATAAAAGCAAATGAATGTAAGTTTTTATTGTTTGCTTTGAGAATATCCTTTCTCTATCTGCTATTCCTACCAGTTTTGTTACAAAATATTTGATGCAACATAATTCATCAAAAAGATCACCATTCTTAATTTGGTTTGTTGGAAACAAAAATCTTACTTTGTTCTGCTTTAGACCAATAGGAAATTTCATTTAAAAGGATCCATTCAACTTGAAAAGTGTTAAATAATCAACACAAGTTTGATAAAAAGATAGAACATTCTTTTCAAACGATTTTGTATCCTGCTAGTGTTATTTTTCCAATTGTGATTTTAATTTTTAAACTAACAAAAGTTTCACACATAGACATATTCTTAAAATCGAGTCTCAGAATATTTCAATGAAAAGTTGAAGCTTGACTATGCACAAAAAATCATTAACTCGCTTCCAAATCATGACAGGTTAAACTGACAAGTGGAATGGATTTCTGAGTAAGTTTTCATGCTGTTTGATGTCACAAGATCCACTTTTCATTTAAAAAAAAAAAAAAAAAATATGTGTGAAAAGACTACTTTGAAATAAAGGTCTGTCCTTTAAAATAAAGAACGGATCGTACCCACAGCAGAAAGTGCCTGTAAGTTGTTTCAAAGACTAGGTATTGCCTCAAATGATGCCTAGGTATCAGTGTATTGCCTCAAATGATGCCTATTTGGAGGCGACAAAATAAATTTGAATGATTAAATGAACATTTTGTATTTTATCGAGTAATTCCATAGCCGACAAGAAAGACAGGCCTGGGCACTCAAAAATGACCTGACCACAGTAGTCTGAGCAACAATCAAAACTTCATTGTTCCCAACAAACGAAAGATGGAGACCATGAAAGTTGGATTGTTGCTCAGATTACTATGGTCATATGACTTGAGTGCCCAGGCCTGTCTTTCTCGTTGGCTACGAGTAATTCCCAGTATTTATTTGACTTTAGGTATATAATAATAATCAATCTGGTCACTAAAGTGTTGGGAAAGGTGAATTTGCATATAAACCAAAACTGGAATGAAGTTGTCCTTTGCACTCTGGTATAACACAGCACACTGTTCATTGTCGAGTTTGAAGTGATATATGCCCTGATGAAAATCATTAAAAAATTTTTATTTAAAATTAAAGAAAAATAAAATAGGAATTGTAGATTATCATCTTTGTATAGTGCTCATATAACTTCTGGTGGCAGCTTTGAGGAAATAAATTGTGTTCTTGTATGTGAAACATTCCCTAATTAATAGCTGTTCTGTGCCAAGTAATTTATTGATCAAGCAGTTGTTCACATCAGAAAAAGAGAATTTGCACTTATGTTGGAATTTCAAGAGTAAAGCATGGTTCCGACATGCATAAAAACAATGGCAGAAACCCCAAAGCAGAAAATTTTTTCGATATCACTTCATGCTTTTGTCGCTTCTGCCAACTGAAAACTGTTTTTTTGTTTTTATTATTTAGTTATGCCAAGTTCAACTTTTGTGGCAAAGAGCAAGGCAGAAACTGGTTGCTCAGCCAACAGAAAACGATCTATACAGTAATGTCCTCTCTTCACTCACAAAATAAAAATGTCGGACGCTCAGCTCACGAAGATGAAGGGGCCAAGAAAGAAAATTGATGTAGAAGTGCTAATACAATAGAAGTGTTCACAAGGCGTGAACACAACAATTAAATTGAATAAACAATTGAATGTAAAAATTAGATTGATGATTGATAAGGAATGAAGGAACTGTGTACTATGTGCACGGCACTTGTGTGGTGCACAAAAGATGTGTGCTTGTGTGAACTTCTGCTGCATCATCCTTTTGAGTTTCTGCCATGTGGGACACCCCCAGGAACAGAAAGTAAAAAAAACAGGAAAATGTGTCCTGGTTTCTGATCTTGTTTAAATTTACTGTAATATTGTGAAAATTAGCTATCTTCAGATGCCCCTGCACTCATTTCTTCAATTTTGTAACAGGATAACATGAATTCAAGAACCTGCTTTGATCCAATCTCTGAACGGCATTGTGACAAAATTTATTTTAAGCATACAGGGACTCTTCAACTTTCATATAACAACTCGCACTCAAGACAGTTAAAAGTCCACTCGTTCTTCAAGTAAAGACACTTGTTTCATAATTAAGACAAAGAATATAATAGAAAAGGGCAGTTTCTTAAAAAATTCTTAGGAAATATAAAGTTTCGATACTTGAGAGACACTTCACAGAAATCAGTTGTGTCGTAAGTACGAAGACTCCTGTAACCAAATGTTGGCGGAGAATTAAGCAACAGCCAATGAAGCGATAATGTGGATTTAGAATTACAGTATCTCCTAAAAGTAGCTCCACATACAAGGTATCCAAAAGTTACCTATAAAATCAGATAGGTTAAGTTAGGTCTTGAATTCTTCTCCGATCTTTTGCATTAAATCTGTTATAGCACTTTTTTTGGTGTATGCTGCGCGGTACTTAAAATTTCTTTGCCACTTTGGCTGCTTTCAATGGCAGTTCTGGATTCAAAGTGATTCCCAAAACCAGTTCTACTATAAAATAACATTCAGTTATGTGCTAGAGTGAGCGACAATGTGGATTTTTCGAAAATGACATCTATGACACCAAGTTCCTCAATTAATAAATTACAATTATACATACAGGGTTTTTTGAACTCTATGCACAAACTTTACAGGGATGATAGGTGATAACATACTGAACTTTTTTTTTTACCAAAGAATAGATGGTCCAAAGTTCACCATTAAATTGCTACAGGGAAATATGTTGGAAATACTTTATCCATTATCAGTTGAATGATGCATGCTTCACTTTTTTCCATTTAATATTTTACTTTTACTTTATTTTTTGTGGATACACTCTTCTGTGTTTTGGGGTCATATTCTGGGGCTCTACTTCTTCATTTAATCTTACTCGTATATTAAAACTTCAAAAATGGTTTCTGCGAATTCTTCTTCACCTCCCTCGATCTTTCCCTGTGTCCCATTAGTTTTCATCCTTACGAATACTTACAATATACCAAATTTATTTCTCAGCTTTATGCACATTTATTTATAAATCAATTAATTCCCTGATACAGCTTACATCCTCAATTATAATTCGCCTTAATAGTGATAGTCATAATACTCGTTTTGCCAATGAGATATGGGTCCCAGCATCACAGTCAAATTATCGTAATAGAAGTGTTTACCATATAGGGATTAAATGCTGGGCCGATCTGTCTCCAGAGATTCGTTCTCTGCTACCTTACTCTTCGTTTGAAGAGCTCTTCGGACTATTTGTCTTTTATAATATACCAATAAACATGCAACTACCTTATTAGTTCTTAATTATTTTCACTATAGCATATCCCATTTTTTTTCTAATTCTTATACAGAGTGTATCTGAAACCCTGTCACAAACTTTTAGGGGAGGTAGTATGGATGATTCTAAGCAAAAAAGTTCATATGAACATGGGTCAGAATTTGAACGATAACAGAGATATGAACAGAAATAAAAATGCTGCCACTAAGATCAACAAGTTAATAACTCGCTTTCTACAACATCTAGGATGATGAAATTTGGGAGAATAATAGGGTACATAAGACTGTGTATACCTACCGTTAAAATTTGATCGAATTCCAACGAGAAGTTTCCGAGTTACGCAGTCAAAATTGTAACAAGTGCTGGTTAGTACTCACAAGTGAACAGTTGTTATGATGTCAAATGAGTAACTCGGAAACTTCTTGTTGGAATTCGATCAAATTTTAATGTATACACAGTTTTATGTACCCTGTTATTCCTCCAAATTTCATTAATCTAGGCTTTACAGAACCTGAGTTATTAATTTGTTGATTTTGGTGGCGGCATTTTTATTTCTGTTCATATCTCAGTTATCATTCAAATTCCGACCATGTTCATATGAACTTTTTTGCTTAGAATCATCCATACTACTTCCCCTAAAAGTTTGTGACAGGGTTTCAGATACACCCTGTAAATCTTGTTTTTACCGATTACTTAATTTTGTTACTCCTCAATCGTTTTGTACATTTGTATATCGGCCCATTGGAGTTCATTTATAGTTCTCCCATGTGCTTTCTATCTTTATTGTAATTATTACCATTAGTTAGCTTAAAAATTAAAATTTCAGAAGCTTTCTGTTTTATTTTATTTGCTTTTTGCTTTAATTTTGTTTGTTCACCCTAGTTGGTTTTAGCTAATTTAGTCTGTATGATTTCTGTTCTATGTTATTTGATTACTTGTTATTTACTAACCACATTTTATTTTTCGATGTTCTATTTTGCAGTGCCCTCCTGGCCTAACCCATTGGTTTATACCATACTGGCCTCGTAGGGCACTATTGTAATTACTTGCTAACCTATTAATAAATAAATAAAATAAATAAAATAAAAAATATGCTTCCACCTCAACTCAATGGCAAGATCTACCAAACCTTTTTGGAGAAAAATTGCCAGAACTGTTGGAACATGTGCCAATAGCCATTCACAATCGGATGTGGTTTCAACATGATGGGGTCCCTGCACATTTCAGCATTGGTGTGCAGAATTACCTCAATACAAATTTTGCAGTAATGGATTGGCAGAGCGGATCTGTTGTTTTGCCACTTAGGTCTCTGGATTACTTTTTCTGGGGACACATGAAGAATCAAGTTTATGAGATTCCTGTTAACTCAGATGAGGACTTAGTTGCCAAAATTGCAGTTGCAACTGGGAATGTACGCGACATGCCAGGCATTTTTGAAACTGTTCAATAAAATTGTTAACTAATAGTTGGTAATTTTTTTCCCTGTAGCGATTTAATGGTGAACTTTGGACCATCTTTGGTAATAAAAAAAAAAAAAAAGGTTCAATATTGTTATCACATATCACCCTGTGAAGTCTGCACAGAGTTCCATAACATCCTGTGTATGAAACAGAGTACTTATAATATAAATAATATACATAAGAACAAGACTGACCTGGTCGATCTGTGGATACCTTGATGCAAAGGAGATGATGTATTCCACTATTTCCACAAATAATAATGAATAAGAATGAATAAATTCTTTGTGAAAATAGTGGAATCCATCGTCTCCTTTGCATCCTGTATATGTTTGAAAAAAGCAACTTTTGGATTTCCCTGTAATGGATGGCTAGTTCATTAGAAACAAACTTGAAATAATCTTGTGGCATTAGTAGATATGAATTTTTAGAACTACAATTTGAGACACGAAAAGTGTTTATTCAGAACATTTTGCACTAATTAAACAAAAATTTACACTATGATGAAACAAGTCAAAGGATTATCTGTAAACTAAAAACGATCCAGTTTTCATGTATTTAGTTGCAAATGCGCAGCCACTTGCTGTTGGACTATTAAATGCTATGTCGTCATCAGCCAAAACGTATCCAAAAAGAAAATGTGACCTACGTATAAAGTGAAACCAATTAAAATAAAAGTACACTTTCTTTTCTTTACTTATTTTTGTTTTCAATTGAATAATGATTTTTCACCTAAGGGAATCCATTAATCTGGTGGCAATGTTATTTCTACGTAGATTAGCTAATGTCCACAGGCGACTAACGCCACAAACTGTCCTCTGAGATTCTGTACTAGCAAACCAGTAATTTGGATTTTCAGTAACTACACGGAAAGCCTGTATGAGAAAATTAATTACCTTCAGATTTCTTAATTTTTTTACGATTTAATTTATACATAAATTAACAAATGCTACCTGTGTTATGGGTTCTGCTATCAAGCATCCTGTTATCATTTTTTCATAAGAAATGAAAAGAAAATACTAGAAAAGAAAATCAAGATAGAAATGTAATTTGCAATATATGCCAGGTAAATTTAAAACATTATTTGTCCTGAATTTCATTGCATATCCAGTCCAAAAAAAGTGTTATAGAGATTTATCAGATTGATTACAATTGAGAAATTCCTTTTATAGGGTTACAAATTCTGACCAAACCTTTAAATTTGATACGAATGACAATCTTTTCACAGAAAATCCTAGTTCAGTATCAACCACTCTTCTAACTTCTTCTGCTTTGAGGAGGGCATATTTGGGATCTTCGGGCAAAATGCTTATTATCCTGCCATCAGCATATCGTTTCACTACACGTTCCTTTTTCCAGCCCTTTTTTTTTTAATGAAAAATAACTCATTAAAAGTGACGTACATTGATAACATTACTAATACACTCTGTCAAGAAAATATAAACTCCTCAGAAAAATGCAATAAGTTTTATTGAGATTATTGTTTAATATCTCAATTTTTTTCAAAAGTTAATAAACATAAATAAATGCTGGTAACACTTAAACAACTCACAAGTTTTAAGGAGTTTTTTAATTAAACAAAAAGTTCATTTTCCATGCATAAAGAAATCAAACTTGGGTTGAAAACTTTACATTTAAATAAAAATTGCAACTTTATTATGCAATTTATTTGAAAAGTCCATGAAATAGGAGGTAATGGACATTTCCAATCATTTGTTGTTGCAAGAAAATCTTTATTCATCATGCATCGTGGAAAACCATTAACAGAGAAAAATAAGAAAAAAAAAATGTTTTCTTCATGGCAAGGGGAAACCACCAAGACAAATTGGGGTTGAAGCACACAATTCACAAACTTTTGTTCCAAATGTCATCAAAAAAGCTGAAAAATATGGAACCATAAAAAGACTGTCGACACCAACTTATGAAATTGGTAGAGATTTTCCAATACAATAAACGGAGAACAGAGTTTCCGGCTAGTTTTGCCATTTATTCCCGGCTTTATCAAGGATGTAAACTATATTAGAGGCTTCTCACTCTTATATACAGAAAATATGGTACAATGGAGTAATATGATTGGATACAACACAACAACTTGTGCCTGGGTCCAAAGGCAAACTCAAGTAATTGCTTTTCGTGAAGAAATTCCACATGAACTGCAAACACCAATGCTGTCTGTGTTCCATCAAGCTTTGTGGAAAAGCTTAAATTCAAATACCCATATGAAGTTTAAAAAAATGAAGGTGAAACCCAAGCTCGCTGCTGCTTATACATCAGCCTCAATTGCATGGGCTAAGGAAGCCATGAATGGAAACAAGAGTGGAATGAAATAATCTTTTCTGACAAAAAACGTTCTGTTTTGATGGTCTGATGGATATTCTTCATATTGGCATTATTTATGAACTCGATCGAAGACAAGACTGAGTAGACAACAGAGTGAGGATAGAGTGATGGTCTGGGCAGCATTTAGAGCAGGAGACGAGGCTGACATTGTGTTTGTGGATGCCAAAATGAACTCTGAAAAATATAAAAAACTGAAGTGTGGATTTTTAATTCCATTTGGACAACTCGTATGTGGCCCAAACCAGAAACATCAGCAAGACAATGCTCCAGTGCACGTTTTGTGTATGTGATTCCAAGCCGTAATGGTCAATACGTCATACTATTTAACAATTCTGAAACGAGGCAGCTAAACATGGCGGATCTAAAGATAACCCAGCAAATGAAGCGACATGCTGTCATCGTCTCCTTGGCTGCAGGACACTCCGACTCCGAGATTGCTGCATTCCTGAAAGTCGCCCGTTCAAAGTTCGGGGAGAGCTGGACGCTGCCAGTGGTGATGTGCTAACCGTTTCACAGAGGAAACGACATTATCGGCGCTCAGACTGTATCAGGACGTCGGAATTCATCCGTTCTGTCCAAGCTGCAATCGATGAGGACCCTGGGAAGTCCATAAGGGCCCTTGGGAGGGAGCTGCAGATTAATGAGGTGACCATTCGATGTGTGGTGCATGAAGACCTCCCTGGATAACTGGTGTAGCATGTGGTAGGCCGTACGTTTTTCAACAGGACTCTTCTCCAAGTCATACGGCCTACAGCACCCATGCATGGATGACCACGAATCCTCATGACCACATTCCTCCCAACATGTGGCCCCCAGCTCCCCTGATCTCAATCCTTTGGACTATTAGGTTTGGGGCGTCGTTGAGAGGGAGTCCAACAAGCATCCACACAACACCGTTGAAGCTCTCAGGCCAGCTGTTGTGGAGGCAAGGACAGAAATCCAGAAGATCCACCTCATTGCTGCCTGCCAGCGGTTCCGACAGCATGTGGAGGCTGTCATTGTGGCGGACTGTGGTTTTATTGAATAACAATATGTATTTTGTAGTCCTTTGTACAAAAATGTAAATTGTATGAAAGGCTCTGTGGTATCTTAAGTGTCTGCTCCTTTTACCTGTAGACGTCATTTGTTCTCAAATACCTGCTGCACCCTGAATGTGGCCAAAATACATATTACAATCATATGAATGGTCCGAAAATTCCGATCTGATCAAAAAGTCACTGAAATTGTGAATGTTTGGGACAAAATAATCATAGAAGATTAAGAAGGGGGGAAAAAAAAAAGAAAAAAAAAAACCCAACTGATACGATATCTGACAGAATGATAGAGAAGAAAGAAAGGCTGATATTATTATTTTGAAGATTTTTTTTTAATTATTTAAAGATTTGAGTACTAGTATATAATTTCTTCACACGTGGAATGTGAACTTTGTTAATTAAAATACTATGAGAGTTGTTTAAACACTACCAGCATTTATTATATGTTTATTAACTTAAGAAAAAAATTGACATGCCAAACGATCATCTCAATAAAAAAAAAATTATTGCATTATTCTCAGCAAGTTTATGTTTTCTTAATAAGGTGTAAGCATTTTAAGGTGACTAATAAACTCACCAAATATTTCAGTGCATTAATTACTGCATTATGATAATATTCATGTGTGTTCTTGTTAAATTCATCCCATGCGATATAATCCATCCCACATTCAAGACAATTATCAGCAGGTGTCGGAAAATTGATTACAAAATTCTCATCCAGCACATCATTAAGTTCATCAATTTTTTCTTTCTTTACATGATTTTCTTCCATTTCAGTTATATTTTCCTGTATACTGTCATTTAAGGTGGAATTATTAAGTGGGTCTAAATTCTCTCTTTTGATCCTCTTTGAAGGTCTTGACAGCATTGCATCATCTGAATCAGTGTCTAATTTCTGTTTCAAGTTACCTTTGAGTTTTCTTGGTGGCATGTCTATCTATGAGGAGGAGGAATATATAAAAACATGTTATAAAGTAAAGAATTCATCAACTTTTGTTCCAGAAGAGCTTTGAGAGCCTAACACATGAGTGGCACATTCATGCAATTGAGAAGGGTGACTATTGATAAGGTCCTGTCCACTTGCTTGTAACTTATTTGTGCAGAAAACAAAAGAATGAAAGTGTGATTCAGTGATACTCCCTCATATAACTGCAAGGTATAAGGCATTGTGGATTCTTAGACATCCCATTTTCATTAGTCTGTTCATTTAACTGCCAACATTATTTAAACAAGTCCGACATACTCTTGAAGTAAACATTTAAATCATAGCCTTTAATCAAACAAAATTTGGTCAAAATCAAGGAGGTTGATCCTCACCATCAGAAATATATTTTAGAATGAATGAACAATATTCATAACAAATATACAAAAATATAAATTATTTCTCTTTTACATAATAAATACCAATTGCCTTTTAAAGTAACTTCTTAAATTTACATTTCTTGCAGATTTAGCCTTTAGCACTAAATACAGTTGTTCTATTTCTAATAAAAAGAAATTAATTATTAAAACTTGTTGAAGGTTTTGGTAAAAATGTTTATGTAGGCAGTACTAGAGTAAGCCAATTCTTATATCTGAAGTATGTGTTGTTATTAATACAAGGCACCAGCCAAGAGCATTTCAAGTTAAGAAACTCTCAATGATTACCAGGAGTGCAACAATATACATTATTTTCCAAACATAAGTATTTCTGTGGTTTTACACAAGAATTGTTTCATAATCTTACTAGTGACTTTAAATTTTACAATGCTGAAATATTAATGTTTTAACTTAAGTAAAAAAAAAACAAAAAAACAACTACAGCATTCTATCATTGTTGAGCAGCAGCAAATGTATTGAAGTGCCAGTGTTATTCTAATTTCTTATTAGAATTGTCAAAGAAATTCTATTAACTCTAAGTTATGATAAATTGTGTGTGCAACTTAAAGAAGAGCAAATTAAAAATTTATTTCACTCATAAATTAAATTAAAAATGCTCATTAATAAGACTTATCATATTCCTTAATATACCTTGGTGAGGTTCTCTGTGGTCTGGTAAAACTTGAGTATCAATGGGGTGAAGTATCTGGAAAGGGAGAAACTTTCATTAAAGATTTTATTACCCCATTCAGTTTAATAAACTAATATAGATAACTTCTTAAAGAATTACTTGATAATGTCAGAAGAAAGATTCTGCTGAAGCTCTGCACTGATAGCAGCATTTATTGGAGAATGGATTACTGATTGTTTCCATTGACCAGGATAGCTGTTGGCTGTTTTGATGAACATTGTTTAGAATTTGAAGAAAAATAACTTATGGTTCTTTTGTTATAGAGATGACATGTCCTGAGTTCATAATTTATCTATTAAAAATAAAACAACAAATTATAAACAAAATCTATGATAAATACTTTTTAGTTTTTAATGATAAATATGTGGAGATACAATGATATTTGGTTTAACCCTATGTAAGGTGCATATTTATAATTTTATCAAAATAATTTTTTCTGCTTTTCATAACTAACATTAATGAATAATAATAATAATAATATCTGTAATGAATTTTATTTATTTATCATGAGCTTTTATTTTTTACAATTAACACCATGCAACAATAACTATTCCTAAAAGAATGTTTAATAACAATTGTTGATCACTGCATTATTATTAATTTATTATTATATTCATTATTTTATATATACTTTTAAAAATATTTTATTATTATTATTATTATTATTATTATTATTATTATTATTATTATTACTACTACTACAACAGTAGAATCGTGTTAATACGAATTTCAGGGGGTTAAGAATTTTGTTTATATTATCCAATAAAGAAAGGAAACTCCGATGGTGCAGTGTCTCACACCAGATTATTAAAAATTATCATCATTCGTTTATTTCACACAAATACTTGGTTATTGAAGTTTGTTTACATGAACAAATATACTTGTTTGTAATAGCATTATTCATAGAACTATAAAAATTGAAGAGATCTGGAGGAACATCATTGCTCTACAGGATGTATGACTTCACATCATATAAAATGGACAACATACGCTTATTAGATAGAGCAGATCTTTCTATCCATTCATCATCACTCTCTGCTTCTTCTTCCGATTCACCATCTTCATTTCTGTTTCGACAATTCTCCACGATGTCCTCCATGCTTAAGGTTTCCTCCACATCAATTTCTATATACAGGGCCGAGCCACATCAATTTCTATATATTATGACCATCAGCTAATATCCCGAATAACCGCCTTTAGCGGCACTGACAGCAGCTAGAGGGCGTGGGAGAGAGTCAATAAGATTCTGGTAAGTTTCTACTGGTAGTTGTTGCCATGCAGACTGTAAAGCATCCGATAGCTGCTGAAGGTACGCGGTGGTTGTTCCATAGCACACACATGACGATCGAGGTGATCCCAAAGGTTCTTGATTGGGTTGAGGTCTGGGGAATTAGGGGGCCAGGGTAGTACTTGGAAACCTTGGTCGTGTTCCTCAAACCATCCCTGAACAATTGCAGCCGTATGTCTGGAACGTGCCATCCCCCTCTGGGAAGACAGTCGCCATGTATGGGTGTACTTGATCTGCAATTACGGATAAATAACTGAATCGGTTGAGAATGCCTTCCACACGTATCAGTGGGCCCAGACAATACCATGAGAACACTCCCCATACCATGGTGCTGCCGGCACCAGTCTGGATTCGTCCAACAATGGTTGCAGGATGCTTTTTCTCAGAGGTTTCTCGCCTCACCTGCCAACAGCCATCACTTCTGTGGAGCAGAAATCGTGACTCATCGGAGAAGGCAACCTTTTTCCAGTCAGCAGTGGTCCAATTTCTGTACTGTTGGGCAAATTGAAGCCATTTTTGGTGATGAATCTTTGTCAGCATGGGTGCAGTGACCATCCGTCTGCTCCGGAGGCCCATACATAGTAGGGTCCTCTGTAATGTGGTTTTAGAGACATGTCTGATAGCATCGTCGTTGGTTTGAGCATGAAATTGGTCCACTGTAGCTCTTCGGTTGGCCTTCACACACCTTCGCAGCCGACGTTCACCTCTCTCATTAATGGCACATGGTGCTCCACAGTTCCCATTCCGTTTATTCTGGACGGTCCCATTTTCCCAGTCATGGTACACTTTAACTACAACAGCACGGTTTCCAAAATGCTGCCACCCTTGGCCCGAAAGCCGATTATCATCCCCTTTTCCAGATCAGATAAATCATGTTTCTTACCCATTGCAGCAATGAGTGATATGTTTTCAACATCGTGGAAACCTACCTTTTATAGTCACCTAACCAATTCCTAACATGTGACATAGGTCCTTGGCTGGGCAATTCCGAAGACAAACATAGGGGGTGGTCATAATAATATGACTCGACCCTGTATTTCTGGAACATCAAACTACCAAGCTGCTCTCTTTGAGTTTGAAGGATTCCCATTCGTCCAGTCCTTCCCATTCTGACTCATTCAGTTCATCAAAGGCATCAGAAACTTCATCCTTTTTAAATGCAGCCTTGCTGAAGCAATTTACAATGATGCATGCCGGGAGCATGCACCATGCTTCTGCAATATTCATTATCGCGTCTAACAAGACACCCCATTTTGTGCGCTCTTCTCCATTATCCATCTTGTGAATCATGTCTTGCACTAACTTTTTACAGAAGAGAATTTCAGATGACAAATTTGTGTCTCCTCACGCGTTTATACTATGAACCAATCAGAATTATTTGCTACAAATTTTCTTTTTTTTTTTTATAATAAATATCTCATTTTTGATATGAATTTCTTCCTTTTATTCGTATTATCCGGTTTCAGTTTTTAAAAAAAATTGTATTTAACAACTATTTTTGTATACAGATTGAAGTCACAGGGGGCAGGACTGGAGCGATAATTCGTATTAATCGGATTGTAATAATGGGGTTCTACTGTATTTATTTTATTACATTTATAACGTAGTATAAAACTACTTACTTATATTCACATATCATTTATACACAATCAACAATTATTTCATTTATTTAAATATACACTGCTTGACAATTGCTAAAGAACATGCGCATTCTGCTATTTAGGGGTGCTACAAAATAATGCAGGACACGTCAAAGCATTGATTGCTAATCTGTTGTTCGATTTGCATAATTTGAATAAAAGTCACGTATCCAATGAGATGTGGTTCAGTGAAATTCAGTAGCCGTGGAGTGTTAGTGCGAATATTTGTGCAGGTGTTTTGCAAACATTACTGTAAACTTCCAGTCCCTTTATCACATGTTGTCTGCAGAAGGCCACAGAGACGTCATTTGAATGATTACGATCGTGGACGAGCTGTTGGACGGCTTGAGGCAGGGCAAAGTGTGAGTGAAGTTGCACGAACAATGGGTGTTGCGAAAAGTGTTGTTTCTTGTTTGAAAACTGCTGCTGCCACCAGAAGATCTGCTTTACGTGTGCATGGGGGTTGTCGTCGAAGGAGCACAACCGCTCGAGAGGACCGTAGCATAGCCCTTTCAGCAAAAAGAGGAAGAAGGATTTTAAAGAAAGAGGACATCCGCACAGATAACCGCAGATCTTGCTGCTGCTACAGGCACTCATGTTTCTGCCAGAACTATTTCCCGTCGGTTGAATGATGTTGGGCTGTATGCACGGAAGCCTGTCAAATGCATTCCACTATCTTCGCTCTATCGATGGAAGAGATTAGAGTGGTGTAGCGAGCATCGTGCTTGGGGAGATCAGGAGTGGTCCATGGTGATGTTCTCTGACAAGTCTTAGTGCACTATGCAGAGTGATTCTGGGCATCAACTGATCTGGTGTGAAAAGGGGAACTCCTTGTCACCAACAATATGTTCGGGAAGTGCAACGTTTTGATCAAGGAGTCATTGTGTGTGTGTATGGGTGGGGGGGGGGGGGGCATAATGCATGATGCCGGAACACCCCCCACATCTTTGCAGGAGGGTCTGTTACAGCAGCACGGTATTGCTGGGAGATTCTTCTGGATCATGTTTGTCTTTTCCATGGAGCAGTTGGTCCAGACTGTGCTCTTGGATGACATTGCCCATCCACATAGGGTGAACATGGTATCGGATGTTCTTGAGAGTGAGGATATCAAGTGTTTGCAGTGACCCGCATACTGCCCGGACCTCAGTTCCATAGAACATGCCTGGGACGCTCTTGGTAGACGTGTGGCATAAAGGAATCCCCCTCCCAGAACGCTCCAGGAACTGACAACTGCGTTACAGGAAGAATGGGATAAGATCCCGACTGCTCTTCTCAACAGTCTGGTGGGAAGCATGCCAAATAAATGCAAAACATGCATTGCGGTTCGAGGAGGCAATACTCCCTACTAAGGGTCTAACATTTCAAACTGGTGACAAGCAACCAACATTTTTCTTTAGTCACTCATTGATACTTGGATGATGCCTCTTCTGCTTTTGCCATTATGTTCGTTTCCTTAGTTCAAATTCCATGCCATTTTGTGTTCATAAAGTCACTGGAATATGTCTACTGATGTTTTGCTAACGTTTATTTCTTGGGCCAGTATTTATTGACAAAAATGTTGCTGTTCCTTAGCAATTGTCAAACTGTGTAAATAAATTTACAGTAGTGAATTTTCACCAAAAGAAATTTATTCTACCCAGAAATTTTACATCTTTCTATTCTCTCTTGATGCTCTGTATAATGGTCAGTTATGTGAAATCTTGTCTGATCCTAATTGTTTTCCTGTTGTATCAAGACACTTCTTGAACAGGGTTGGTTCCTGTAAACAATAACAGGCTAAGAATGACATCTCCAGAGTCCTCAATTTTAGTAACATACTCCAGCATATATAATCTTGCTTACTTTTTAGGTCTGTTTACTTTTTGGAACACAGATGCAACGTACTGTTCCCAAAGACTTATAGATTCAAAGTAAGATATTAATGGCCTACACGTGTAGTAGTTGTCATGATAACGCTTGTGATGAATATTATGAGAACTTCTCGTTTGATTACAATGATTTTATTTGCACCTATATAATATCTAGTTCATTCTGTCATCTGTTAAATGTATCATTTTATTGGCCACTATACAGGGTGGCCAAATAGTCTTTCGAACATTACAAAATTTTATTACAAAGAAACTACGAGGGGTGTTTACATTTTTTGCACCATGGTTTTTGCATCACTTCTTGTGGAATACCAGCAATAGCACCAGTAATTCTTTTTTTCAATGTGCCCAAATCAGGTATATGTGCAGCAAACAAACATGGCATGAAATTGAATATAGTTTATACTTGGAAGGGCTTCATTGAAATGCATCCTGCACAGTCTGAACAGTATCTTCACTATACTAAACTAACTTCAAAACTACCTGGATACCCCTGTTGTAGAATCCAAGACTCCTGAGGCACATACTCGAAGGATGTTGGTCCACCTTTTCAACAAGTCTGGGAAGGTTTTGATAGATGGGCATAGGAATTGTATTCCAGGCACCCATGAAAGCTGCAGTGGGCTTGGCTATGGAAGAAGGATGATTTAGCTGGTCATATACATGTACATAGGGACATTGCGATATGATATTCAGCATCGATATCAAACTTAGAGCCAAGTATCGATACCCCAATACTATCGAAAAGAAAGTATCAATACAGAGAGTATCGTATCATTCGATACGCTTATAAAGCAGGCACAATTGCATGTATTTAAGTTTCAAGTAATATTGAACTGTATACAGGATGTTTCTGAATGGCCTGTACAACTTTCACGATATGTTCTGGGAACCAAAACAAGCACAAAATGTCATATGAGCATCGAGTTGAAAACGCGTCGTTCTAGAGTTCTATTGGTTTGAAGGTGGCCTGCAGTAGACGAAATTAACTCTAAATCCTATAGGTGTTGCAAATTGTGTGATTTCACAATGTCAGTTTGTCTGTCCGTCCGTCTGTCCCCTTCATATTTTCTACATTCATTCCCGTAGAAAGTTGAAATTTCGAACATAGTTTACCATAGGCATGTCTTCCTTCACTATTTAATTTGTTTTTGATTAGCCCACTGGGGTTGGAATTATGGAGGTGGGAGTTAGAGAGGATCAAAAGGTCTACATGGTACCGGAGTGAAATTCATTAAGCAGATTACTTTAAAGTTTGGGATAAACTGCCCCAGTAGGGTCGGAGTTGTAGGGGTGGCAGTCACTTGGTCTTTAGAAATATGGCAAGTCATATCAACATAAGACCGTACCTTCATCTGTTCTTGGTCATATGATATGTCCTTAGATCGGCAATGGTGAGAAACGAAAGAAGACAGAGCTCTTTTACATTTTTTGATACTTATAAATACTGTATGTTCGAGAAGATCAATTTTCTGATTAAAAAATTTAGGAGATTTAAAAGTGAAGATAAAGGGGTAAAAATACATCACCTCAGGGCTTCCGCTACTTTCCAATACCCTCCTTGGGGGGGATAATTTCTTGTTTCTACGATATAACAAGACAATACATTTGCTATAGTAAATGATCAAAATGGCCTCCGTTAGATTAAAAGGAAGTCTAATGTCAGGAGAACACAATTTTCTTCAGACGTTTCTTTGAATTGTTGTAACTCTTCTTCTACTACAGGACACCTTCAAACCATTATACTATAGAAAGAGGCATCTTCGACCCCATGTTCATAGGACATTTTCTCCTTGTTTTGGTCCCTGGAATATATCCTAAAAGTTTGTACACACGATTCAGAAACACCCAATATATTCTACAAGTGACAGCTTACAATAAAGAAAAGTTGTTGCTTATTATTCTTCTTGCAAAGAATATAATGTTTAATTTCTAAAGTGGTGGCAAAGCCTACATGAATTAAACCTCTTAATCCATTAGACTTACATAAAATACCCAAAAGTAAAATGTACAATGATATTAGAGGCACCTTGTGGTGGCATAAGGAATGGGACCGTCATTGAGCTCGGCAGATGGAAAAGGTGCTACAAAACATTATATATTTAAAAATTTTCTAAAATTTAAAAAATATATTTCTAAATTCATTACCGATACTCATATTTTTTTTTCGATACCACGATGTTATCGAATAACCGATATCGATACCGATAATGCCAATATCGAAAGAAAAGTATCGATACTTACTCATATCAGTAGTATCGCAATGTCCCTACATGTACACGTAATCTGTGTTCTATTCATCCCAGAGATGTTCAATATGGTTCTATGAAAGCCAGTCTGACTTTAGAACATCATGGTTTTAAAGCACTGCCATACATATTCGTTGTATTGTCAAACCATTGTCCTGTTGGAACAGAAATGGGAGTTTCCCAAATTCTTGGCAGAGAGTTGGGAATGCATTGTTGTCCAGAAAGTAAGATACACTGCAGAATTCATTTTTCCAGCCACAGAAACTAAGGGACCCAGGCCAAACCATAAGAACTTCTCCCAGGCATTGTTGTCTGAAAGGAAGTGTTGCCAGGCATCCATCGTCCCAGATGCGTCCATCAGATTGTTAAGAAAGATTCATCACTCCAAAGCATAGGTTTCTACTGTTCCACAGTCTAATGGCCATGAGCTTTGCATCCTTACAACTGTTAGTAATGTTTGAACTTGTGAGCAGCTGCATGTCCATGGAAACCCATGTTTCTTAGCTCTCGACAAACAGTCCAGCTGCTAGTGACGAGCCCGATGCCTTTTGAAACTGAAGGGTTATTACTACCTTCTTTGACAGCAGCGATCAATAAGTTTCTTTGGGCTATCACTTCATCTAGCTGCACTTTCATGTCCTCGAAGTTTCCATTTTACAATATCACTTGCAGTTGATTTCGGCACCTGTAGCAAGGCAGATATTTCACAAACCGATTTTCCACAACGACGGCATCTGATGATCATGCCACATTCGAAGTCACCGAGCTCCGATGTATTGGAGGGGGAATCAAAATGAGAAAGAATGTCCCTATGAAATACGTTCTTCAAAGTGTTGTCACCGAGTTACATGGCGATAGCATTATAGGATGTACATTGGCCATATCACAGGAGATGCTCAGTGTCTGCCATGAGCAAACAATGCATGCGTGGCAATGCCTCAACATGGACTGGCGAAGCCACATGAAGATATCTGCATCCTGTCGAACGGGTATTATTGATACATTCTTCCAGATTGTTGATGCCATTAATCGGAGTAGCTTTAACTACATTTTCATGTATCCCCACAGATAAACAGTGGATTAAGATCAAGAGATCAAGGAGGCCAATGCACTGGACCCAAATGCCTGATTCAGTGTCATCCAAAAACCTAGTCTTTATGTTAGAATATGGAATCGTTGACTTATGTGGTTTTTAATGGTAAAATTATTATTTTTAATGCTTTTATGTTTGGTAAACAGGATTTAGAACATTGTTTGGAAAAAAACCTCAATTTTCACAGAGTGGAGTTGGAAAAACATGGTTGTTAAGCAGTCGATATGTTCATAGGGACATTCTTATTTTGATCTCAAGAATCACCCCGCCCACAATAGAAATGTTTAGATACATCCTGTAGGTGCTCCCAATTCTCCACCAGTGCTTTTATACCGTTTGATGACTTATCAGACAGCGTGAACAGTCAGAACTCCTTCTTTGGAGGAGTATCTGGATACTATTGGCCATATAGTGTACCTTACATTTATGAGACAGGCTAATATTTGCTGTGAAAAACATACCAAGAAATTGTTTTTTCTGACAAATTTATATTTTCATTTTTCTTAGGTCTGTGCTCAGTTAGCATGTCTATCTATTTAGAAGTAAAATAATGTCAAAAAAATCCTAAGGAGCTTTCAAAGAAGCTGAATTGCATCTGGGCAGTTGGAGACTTTTCTTTTCCATATATCTTCTATTCTTGAAGTGGTTTACTTGTAAGCTAAAATTTTGGGGGGCAAATTTAATTTTTCTGCTATTGGAGGAATATGACAATTCTCAAATCAGATGTCACAAACTTGTGTTAATATATCTTTGATTTCAATTTCTTGGTGCGTGTTACAACAGAATTACTAGTGGAATGCACTGCTTGAAACAATTTCATCTGCAGAACAACAGGTCTTCAAAAACAGTGTTTAATTCCCCTCACAACTGAGCCCTCCGAACCTGTTGAAAACCAAGTTGAAATATTTTATTCACCTGTAAAAACCACCGACGATTGCAAAATAAGAAACTGCACCTTTTTCTTTCTTTCAAAATAAACTGTGAAAAAAAAAAGAACTTCATGTTTGCATGCATATAGCCTATACGAAGGCTCTAATGTCAACCCAAAAAAGCGGTGAAATGTCAACCCAATATGTCTGTTGGCACTTCATGAACTTTTCCTCCACCACTCAACAATGCACATGAATACATGAATTTTTAAAAAAATAGATTATTAAAATTAGCTATTTGTCATCCAGGGAAAAAAAAAATAAATTTGTATAGTAAATAATCAGTTTCTTAATTTATTTACTTCACTATGGTTACTTTCAGTGGAACTTTTCTAGTTTCAAAGTGATTCCAAAATCGGTTCTATTTTAAAATAACATTCAATTATGTGCTAGAGTGAGCTACAACGTGGATTTCTTGGACAAGTGCTATCCATGCAGCACTTGGGATTTATGGCTCCTCTAAGTTTCTTAATAAATTATACGTTTATGCTTGAAGAAAGCAACTTTTGGATCACTCTGTAACGTAACAAACTAGCTACATGTATAATCACCGGTCATTGGAATTGCAAATTCTGGTATACTACTTAAGTTTATTAACTGCAAGAGGGTATGATGACTACTTCAGTTGAAGTAATCTTAAAAAAAATAAATAAATAGATAAATAAAATTGTGGCATTAGTAAATAATTATTTTTAAAAAATTACAATTTGGGATATGAAAAGTGTTTATTCAAAAGTTGTTTTTTTTTTTTTTTTTTTTTTTTACACCATAATAAAAAAAAAAAAGGTTATAATACAATGTCAAAGAAAGCACACATGATTATCTGTAGATTAAAAAAGAATCAGTTTTCATGTATTTTGCTGCAAATGCACAGCCACTTGCTGTTGGACTACTAAATGCTATGTCTTCATTAGCCAAAACGTATCCAAAAAGAAAATGTGACCTAAATATAAAATTAAAACAAAAGTAAACTTTCTTTTCTTTACTTGGTAATTTTGTTTTCAATTAAATAATGATTTTCACCTAAGACAATCCATTAATCTTGTGGCGATATTATTTCTACGTAGGTTAGCTAATGTCCACAGGCGACTAACGCCACAAAATGCCTTCTTGGGTTCTGTGCCAGTAACCCAGTTATTTGGACTTTCAGAAACTATACGGACAGCCTGTATAAGAAAATTAATTATCACAAGACTTATTTCATGATTTAATTTATACATAAATTAACAAATGCTACCTGAGTTATGGGTTCTGCTATCAAGCATCCTGCAATCATTTTGTCACGAGAAATGAAAAGAAGATACTACAAAAGAAAATCGTAAGACAAAATGTAATTTGCAGTGTATTTCAAGTAAATTTAAAATGACATTGGTCTCCTGAATTTCATTGCATATCCAATCTGAAGAAAGTGTTTTACAGATTTATCAGATTGTTTACGCCACTACTTGACACGACATCCCAGTATTGTGCCACGCCATTACCACCTACACGGCTACACATCAGTCAGATGGGGATCTCTTCTAAACAGCACGTATCTCGGATATTACTTGGCTGAATTCAATCAAATTTTGACTGCATATAGGAAATTTTTTATATGATACATGTACATTAACATTTTTATCTAATATTTTTGACATCTTTAAGCCACTCATTTTTGACCCCATTTGTGGAAAAAAATACAAACAAAAAATCCTTAAATATTTTGAGAAAAAATTATGGATTTTTTTTTTAAACCCTATTTTTTTTTTTTATTTGTGCTGAGGAGCACCTGGGTTGCCTGAAATCGAGACGATAAATCTTTTACCAGTTGTTTTAACTGGTACTTTTCTCAATCATCAGCTAATTTCCATGCCTATTTTTAGACAATTAAGAATTTTGCATAAATTCATATAGGTACCTCATCACTGATTGATAAACAGTAACAATCCTGTAAGTAACAATTCCTCGGCCATTGGAAACTACTTGGAAAGCAGCTATGGTAAGAATGAAGCCAGGAATCCATTAATCAGTGCAATATTAATGTAGAGTCATTGTGTAGGTAGTTATGGCAGATGATTGTAGTCACATGACTACTGAAAATATTCTATAGGATTACAAATTCAGACCACACCTTTAAATTTGATTTGGATGACAGTTTTTTCACAGAAAATCCTAATTCTTTATCAACCACTCTTCTAACTTCTTCTGCCTTGAGGAGGGCATATTTTGGATCATCAGGTAAAATGCATATTATTCTTCCATCCTGATATTCTTTAAGTACACGTTCCTTTTTCCAGCCCTTTATTTTTTTTTAATGGAAAAGAACTCTTAAAATCACATATATCAATAACATTAGTAATAAGCATCATAAGGCATCTAATAAACTCACCGAAAATTTCAGAGTATTAATTATTGCATTATGATAATACTCGTGCGTGTTCTTGTCAACTTCATCACATGGAACATAAACCATCCCACATTCTGGACAATTAACAGCAGCAACTTCTTTCTGCCCTGCATCAATAACAAGCTGTTCCAAACCATCATTTTTCCCCTTGAGTCGCAAATGAGAAGCAATACGCTTTTGCAGTTGTCTTGTAGGAGTCACAGAAACACTTTTTCTTCATTAGAGAAACACAAAAGAGAGAAATTAGCCAAAAATTCAATAAGAATCCATGTCCATATTACACATTCATATATTAAGCATAGGATGGGAATTTCATTAACACAGAACTCAAAATATAGAAATCATTTTATTCACAATAATTAAAACACATTAGAAAAAAATTAAATAAAATGTCATAATATTTTATGTCCTATTAACATCACTAAAATTCTAATAGGACATATAATATTTCTTACCTTGGAGATCTTCTCTTTTGTATGTTAAATATTGAATAACACTGAAGCGGGCTATCTGGAAAGGGAAAAAATTTCATTAAAGATTTTGTTATTATGCCATCCATTTTAAGAAACTGATATAGGTAAACTCCTTAAAGGGTTACTTGTTATTTTTGGTGAGGAAGGATCATTCTCTTGAAGCGTTGCACTGCCTCTCGTAGTAACAGGCATTGGAGAATTGGTTACAGACTTCCCATCCTGCATATCATTAACTTCATCAGTTTTTTCTTCATTTACATGATTTTCTTCCATTTCAACCATATCTTCCTGTATGCTTTCAGTTAAGGTGGAATTATTAAGAGGGCGTAAATTCTCTCTCCTGATTCTCTTTGAAGATCTTGACGGCACTGCATCACCCGATTCTGTGTCTAATTTCGGTTTCAAGCTACCTTTGAATTTTTTTGGTGGCATGTATATCCTATAAGGGAAAAAAAATATTTTTAAGCATATTGTGAACTAAGGAAATCAACTGGCTGTAACTAGGAAACTCCATTAATGGGACCCACTATGACAAATATGTCACGCTGTTTGTCAAACAAGTTTTCGTTTTTCCAAACCCTTCCTTTCAGAATTTTCATTAAAATGCAATTTTCACAGCATTACACAAAAATAATAAAAATTCTTTAACCACAACAAATATAAGAAAAGATAAATAAACCTAGAAGCGCTTTTCAAAAGGAAGGCTTTCATCATTCGGCAGGAACCAAAGAGCACACGAAGAAAACCAAAATGAACTAAGAATTCTTAGTTCACTTTGGTTTTCTTTGTGTGCTATCTGGTTCCTGCTGAATGATGAAAGCCTTGCTTTCGAAAAGCGCTTCCAGGTGTGATTTCTTATTACAATTGTTTTTAACAAAAAAAAAAAACGCTATTTCACTACAAAAAGTGCTCATTAAATTAAATAAATACCTATGGTTTCCAATGACCAGGGTAGCTGTTGGTTGTTTTGATGGAGATTGTTTGGATTTTGAAAAAAATTTGTGGTTCTTTTGTTTTGGAGGAGATCTGTCCTGATTTCTTGATTTATCTATTAAAAAACACAGCATGAAAAAAGAGGAATATGTGAAACATTATTTTAGGCAATATAGCCATACAAATTATAAAAAAAAAAATAAAAAAAAATCTATGAAAAACAGTATAAAATAAAATAATAAAGCTGGTTTAAGTTATTACACTTAATTATGTTGTGCTGTATAAAAGAAATCATTTGGTATTCAGAAGGATAAATGTGACTTGTTATTTTTAAGAAGCAAAGCTTGAATATATCCCCTGAGTGGATGCCCCCCTTACCATGGGTCAGGGGTTTGGGTGCTTCAGGGATTCTGTGAGCTATGCTGGTTGCAGCACGGCTACTTTAGGGTCACCCTTACCAGAAAGGCCATGGTTGAGAAGTGAGACGAAGAGTATCCAAACAAACATATATGTTATGATGTCGACGAATGAGAGAATTCATACTGCATCGGGTGTGGCGCAGGTTAAAGTCACCCACATTCGGGAGTTAGGCAGAGGCTCTCGTTCGAAAAATAGTCGACAGTCTCCCGGCTGTTATCTCGGAGCAATGCCTCCGAGAAGCCCCACCAGTGCACTCGCTATGCGTTTGGGGAAACGGTTGGGGGCAGCGCATGCCTTTACCCAGGAGGAGAAACGGGTAAAGCGACAACGGGATCGGGTGCTGTCAATTGGCACTTGGAACGTATTCTCCATGACAGAAAAGGAATCAGAGTTAGTGGAGGAAGCCAAACGGTATCGACTGGATATCATAGGTATTACCTCTACGAAACGTCCGGGTTCTGGAACTGTGGACTTAGAAGGAGGGTGGAAGCTTTTCTACTCTGGTGTCAACCCTAACATGACTGCCCAGGCGGGAGTGGGGATACTCACAAGTCCCCGGCTGGCAGATTATGTTGCAGATTGGACCCCCTTAGGTGGAAGACTGTGTCTCCTGAGGCTTCAGATAGGGAAACGGTCTCTCTCTCTCTCTATATTCGTTGCATATGCTCCGAATGCAGTTGCAGAGTACCCACTTTTTCTAGATGAAGTTGATGCTGCTCTTAGCAGGAGAGGGAGTGCAGATTCTGTCATCCTGATGGGAGACTTAAATGCACACGTAGGGGCTGATGACCAAACGTGGAAAGGCGTGATTGGGAGGAATGGTGACCCCGATTTAAATGCGAATGGGAGGTGCTTGTTGGATCTCTGTTGCAACAATAGACTTTCCATCACAAACACTTTCTTCCAGCGCAGGGATGCAATGGACCAGAAGTCACTGATTGATTTTGTAATTGTTTCAGCAGACTTATTCCGATCAGTGTTGGATACTCGTGTGAGACTATCAAACTGATCACCACCTTGTTGTCTGCACTTTGCGGTTCTCTGAATCCATGCCAACCAAGCGAAATACTAGGTTCAGACAAACTTGGCGCATCAAATGGGAGGCATTGGAGGATAGAGCTGTGAGGAAGACCTTTGCAGAAAATATATCTTCAAATTTCAAAGAACTACCCAGTGATCGTGGTACTGTTGAAGAGGAGTGGCAGTTGTTTAAAACTACTGTGAATACTTCGGCTGCATTGTGCTGTGGTCGTAAGCGGCTAAGTGTGGCGCAGGGCGTTGAGAAAAGGACTGTGTGGTGGAACGGTGAAGTCCAAGAAGCTGCCAAGGCAAAGAAGGAAGCCTATTTGCTATGGCTTGCAAATAAGTCAACTTCGAGTCGAGTGAGGTACACTGAGGCGCAAAAAGCAGCAGCAAAGACGGTATCAACAGCTAAAGCCAAGGCCTGGGAGAAGTTCGGGGAGAAATTGGAGGCAGACTATGGTTCGGCAAACAAGGTGTTCTGGCAGACCGTGCGCCGCCTCCGTGGAAAGAAGTCTCTTTCATCACAAACTATTAAGAGTTCAAATGGGAGGCTTCTGAAAACGGAGGAGAGCGTATTGCATAGGTGGAAGGAATACTTTGCATCTCTTCTTAATCCGGTGACAACAACAACTGAGGCATACGAGGTGCATCTTGGAGCGGAGAATAGTCACGGTAGTATCACTGAAACAGAAGTCAGATGGGCAATTAAGTCCCTGAAGACTTAAAGGCCTTAAATCAGGATGGTATCCTGTGGCTGACTCGAGTGTGTCAGGTTGCTTGGATATCTGGACAGGCCCCTAAGCAATGGCAGACAGGAATTGTGATCCCTATCTTCAAAAAGAGAGATCAGAGAGATTGCAACAACTATCGAGGCATCTCTTTGCTCAGCATTCCTGGGAAAGTGTACGCTAAGTGTCTGGAGAAGAGAAGTCGGGAAATAGTCGACTCCAAACTGTCGGGGGAGCAATGTGGTTTCCGACCTAGCCGAAGCACGACGGATCACATCTTTGCTATAAGGCAAATCTTTGAGAAATCCTGGGAGTATGCAAAAGAGGTCTACGTTTGCTTTGTGGACCTCGAAAAAGCATATGACAGAGTTCATCGGGAGAAGCTCTGGCAAGTGTTGCAAGAGTATGGAGTGGATGGACAATTACTGGTTGCTATCATGTCTCTGTACGAAAGCTCTGAGATGTTTGTCCGGATAAATGGCATTAAGTCAAGACTGTTCACCGTGGGTGTTGGACTCCGCCAAGGGTGCTTACTGTCGCCCCTCTTGTTCATTATCTTTATGGACTGTATAGACAGGGGCAGCCGAGGCGATGAGCGTGTTTGTGTGGGCGACTGCCTGGTGGAGAGGTTGCTCTTTGCTGACGACCTTGTCCTCCTTGAGTCTTCTCGCACGAACCTTCAGCATGCACTAGACCGGTTTGCAGCCAAATGTGAAGAAACTGGGATGAAGATCAGTGTGGCTAAAACCGAGGTTCTGGTCCTTTCAATACAGCCTACTTAGTGCACTCTCCATGTTAGGGGAGCCTCATTGAGACAGGTGGAGAAATTCAAGTATCTCGGGATTGCATTCACGAGTGATGGACGGCAGGAGAAAGAATTGGATGCTCGGATCGGTGCAGCAAGCTGTGTCAGACGTGAACTGTGGTGATCCGTGGTAACGAAACACGAGCTGGGTAAACAAAGCCAAGCTCTTCGTCTTCAAATTTATCTTTGTCCCCATTCTCACCTATGGTCATGAGGCTTGGGTAATGACCGAAAGAGTGCGATCGCGGGTATAAGCGGCCAAAATGAGATTTCTGAGAGGTGTGGCAGGTGTTACCCTACTAGATAGAGTGTAGAGCAGCACAATAAGGGAATTTTTAGGTGTTGAGCCGCTACTTCTCCACATTGAGAGATCTCAGTTGCGCTGGTATGGCCACGTGATACGGATGCCGCAAACTTGGGCAGTTATTTTCCAAGCCGGTGGGTAAAAGACCAAGAGGTCAGCCTAGAACCAGGTGGCTAGACTACATGGAGAATCTGGGTTCGAGTCGCTTGGATATTACCAGGGAGGACATGCGCCTGATGGCGGAAGATCGCGATCGCTGGAGATCCTCCATAGGGCTGCTGCCCCTGCGACCCTAACGGATAAGCGGGTTTGAAAAGTAAGTAAGTAAAGCTTAAATATTCTGTACATATTCAGAAAGTTCCATTTTGTAATAAAAATAAAACTACTATATACATGACGGTCACTCCAAAAGTAATGCACAATATTTTTTTTAATTTATTTTTTTATTCTACACTCTTACAACTTATGGAAGTCATAGATACATCCTTTAGGAACAACATGTCATTTTTCCACATAATCCCAGTCCCTTTTAAATGCCTTATGCCAGCATTGCCATCTTCAAATTTCGTTTCGCAAAGGGATTCCTTCACTTTACCAAAGAGATGGTAGTTGCATGGTGGTCACGACTCCCTCGTGCACACTGCTAAACAGTGGCTCAAACGTGCTGGTCGAGACTTTTACCGGGCAGGTATACACACCCTCATACCAAAGTGGCATAAGGCAGTTGAAAGGGCAGAGATTATGTGGAAAAATGACATTTTGTTCCTAAAGGATGTATCTATAATTTCCAGAAGTTGTAAGAGTGTAGAATAAAAAATACATTACAAAAAACAATGTGCACTATTTTTGGACTGATCCTTGTACATTTTCAAAATCTTTTCTTTACCAGATTTTATAAACCTTTAACTATTTTTCCACATAGCTTCCAGATTTATTTAAACATTTGTCATAGCACTCAATGAACTTCTGCATGCTCACTTCATAGAAGTGTGTTGCTGGTGAGGAAAGCCATGCAGTTTTCACTTCATCACTGCCAAAATGCAGGCTACTGATCAACTCCTTTAGATATCGGAATAGGTGATGGTCACTGGATGCGAGGTCCGGACTGTAAGGCGGGTGGTCAAGTGGTCCCTAATTACCACCTGATCTAGGATCTAAAGGAGTTCATCAGCAGCCTGTGTTTCTTCACCGGTAGCAGACTTCTATGAAGCTCATTGAGCGCTATGGCAGGTGTTAAACTTGGAAACTAAGTGCAAAAATAGTTAAAGGCATATACCGGGTGTTTCAAAAATGACCGGTATACCGGTATATTTGAAAAATCAATAAAAACTAAACGGGCAGCGATAGAAATACACCGTTTGTTGCAATATGCTTGGGCCAACAGTAAATTTTCAGGCAGACAAACTTTCGAAATTAGTTCACGGTGTATTTCTATCGCTGCCAGTTTAGATTTTTCAAATATACCGGTCATTTTTGAGGGACTTCCACAGGTTTGGCCCTTTAAAAAATAAACTCCAAATCAGATGACGACGTTGCTTGCATTGTGAAAAAGTGACTGCGTGAGCAGGATGAAGAATTGTACTGAGGGTTAACGCACACTCTTCCAGAATGCTGGCATAAAGCCAAAGAAAATGGAAGGAGATTTCTTTGAAAAATAGTCAGCAGAACTGACGGTGATAGCAATGCGATGCCAGAGTTGCAAAGTTGTATGCTTCATACTTTCAGAGACATAAGTGACTCCAACGGGCGATGGGCCTATGGATGATATCACTTTTTGAATGCTCCTTGTACATGAATGCAGCACAGCCTCTTTGTTTAGCAACATAATTTAAGATTATTCATGAGATAATTATAACAATAATCCTGGATCAAGAATCAGTTTGCACAGAGTGCACATGATTGTTAATATGCCCTAACTTCCAACAGATTTCTGAAGATTAATGCCTTCGTGTAAAGCAAGTTCACCTGAGAGTTCAAGAACACTTGCTTAAAAATGCAAGTAGGTAGTAATTGTTTAAGCAAGTCTTTCAAATGATTTTTATAATTCGACATGGTTCATACCATTTTTAAAGTTTTCCAAGGGAAGAGAATGTATAGATTAAACCAGTGGTTTTTAAAAGCTATATACAGGGTTGGGACACATTAATATGACCACCTGCTAGTATCCGGAATATCCACCTTTGGCACAGCAGCTAGTCGACGTGGCAGAGTCGATAAGTCCTCGGAAGGTGGTTGCAGGTATCTGGGACCATTCGGCAATCAGTGCATCCCGTAATTCCATCACCATCCGTGGTGGAGGGTCCAGCTTGCAGACATGGCGATCGAGATGGTCCCATAAATGTTGAATGGGGTTGAGGTCTGGGGAGTTTGGTAGCCATGGGAGTAGCTTGAATTCATCCTCATGCTCCTTGTACCAGTGGTGGATAATTTTGGCATATGGCAGGGAGCATTGTCCTGTTGAAAGGTGCCATCACCCTGAGGAAACACTGTCGACATGAAGGAGTGTACCTGGTCTGCAACGATCGTCAGGTAACGAACAGCATTCAGTGTTCCCTCCAGCGGTATCAGTGGACTCAAGACCATACCACAAAAACATCCCCAAACAGTCACACCTCCCCCACCAGCCTGTCGTCTGCCAACGATGGTGTCGGCATGCCTGTTCTCAGATGCTTCCCGGCGAATTCTCCATCGTCCGTCCACTCTGTTCACCAGAAACCGTGACTCGTCAGAGAAAGCAACCCTTTGCCACTCGGCCGAGGTCCAATGGCGATAGTCCATTGCGAATTGGAGGAGTTTTCGGTGATGCACAGGAGTCAGCATGGGTGGTGTTAACATACACCTGCTCCGGAGCCCCAACCTCAAGAGGTATTGTTGCACTGTCTTGGTGCTGACACGCCAATTGGTCTTGGCAAGGCGTCGTAACCGACGCTCGCATCTAAGATCGATGGCCCATGGGGCCCCACAGTTACACCTTCACTACGGCAGCCCTAGAGCAGTTCACAAAGGTGGCAATTTCTGAAATGCTGCCCCCCTTGGCCCAATAGCCAATGATCATCCCCTTTTGGAGGTCCGACAGGTCACTTGCTCTGCTCATGACGGCGACAATTGCTGTGTTAACGGATGCTACTACACGTGTGCTGTAGTCAGCTTTTAATGATAGGCAATGATTTTTCATCTGCATGCCATGGGACGTTCCAACATGTTCAAGGAGAGGTGGTCACATTAATGTGTCCCAACCCTGTATACATTGTAAGTTAACATTGAACATATGCATTAACTTTTGTTTCTAACAGAATTTACCTTTAATTTACATCCAGACAACTGCACATGAAATGACAATTTTATATCATTGGAAATGATATATTTTTATTGAATAGCTGTAATAATTCCACCTAATCCAAGTTAATAAGATTTAAGTTTGATAACACCATTCCCACTAATGAAGAGGGAATGATATATAATTCTGAAGACGATACGTTTAATGCAGCCATCTTGGTGGCCGAGGGCGCTGAGGCGCAGGTCTTGTTACTCTCGAGACCAGTGTAGGTTTTAATCCTGCTGAGGGCATAGATGTTTGCATTTGTCTCATAATAGCTTGGGAAACCACTCTAGGCTGCTGTAGGCTGATCCTCTACTAGGCTGAATTTCCAATAGATCCAATGAATATTTAACATCCTCGACACAAGAACAAAGGTAAAGTAAATACAGAAAAGTTAGTAGTGCTATATAATGCATAATCTATATTAATGAACATACCTGTACTTAAAGTACATATAATATACAGGGTGGTCATAAATTATTAAGCACATTTTGACAGTGAATATTTTATTAACCAAGAAATGTACACACTTCTTGTGAACATCATTGAAAAGTACAACTCAAACAGTTTGTCAGGTGTCACTATCACCACCAGGCGGCAGCACTGTTTGGCGTAGGAACACAAAACGCGAAAATGGCGACCGTGCAGCAGAAAGCAATGTGCGTTCTTTAGTTTCATGAGCAGAAATCCGTGATAGCAGTTCAACGGCAAATTCCGCTTGGAATATGGACAACCTGCTCCTTGAAAGGATTCCATAAAGGACCGCGTGTACTCCAGCAAAGTGCGTGATCTTGATGAATTGAAGGAAAGGATTGTGGCAGTCATTGCAACAGTGACACCTGAAATGCTGCGGAATACATGGCGTGAAATCGAATATCGAATGGATATTCTGCGAGTCACTGCAGGAGCACACGTGGAAGTGCTGTAACTTCGGAATATTACGGAAAAAAACTGAGTTGTACTTTTCAATGATGTTCACAAGAAGTGTGTACATTTCTTGGTTAATAAAATTTTCACTGTCAAAATGTGCTTAATAATTTATGACCACCCTGTATTTACGTACTGTTGCATGCTTTCCAGCAATTGAGCGAAAACTCCCTAAAAATTATCCAACTCTAATTTATAAAGAGCTGACTCGTGGTGAGAGTTCACAGCAAAAGACTATGCAGGATGAGAGTTCTTTAATTTATCTAACGAAGTCACTGTAGTCTTGAAATCGATAAAAAGAGAAAACTCATCTCGATGATAGTTAAATACCTGTGATTTACATAGGTCTTGCTTTAAATCAGCCTAGTATCTGAGGAAGAGGGAGGGAGGGAGGGAGGGAGGGGGGTGAGAAGGAGGGATGGGGTTGTGTTAGTAAGATACTGATAGCTACGCAAATTCCAGTTGAGAAGGCTACGTTCCTTTTAGTTTAAATTCCGCATCTGACCCGTAAAGCCTTATCCCAAGGAGAGTAAGAATTGCACACCGTTCACGAGACTTTGCTGTGGGGCATCGGAACTAGAAATAAAATATTAAGGCAAGGACCGCATTCATTCAAAATTTAACTAATGCAAATACACTGAAAGATTACTCAGCTGATAATTGGGTTCAAACTCGAATCTTCAGTTCCTGTTCACTAAGTATCAGGCATTTACCATCATTCGAATCGGCAAATTCAATCCATTAAGAGACAATTTAATTCTTTCCCAGCTTGGATTAATTTATTCTACGAATGCTCCTGAATCAATAATTTGGAAAAACACTCCATCTTTGATTTGTTGGCCATTTCGCATTAATAAATGATAACCATACCTTCCCAGGAACTTTGGTAGGTTAACTAAATTGATTTATTCTTATGTCGTTGGAAGAATTGCATCCTTTCTCCTCCAACACTAAGTCCATAAGACTGAATAAATTATTTTTTCTTAGAGTCCCCAAAGCCGGCTCGAGCCCTTTCTTTTTCCATTTTTACACCTGTAATCACTTCGTTGGAAGCGATACTTCATTGTTACGAAGTGTTGCTCTATTCCTTAAATAATACTGCCTTGGCAACAAAGATTGTGAATCGCGAAGGTTTTTTAACGTATTAATCATTTTCTTAACATTAGACAATTAATAATCAGGTAAATAAGATTCTTGAGTCTAAAATTAAATTTTTTATGATACCTGCTATAGATTAGCATGCTCAATACATACGTGTTATTATAAGATGGTCATTTTCTTTAAAGAATAACTCAAGAATGGCCAATGAGGGTTTTATCCTATGCCATACCTCAGATGTTTAAATTATTAGATATTTAAATAGATAGACAGATAGTTAGATAGTTTTACTCAAGTGTAGTTTGTTTCTTCGTTTGATGCTCTGTTGATGACATCCAATTGAAACGCATCAACTCATTTATTCTAACAATTTGTATTGCTCAATCAAAAATTTGTGTTGCCCATTTCCATTTTTAATGTAGTACCATTTAATGGGGCATGAATTCGATTGGCCTTTATTTTCAATTTATTGCAATGAATAATTAAGAAATCAATTATTAACTTTCACAAATGTGTAATAGGTACATACATGTGAAAGAAAAATTGTAAATATAGTGTCCCTCGTGCACATTTTTAATAATAAAATGTGTAAGATAAATCCTGCCATGAAACCTTTAACCAATTTGACTCTAAAGTCATAGTGAACACAAGATCTGATATGACCCTACCATTGATAAGCGGCTGGTTGTCACATGAATAGTTTAAAGACATAAGGAATATTTATGAGCTATATCACATCACTTTAGGGAAATCTTGAAAACCAAAGCAGGACATTTATCATTAATGAGTGCCTTATTGATGATATTTTAAGTGGCAGTCATAGACATGCAAGTTTGAATTCAAACTCAAAAACATCCAAAATTTAAATTCATTCATGGGTCATATCGCATATACCATATTGGCTCAAAAACAAGCTATCCCTTAAATTTTGAAGAGAAAAAAAGCCTTTTTGTTATTTAAAAAAAAAAAAGAAAGAAAGAAAGAAAAAAATTAGTTAAATTAATGACAGAACAAATTGCACTTTTTTGTGTGGAAATGTTTATTTTCAAAATTCAAAAAGTGAAAAACTACCACAAAGGTTAAAAAATAAAATAAAATAAAATAAAATCGCCTGATGTACTTATACACAGAGTGGCCAAATTATTATGACCACCTGACAGTTTTAGGCAAATGAGCTATTGCGTCACAGCGCTGCCGCTAGAGGGCTAGATAGCTATAAAAAGGGAATTCAGGTTAGGTGAACCATCAGTTGCACTATGTTTTTCGCGACGATATGGGCAAAAAACGTGATTAACCGAGTTTGAACGTGGGATGATCGTCGGCACGCGCCGTGTCGGAACCAGTATCAGCAAAACAGCTGAATTTGTGAAGTGTTCAAGAGCAGCAGTTATTAATGTTTACAGAGAGTGGACTACCAAGCAAAAAAACTGCTCTCAATGTCAAGCGTGTGATCATCACAGGCTCCTCAATGCTCGAGCTGAAAGGAGATTGGCCAGACTTGTCCAGGGCGACAGAAGAGCAACAGTGCGTCAAATAGCGGCAAATATTAATCAAGGACAAACTGTGACCGCCTCTGAATGAACTGTTCGCCGCTCATTACACCGTTTAGGCTATGGAAGCAGACGACCAGTTCGAAAGCCTCTACTGTCAGCCTTGAACAAGAGCAGACGTCTCCAGTTTACCAAGGAGCACAAGGATTGGACAGTAGATGACTGGAAAAGGGTCATGTTGTCCGATGAGTCACGATTTTAAATGCATCATGCAGATGGCAGGGTTAGAATATGGAGAAAACAACACGAAAGCATGGACCCCATCTGCATCGCCACAACACTTCAAGCTGGTGGCGGCAGTATTATGGTTTGGGGGATGTTTTCTTGGCATTGTTTGGGTCCTTTGATTCCTCTGCACTGCCCAAGATTTAAGTATTGTCGCAGATCAAGTACATCCCATTATGTTAATGGTGTAGTCTGACAGGGATGGATACTTCCAGCAGGACAATGCTCCTTGTCATAAGGCTGACATCGTCCTCAGATGGTTTCGAAGAACATGCCGGAGAGTTTACCTTGCTTCGTTGGCCTGCACAATCGCCAGATCTCAATCCCATTGAGAATTTGTGGGATGAGATCGAACGGGCCATCAGGCAGCGGGATCCAGCACCATCAAATCTGCAGGAATTGGAAGCTGCAGTTCTTCAGAGTTGGTCTCAAAATCCTCCTCCTAACATCTCATAGAATCCATGCCCCGAAGAATGCAAGCAGTAATAAGAGCGAAAGGTGGCCCAACACTGTATTAAGGGGGTG
>JAHWFO010066974.1:11004-22054 GCA_023313115.1 Rhysida immarginata | reverse complement strand
AATCAAATGTTTTATTATTTAGAAAATTCCTTAAAATGTTCATGGCGGCAACTATGACATATTTCCTGGGAATTACATTTCCGGCTGGTGGCTCGCCCCGCACACCCCCGACCACCCTCTCTAATAGTGACAAGCTCAGAAAACGAGCGCCACCACACGTTAATTTCGGAAACCGCTCTTTTAATCCACCGAACGAACTTAATTTTATCGATGAAAGCAAAGAGATGGAGGGTCGGTCTTAGGTACATTCCTATTCTACTTTTTAATGCTGAATAATTATTCATCGAATGCTCACATGTATTGCCATTTTTCGTTAACATCGTTCCGGCGATGCAGTAAAACGCATTTTCAACATGTTTTTTTTTTTCTTCATTAATAATTTTTGGATTTATTGTATTGCTGGAGACCTCGTTTCAAAGTCAAAAATACACATTTTAGTTTATTGTATAATAAAGTATGTTATAAAACATTATTTATATTTCTCTAAAGCTTTTGTAACAATTTTAACATTTAGAATAAGACATTGTACGTTTATAATATCCATGCTGTCTAGTATCGCACACAAAGATGTATATAGAGAAATAACAGGAGATAAAGATAGTTACCGTATCGCTGAATTTAGTCCTGTTACTTTTATTTATGCATTGTACGTTTGCTAAATCATAAACTTGTATTTGTAAAAAATACTTTGATTTTTTTAAATAAATCTGTCATGATTTAAATGATTGTGTTTTTAATCATTATTAGTAATTAATCCCTTCACTGAATACATCATCCAATGTTTTTCACTGACTATTATCATGCACTTGAAGTTTCATTTCGGTCGGGCGTCCTGCGACAAACAAGTTTTTTTTTGTTTTTTGTTTTTTTTTTCAAAGTAGCTTTTTTGTATTCTTTTACAAATCTTCGTGGTTCTATCTGTTTAACCGGAAAAATGTTTAAAATAGTTTATACTCTATAAGAAGGCAGCGTGGATTTTTAGAGGCAGTCTACTGAATCTTTCTAAAATTTTCCGAATGATTCCAAAATATACTAAAGTTTTAAAACCGTTATAAAGCATGGTCGGGAAGAGTTGCATAAGTTGGGACGTTTTCCAGAACATATTCTTATTAACTAAACTGTGAGGAAAAAAGACACCTTGACTTCATAATCATTAAGATAGGCTATTGAAACAGCATATGAAAAATTATTGTCACTAAAATATAATCATTATAGTGCCCGGCACGAAAGAAAAAGGAAACTGGCGATGCGTAAATGAAAAAACTTCGTTCAACCAATCAGAAACGAACAAGAAACAGTGTATTACTTATTGCTGGCATCAGTAATAAGTAGTGCCCCGTTTCCTTTCCCTTTTTGAGTGGTTGAACGAGTTTTTCTTTCGTGCCGGGTAGTATAATTTATCATGTGTTTTTATCATAGCAAAAAATGTCCCATCTTATGGACGCTGCAGCCTAAGATGGGACATAGGAAACCACAATTTGTTTAGATGTTCACCGATGAAAACATCTTTCGGCTTTCATTTAGTGCATTTAAAACAAGTAAAACGAACTTCATCAGTTGTTATACATGTCAGATGTGCCCATTCTGTACATTTGATGCACTGTATTCACTTACAAGTATGCTTTATATGGTCCATTGTAAAATATGGTCTCTTGGCTTGGTGTCTGCTTGCTTTTTCTTCTGTGTTATTTTTTGTTTGTTTTTTTCAATGCTCTCTTGTATACTCGCTGCCTCTTCACTGTCTCATCTTACGCAACTGTTAACTGTCCCGACTTAGGAAAATGGGCACTTTGAACGTTATCTAGCACCATAAAAAATCTAGTGATCTCATGAAGCAAATATGGTTATGCAAACAACCCATCAATATCTCAATCAAAATAAGCCATCCACATTAACGTACGGTAATGGGGAAGAATGTATAACATTTCTCAAGCAAAACACCAGATGGCGAATTGTACTACCCATCCTAAAGCAGCCATTTTTAATGTTAACCTACGGGGAAAACGGCGGTTTTAATCGAATTTTTTTTTAAGTACGAGGGGAAATAATTCGGTTTTCAATGATTTATTAAAATTCAATAATAAATGAAAATTGTTAAAAAAAATTGTTTAAGTGCCAGATGGATTTTCTTATAAAAAATACCGCTTTTTTAAAACATCATTTTGCTGAGCTACATAAGTTATTAATTCCGTAAAAATGTTTAGCCTGGCATTTTTTAATTTGAGAAAGCAATAGCTATTGCAAATTGTTAAATTTTCACTTCTGTTAAAAATTTTATTACAAATTTATTTTAAAAATTCATTTTAATTAAAAATAAGAACTTGTGAAAAAGTGATAGATCAATAAAGATAGTGAGACATTTAATATTTTTAACGTCACCATTTTTATTAATTCAGAACAAAAAATTGTAGTTTCTCCCATAGGTTAACATTAAAAAATTGCTGCCTTAGGATGGATAGTACAATCTGCCATCTGGTGTCTTCTGATGTCTAAATTCTTCCCCATTCTGTGTTCCGACAGAGAGTACAAGATATTAGTCAAACATTTTACTTAGCATAGTAAAACTTACAAGATTTTTTTGTGAGAAATCACCTGCACGTCTGGCCTCGATGATTACAGTGCGTCTTTCTCCTTCAACGAGGTACTGAAAATCAACAACAGGTAGCACCAAAAGTCGTTTACATTTTTTTTTAAATCGCTTTGTCCCGTCTTACGACGCGTCCCAACTTATGCAACTCTCCCCTATTTTACCTACAGCTCTAATTAATCCGGGCCATGCCGGGTGCCTCTGCTAGTATCTTCTTTTTTATTAGATAAGCCGCGGCGTTACTACCGTAAATTACGGTATATCTAATGACCAACAATCAAGGCAAATTTTATGCAATAGAAATTATACCGGGTGAATAAAAAGTCCAAGAACGGTCTAATATTTCGAAAAATACATGTCTTGTGAAAAAAAGAAAAAATGCATGTCAAATATTTTTTGAATGCTATTTAATAGTGCCAAAATTAGTCCCCTACACCCCTCGTAAGGCGTGGGATGGGGGGCAACTTTGAAATTTCAAATGGGAATCCCCAATTTTTTTGCAGATTTGGATTCTACGGAAATAATTACATTAATTTTACCCAAAAACTTTTTAAAATATTTTGTAGATGGCGCTGTAAGTTGATTGTATTGATTAAAAATAAACCTTACAACATCTATGTCCTCGGCGGGATTCCGAAGCGGCAAGACATGCGCCACAGAGCTGGTTGTAGTGTATCTATTTTTTTTTTTTTTTTTTTTTTTGGTTAAAATCAGCGTTTTGAGCTCTAGAACTGTACAATTGGAAATTTTTCTCAACCTGTAAAGGTTACAAAGTTATAAATTGCAAGATGCAAAATTCGAGGTCAAATGTAAAATTTGACACCACCATTGATTAGCCCCTACCTAATTTCATCTATGTTGCCTGCAACAAATTTGTTGTATCTCCACTGATTTTAAAATTGTATGAGGGAGTAACAGACTTTTGACTTGGCCTGTATTTTCTTCTGATATGAATTTTAACCTATTTATTTATTTATTTATTTACTTAATCATCAAGCTGAACAAGAGAAAAGGGAACAATAAAGGATTTAAACGCAATCTACAGCCACCTATCAACTACAGGACCACCGAACACTTGTTCATTGAAACTCAATCTGCCGTTAAAGAGATCCAGTCAGAAGATCGGAGTTTTACCCACCAAGTAATTAAGCAAGTGCACAGAGGAGACACGCCTCACCGCTGGATTAAAAAAGAAACAAGCGGCAGACAAAGTCATCCTAACGAAAGTGGACAAAGGCAGTGCTACGGTAGGCATTTACAAAGCCGATTACAAGGATAAAGTCGCTGATTACCTGTCCAATAACGTCTTCAAGACCACTTCGAAAGATCCACAAAAACAGATAAAGAATGTCATTAACAGGGACCATGCAAAAACCCAGATTTTCAGCATTCATGACCTGTTCTTACTTTATGGAGCACCAGAACTCCGCATCTGAGAACCTTCATGAAAATCACAAGAAAGGTAATTTATTCCCGTCGTCCAATCCAATCACCGCTCTCAATTATAATGCAGTAAGCATCACCGTAAAAGAGGAGGCGAAAATGATATCCCTGGATATACGGAATATACGGGTATTGTTACTAGCTAGCTTAACTCGGTGATTAATTCATCGGCTGGCACAGTTATTAAAATGCTAATGTTAGATGCAATGTAAACTCGCTGTTCGATCAATGTAAATTTGAAAAAATATTTGCGATCGGTCCATCCAAGACCCATTTATTGACCATTTATCGGCATAAATGTTCTTTCTTTGACCTCTTTATTAAGAGCTTTAGAAAAAAGCTACTTATGAGAATGCACGCTTGGTCTCTATGTTTATCCGGCCATCCGCCATTTGAACTATAACTTGAAACAGGATTAACTTTTTCAAGTTCGGTTTTCAGAAATATGACCATCAATGAATTAGCTCGGCTGTATCAACTTTTCAGGATTTTTCATGGACCCCCTGAAGTCGAATTCACGTGCTAAAAGAGTGACCGTAAAGAATACCAAGAAAATGGCATGTCATATAACAATCGATTCGTCAAGAATGCATACACTGTTCATCATTTAAGTATTTTGACGTGAATACGCGTACGCGACTGTCGCTTTGTCGACGCAGATTACTCAATTGCTCATCTATATATATTAACTGTATATCTGTCTGTGTGTCTGTTCGCTATGCATTTCAAAATGGCTAGACCAATTTTGATAAACATTTTTCATGGTAATTCAGATGGACCCTGGAAAGGTTTTAGGCAGGTCATGGTGGAGATATCACGCTTCATGGATAGCACATTTTACAATTCTTTACCCCCCCCCCCCTCCCTAAAAAGATCGGCCTCGGTGGCTCAGCGGTTGCGTGATCGCTCTGATGCCCGAGTATGCCGGTTCGATCCCGGCCGAGGACGACGAGGAATTTTCAGGAGGAAATCCTGAGATCACGCACTTCCTTCGGAAGGAAAGTAAAGCCGTTGGTCCCGTGTAGTCGTTTGCCGACTGCACGTTAAAGAACCCTTGCGAGGCAAAATTTGCGTCCCCTATAACGCCGTCTTGAAATGGCCATAGCAGTTGAAAAGGACGTTAATACCAAACAAACCAAACCAAACCTCCCTAAAAATAGGTTACATATGGTCATGTGTGTAGTGCCACACAAGTTAATGCCAAAAAAAAGTTCTATGCTATTATTGTATATTGTTTACTTTACTAATTTGTTATTGAAATCTTGATGAAATTTTACATATTAATTCAGGTGGACCCTGGGAAGGTTTTAGGCAGGTCATGGTGGATATATTACGCTTTTTTACCCCTTTTTTACCGCTTTCACTGTTTAGTTTACCTCATTTGTTATTTGTTTGTTTGTCCACTGACATTTTGCCACTTGATGGAATTAGCATATCAAGACTATACGTTTTCGCTATATGTCAGCAGCGCCATCTCTTGACGAAATATACTACTTTTATTTCTTTTTATTATCTATATATAAGGAGGAAAGTTGTTAGTGTGTTTCTTTCTTATATAAATCTATAGTTTTATTCCAATGATGATGAAATTTGCACACATGATCTTCAAAGCAAGAAGAAAAAATAATATTTATCGATAATAATCGATATTCAAATTGATGGCAGCACAGAAGGTATCTCACAGCAATATGCACAGACCAAGAATATATATCTCCTGACGAACTATGCAAGGTAAAGTTTGTATAACAATAGACTGCTGTTTGTTTCAACAGCAGTGATAGCAACACAGAATTCTAAAAATGATATGGCATTAAATACAAAAATTGGAGAAAATATACCAGGTTCAGCCAATAAAATAGTTATGTATGTAAGACATGTTCATTAAAAGATGTAAAAGAATCTCAGGACTGATCGTTTTGTAAACAAAAATATTTTGAGGGCACACAATTTACATGCTTAAATCAAGGACCACCCTCTTATAAAATATAATATTCTTCGGGCTTTCTAATTTCCTGATCATAATTTAAAGTTTCACGTAATGGTCTTTCTCCTCTGAGAATCAGTGAGAAGGCGTCGGAAATTTTAACAATACATATAATTCCTATCCTTCGTGCTTTTATTAAAATTGATAGTTATTACAATTTAACATTTTCTTGAAAAGCTTTAAAAATGAGCAGTAACTGGAAATAATGGAGACTTAGCAGACTATTGAAAAGCAGTGGAAAGGCGGCAGGGAAAGCAGCCCCTTCGTTCGGTGCTGTATCGGTTTTTCCAGCGCACTGCTGCAGCTGAACAGGTGGTGAGTGACCCAATGGCCGTCGACGATGCAAATGTGTCAACAAAAGAAACTGACTGCTAGATCACACCAAGTGATCAATGCACCAGTTTTGCTTCAAGACCTCGAGAATAGTGTGTGATTTTCAACAACAGTTTACCAATTAGAAAAATGGATGGAAAAAATTGGGCAACCTGGATTCGAATCAGGAACCTCGACTGTCGTGGTCGACGCCTCTACCAATTGGGCTATCGCAGACACTTGAACAGCCATGCTGTCACTAAGTGTTTTAGAGACAACCAAGTTGTCAAGATGGAAAGCCCAATGGGAGGCATTTCACAGATCGTGAGTTTCTCCTATCCAAACCATCAAAAAATTTGATGAACACAAGAAATAAACCATTAATGAATGATATAATCAAGTACCGAAAGGCTAAATGAATACTGTCACATAAACCATTGAAGAACTGTACTGTTTATGTATTCCACCTGTAAAACTTCTAATTTGTAATTTGTGTATATTTGAAATGAAGGAACTGGGCGTAACGGAGGCGTGTGCAATCAAGAGAAAGCATGCGCACGGAAAAATTATACATTGTTACATCACCTACGATAGGGACAATTTCGGGCTTATTAATAGGGACAATTTCGGGCTTATACCCTACCCCCGTGCTTCAAATCAGCGCCAACAATGAGTGAAATATTAAATGAAAAATTAAGTTGTATTCGTTCGGGACTCGTCATTATGAAATTACCTATCATTTCTTTTTCCTGTCCGTTTTCCTATCCGTTCATTCCCTTCACACATTATGAACTCGCCTCTATTCTTTGCATTATGAACTCGCCTCTTTTGTTTGCATTATGAACTCGCCTCTCTTCAAATTTTGCAGCCATTGCACGTCAACGACTGGATGACATGTTTACACATCGATGGATTGACCGAAGAGGTTTATTGGCCAGCACGTTCGCCTGATTTGACACCACTTGATATTTTCCTTTGTGGATACATAAAGGAAAAGTTGCATATTACTGTACCAGCATCAGTAAATGATTTGAAACAACGTAGTCAGCAGGCTTGTATAGACATAACACCCATCATGATATTAAATGTGATGGGTTCCGTAAAATATCGTGCAGAGTTATACATTGCTGCAAAAAGACACCACATTGTGTACTTCATTCATTGACAAAACTCAATGGGTTCATGAAGTGGGCCCCTCAAAAACAAACATGTCGTGAAATTTAAAAAAATTATTGTAATTTGATAGTACCTAATGGAGTAGTAAAATTCCCAAAATATTTTTGAAAAATTTGCGTTTGTTAAAAAGTTATAAACAAATGCCTTTTTTGGTACTTTTTGTTTAAAAAAATCATATCTCAAGCTATTTTTGTCAAATCTCTTTGAAATTTTCAAGATAATAAGTAAAGTGTATATATTTCATAAAAAACGTAAAAGAATGAGAAAAAAATTGTTTTGCGTAAAAAAATTAAATTTTTAATGAAAAAAATATATTTTTTTAATGTTCTCAATCGATTTCAACAATTTTGAAAAAACACATTTAATCTGTATTTATTAACGATTTAGAATTTGAAAAAAAAATTTGGTGATCTCTGTTTTTACGCGAATGCCATCAATTTTTGTCAAGCTGTTCAATCGTACCACTGGGCTATTAAGCAAGTAACCCTTCATCTTTCAATATTGACAATAGGGAGCTTCCCTGTAGAGCAAGAATCATAGCAGTTGCCGAAGCCGACGTGACCATTTTCGACTACCATTAATTTTACGTTATATTCATTCATGACACATCCTTCCAAGTCGAAAGATATAGTACATAACATATTTTAGCATTGAAAGTTCCAATGAACCATAATGGTTCCACTAAACCAGATCTAAACAGCTTCGTTGCAACCCAGTGGTACGATTGAATAGCTTGACAAAAATTGACGGCATTCGCGTAAAAATAGAGATCACCAAATTTTTTTTTAAATTCTAAATCGTTAATAAATACAGATTAAGTGTCTTTTTTAAAAATTGTTGAAATCGATTGAGAACATTAAAAAAATATTATTATTATTATTATTATTATTATTATTATTATTATTTTACACAAAAAATTTTTTTCTCATTCTTTTTTATTTTGTTATGAAATATATACGTTTTACTTATTATCTTTAAAATTTCAAAGAGATTTGACAAAATTAGCTTGAGATTGACTTTTTAAACAAAAAGTACCAAAACATGTATTTGCTTATAACTTTTTAACAAACGCAAATTTTTCAAAAACATTTTGGGAATTTTAATACTTCATTAGGTATTACCAGATTATAATTAAAGTTTTAAATTTCAAGACATGTTTGTTTTTTGAGGGGCCCACTTCAGGAATTCTTATCCCAATGTAAGCTTGAGCACTGAAGTTTCATTTTGTTTTAGTGGGTTTAGTTTTACGTTTATTTTTTATGTTTTTTTGTTGTTAAAATCAGCGTTTGGTGCTCTACTGCTGTACAATTGAAAATTTTTCTCTACTTGTAACGCAGAGACTTTCAATAGGGAGACATGTCATTTACTTAATTTTCATGTAATGCGGACTCTTAGGTGTTTCATTGGATATGTTCAGATGGCGCTTTAACGACGGCGAGACGACGTCATAGTTTCGATTTAAGTTTCGCTAGATGTTCAAAGTTTAGCAACGATCAAATCGATGAGCGAAAACCATCATAGAACTTGTCAGATTATTTTACTAAGGCATGTCTGGTCTGTGGTGTGCTGCAAAATTTTGTGCACAACGTCTTGGTGTAAAGCACCTTTCGTTCTTTAGATTTCAAACGGAGCCTGAGAGGTACGTTTATTTACAGTAAATATCTTATTTATAAATTGTTAACTTCCAGAGTGCCTAACAACAATCCAACCTTCATCTTTTCCAACAAACGAAAAAACACAGATTGTTAAAATCCAATATATTGTTAAAAGCCAAAAATATATTGTCATCATAATTTTTTAAAATAGTAGCTATATCGACTATTTTAAAAAAACGCGCCAAAAATTTTAAAAACTCAAATTAAATCCTAAATAAGCAATTTTAACTATTATAAATTATGAAATTCATTACATTATGTTTATGATTCTTATTTTTTAATTTTAATAAAGATAGTAAAAAAAAAAATAAAAATCTTTTGAAATTGATTAATAAAATTTTTCAAAAATAAATCAATTCGGTTTTTTCATTTCATGATATTCATTATAAATGCATAATTATACTTTCTTAGTTTATTGCTGTCGTTAACTTTAAGTTTTTATATTTTTGACATTGTTAGGTGCAAAACATGGTTAACAGCCTATGGAAGAAGCGACCTGCTTACTAAAACTTTTGAAAATTGAGTAAAAATTACGTACTATTGTGCAGCACATTTCACAAATGAACAATTTTATAACGCTAGCAAGAGAAGCTGTCTATTAAATCAGCAATTCCCACCATTTTTACAAGCACATGGAAAACATCAACTCATGGTGCACCATCTACTTCACAGCACCATGAACCTTCACCATCCACTTCACAATACCAAGAACAGATCATCAATGCCCCTTCCGCTCTTTGTACATCAGAAGTGCACTATGAATCATCCCAAGATGATCCCAAAGAGTCACTTCAGGAAGAAAAGACTGCAAGTGTCAAAAGAAAATTACCATTTCTCAACACACAACCACCAAAAAAGCAGAAAAAAAAACAAACGGCAAGAGAACTAGCTGCCACCCCGAAAAAAGCGACTACAAATGAAGCTAAATAAATACAGAGTAAGTTTGCAAAGAGCCAGAAAACAATTAACTGAAATGCAGGCAAAGTTTATAGAACAGTGTTATAATTATGATATTCGAGATTTCTGTAGTGATTACATTTTCACTGTTCGTACTTCTTTCTGATCGATTGTTTGTCTTTTATAAATTTGTACATGTGAGATTCATTAGCATTTGTATATTTCATTTTTCGCTTAGTTCAATTTTATCATCTGATAATGGAAATTATAAAATACACATTAGGAATTATGTGGATATTTTTGCATATAAATGCACATAAAGCAATATTTATAAAATCTATTTATCAATTTAAGTTGTAATAGGAATAGATGAGTGCGTACTTTTGTGAAATTTAAAATGTTTTTTTTGTACTATTTTGCTTGAAATTTAAAATGCTTTTTTGCCGTTTCTGTTTAAATATAAGATGTCCAGAATATAAACATAAGTAAAAAAAAAATGTTAAACTGTAAAAAACTTTGTACAACGAAAGTTTTACTCGGCGTGTTCAGTAAAATTTCCGATTTCAATTGTTAGACATTGTTGCAATGTCTAACAATTGAAATCGAAAATTTAACTGGACATGCCCAGGTTTTACTGTGACGTCAATAATGCCTTGCCCGAGGCTAACGAGAAATACCAACACCTCCTAGAAAGAAAGCCTATGCACTGAAAATTCATGCATTGTTACATGATCATAAGAAGTCATAATTTAGACCTTCTTATTGGTAGAAATATGATTAACAATGCCTTTTTGTGATGATGTAACAATGTATAAATTTTCAGTGCACAGGCTTTCCTTTTAGGAGGTGTTGGAAATACAGGCTCCGGCACTGAAAAGTCACCTGACCAAGGTAGGTCTATTAACAATGTAAATTTCATTGTTTCCGTCTTGTATTTTAACAATCAGTGTTTTTTCCTTTGTTTCCAACAAAGGAAAAAACACTGATTGTTAAAAT
>JAHWFO010066974.1:0-10904 GCA_023313115.1 Rhysida immarginata | reverse complement strand
GTTAGACATTGCAACAATGTCTAACAATTGAAATCGGAAATTTAACTGGACATGCCCAGGTTTTACTGTGACGTCAATAATGCCTTGCCCGAGGCTAACGAGAAATACAGGCTCCGGCACTGAAAAGTCACATGACCAAGATAGGTCTATTAACAATGTATCTTTCATTGTTTCCGTCTTGTATTTTAACAATCAGTGTTTTTTCCTTTGTTGGAAACAATGAAGGTTGGTTTGTTAATAGACCTATCTAGGTCAGGTGACTTTACAGTGCCGGAGCCTGTCTTGCTCGTTAGCCTCGTGCCTTGCCAACAAACGAAAAAACACTGATTGTTGAAATCCAAGATGGAAACAATGCATATTGGATTGTTGCTAGATCTACTTTAGTCATGTGACTTTGTAGTGCCCCGGCCTGTCTTTTTCGTCGGCTACGTGCCTTGCCTCAATATACTACTTGCGTCATTCATGGATGGCCTGAGTGTTTCATTGCAAATGTTCAGAGGGCGCCTATTAGCAACATATTACATTTTTTCTATGGGAAAATAATGAAATGGCATGTCTCTCTATTGAAAGTCTCTGTTGTAACGGTTACGAAGTTAGCAATTGCAATGAGCAAAATTCGAGGTCGAAGGTTGAATTTGACACCACCATTGTTTAGCCCTTACCTGTTGCCTGCAACAGATTTGTTGTATTTCCACTCGTTTGAAATTGTATGGGGGAGGGGGGTAACAGACTTTTGACTCACCCTGTTTTTTGATAAATAATCTGAATATTCAATTTTTATTAGGAGCTTTAGCCATAAAAGCTACTTATATGAATGCGCCCTTGGTCTGTACGTTTATCCGGCCGTCCGTCCGCCGTCCGGCAGCCATTTGCACGATAACTTGAAAACGGATTATCTTTTTCAAATTCTGTTTTCAGAAATATGACTATCAAAGTCTTAGCTCGGCCGTATCAACTTTTCAGAATTTTTCGTGGTCCCCTTCAAGTAGAATTCACGTGCTAAAACAGTGAGTGTAAAGAATTCAAAGATACTGGCATGTCATATAACAATCGATTTGTCAAGAAGGAATACATTATTACTTTCTGTTTATCTTTTAAGCATTATTGACAACGGCGCACGCACGTGAAATCGCTTCGTCGACGCACGATTGCTCAAGTGCTCATAATCTATAAGCTTATTAAGTAGCGGAAATAATCACCCTACTGGATAGAGTGTACAGCAGCACAATAAGGGAATCTTTAGGTGTTGAGCCGCTGCTTCTCCGCATTGAGAGATCTCAGTTGCGCTGGTATGGCCACGTGATACGGATGCCGCAAACTAGTCTTCCTAGGCAGTTGTTATTTTCCAAGCTGGTAGGTAAGAGACCAAGGGGTCGGCCTAGAACCAGGTGGCTAGACTACATGGAGAATCTGGGTTCGAGTCGCTTGGATATTACCAGGGAGGACATGCGCCTGATGGCGGAAGATCGCGATCGCTGGAGATCCTCCATAGGGCTGCTGCCCCCGCGACCCTAACGGATAAGCGGGTTTGAAAAGTAAGTAAGTAAGTAGCGGAAAAATGGAGCTACTTATTGGTTTTATTTTATACACGATTTGAATCACCCTTCATCATTTCTACATTTTTTGAGGTAGAAGGTTGAAATTCGGAATGTAGCTTAAGCTATGGGAATGTGCACCTTCACTATTTAGTTTGGTTTTGATTAGCCCACTAAGATCGGTGTTTTGGGGGTGAAAGTTAGAGGGGACCAAAAGGTCTAGGTATATTTAAGCATATAAAGAAGTTCGGTATGCAGATTCCTATAAGCAAGATCTCCATTATATGAAGATTTTTTTGTTCCCGATGTATCCATGCCTTCCCGACTCGGTGGCGAAAATGCATCGCAAGGATGGGGACTACATTGAAAAATAGTGTACCAACTCTGTCTGTAAAAAAATATTTCCGATTTTCATTTGACTGACCCTCGTAAGTAGAATAAAATCTTGCAAACATTCCAAGGAGGAGCTTTAGCAGTGAAGCAGAAATACATTTATACTAGACATTTATTAAAAAGAAATTAACTCCCCCCCCCCCTACCAACCCCGAATAGGGTGAAGGAAGTAGCAGGTCCTGCGGTCATCTATTTTGACTCCTTTATCTGCTTTTTACCTCTCCCCAAGTTTTTTAATCAAAAAGATTGATTTTCTGCTACATTCCGAATTTCAACCTTCTACCTCAAAAAGTGTAGAAATTATGAAGGACTGACATAATAAAACCAATAAGTTGCTCCATTCTTCCGCTACTTAATAATTTAGACTATGAGCACGGAGTAATATTACTCTCTTAAGTAGATTAAGTCCTTGTTTACGCGCATATTAATGAGGTGGGCGTGGCTTATTTGATCCAATTAAAGTCCTCCCCTCCCTTAATTTGGGCGTTGGTCATTTAATTTGGGCGTTGGTCATTTAATGTGGGTGTGGTCATTTAATGTGGGCGTTGGTTGATTAATTTGGGTGTTGGTTAATTAATTAGGGCGTTGGTTAATTAATTAGGGGGTTGGTTAATTAATTAGGGCGGCGGCCCTTTAATTAGGGCGTTGTCCTTTTATTTGGGCGTTGGTCTTTTATTTGGGTGGGGCCTGGAATAAAATTAATTTTATCATCCTCTGATATATCCCTGGTGCTAAGCACTAGCACCAGGGTGGGGGGTTAGAGGGGTCCTAATGCTCTCAGCAAAAGCCACTTGGGTGATTCTGGCTTACAAGTGAACACCTGTTGACGAGCTTATATACCATACTTTTCGGCTATCGGGTTCAGTACTGGCGCCCCTCGATTTTTGATTACCTAATTACTAATTCGCTATTGTTTCTAGGGTAACCAAATTTTTTCCAAGCTCTTTTTACAGTTTTTCTAAATAAAACGACTACTGTTTCAAGTTGCTTTGTTTTTTTAATTTTCAACTAATGGATACATTGTTTCAATGGATAGGGTGCAGCTAAGGTGGGCTAATACTGTCTAAAAGGTGGGGCGTGTACAATCATATACCTGTTTATAAATAAATAAATAAATACAGATGTGTTCTTTACATAACTTAATTTAAATTTTTGTCATGGATGAGGCATTTTCTAACCCTGCTAATGCGGCAGGTTTTGGTGGCGTGAGAGGTTTAGCTAAACAAACAAATCATTCTGAAAAAGAGACAGGTGAATGGTTAAGGGGCGTGAGAGCTTATACGCTGCATAAACCGGTGCGTCATCGTTACCCACGTAATCGAATGCGTGTATATGCGCCATTTGAACAATTTCAAGTGGACTTGGTTGATCTAACCAGTTTGTCAAAACAGAACGATGGTTATAAATTTCTACTTACCTGCATCGACGTTTTCTCGCGCTATGCGTGGGTCATTCCTCTAAAAACGAAGAGGGGACTCGAGCTTCAGAAAGCATTTCAAAAAATTTTCACACTCAGTAGTGTTCCTGTAAAAGTGAACAGCGATAAAGGGAAGGAGTTTTTAAACAAACACGTTCAAGATTATTTTAAAGCACTCGACATCGATTTCTTCACCACAGAATCAGATTTGAAAGCCGTTACGATCGAACGATTCAACCGTACGTTAAAAATGAGGATGTTTAAGTTTTTTACATTTACCAACAAACACAGATACATTGACGTCTTACCGGATCTCGTGTTAAGCTACAACCAACGCAATCACAGAGCCCTGGGTATGGCACCAGCTGATGTCAATGAACGAAATGCCCCAGCTCTATGGCTGAAACAACAGAGTTATTATACAGCAGCACCACAAACAAAGCCGAGGTTGCAAGTCGGTGATTACGTACGTATTTCGAAAGTGAAAAACATATTTGATAAAGGTTATCTTCCAAACTGGACAGAGGAGGTGTTTGAGGTTTCAAAAATCATTTATAGAAAACCTGTTGTGTATAAAATTAAAGATTACGATGGTAGCGAGGTCTCAGGTGTATTCTACGACCAGGAGTTACAAAAGGTGAAAAAACCCGAAGTTTTTAACATTGAACAGATTATTCGCCGGCGTACGAGGCGTGGTGTTCGCGAAGCTTTTGTGAAATGGCAAGGTTACCCAGTCAGTATGAACAGCTGGGTGCGAGAGAGTGATCTTTTAAATGCTTGACAAGAGGCGATTGACAGCAGTTGGGGCCGAGTACAGCCATCATGTATGAAGACACGGATTTTTATGTTACGCTACCATCAAATACACCTACGGGTGATCAAATTCATTCCAATACAACAGCTCATTTTATCACAAGACTGCCGAGGACGCTGCGTTTCCAAGGACGATGAGAGGTTGGTTTATCGGAAACACATTTCCCTGCCCTCTTCAAGAACATTACGACTGTAAACAACACTTTCGAAATAGGTTTCAAGACTGATCACATAGATGAACAAATCGATTTCAGCATTGTTTCACCAGTAAGAACTCCGACATTCCAGACTTTCATAATCGAAGTTGAATTGGTGTTACAAGCCTATTTGAAAGATGCTCTCATTTACCATAACCCTTCTTTAGATCTCAATGTCATCATGAGTTTGCCGCTGAATGTCGGGATTCGCTTTAACACGCCCGAATTCTGTAAGTTGTTCAATGTTTCGCCAAACATTTTCTACGAGGACCGTTTCTCTCTAACTCCGAATTACAACGGGCCGTTTAAGTGGGTATCCGATTTTTCTGTTACGTTTAGGCATCCCAAGTCGGCACCTCTTTATCAAAAAATTTTTGAATTTAAGAGTACCAAACTGCAAAATAGGGAAGCCGCAATTGATTTTCTAAAAGCTAGTTTTAGAAAGGCGGGCATCGAGACAAAGATTGTTGATGATCTCGTATTGTTTACGGGGTCCTCAACGCAGTTCATCGAATTTCCAGCCGCTGTCAACAATGGATTTATACCGGCTAGGTTTCTGAACAAGAAATTGAAAACACCTATTACTATGCCCTTAAACGACACAGATGACGGTTTTATCAGCTGTGTTATTTTTGATCCGCCTGACACTCCAGAACGGTGCATCTTAAAAATTCCCGAGGGGTATTATGATAGCCGTAACGATGTTGTCGAGGCGCTCGTTAAGTTGATTCCATTGAAAGAACAGACTTTTTACAAAATCAATCTCACACCTAACAAATGTTTTCATTTCAAAAGCGCAGAAGGTCGCTATATCAGTTTTAGTGAGGGTTTATGTTACACATTGGGTTTACAGGCTGAACTAGCCGACCTAGAACTCGTTATCGGCGAGGGTTCAATCCCGATAGATCTTACGCGTGGCATACATGGTTTTTATCTGTATACAGACATCATACAACCGCAGGTCGTGGGTAACACATTCGCTCCGCTCCTACGAATCATACCCGTTTCACATGCCAGACGAGAAGTGATTTATCAGACTTTTCATTCACCCGACTACTTTCCCTTAAGTAAAAACGTCATTGACGCGATTGAAATCGCGGTTCATTCCGACCACGGTGATTTACTTGCGTTTTTAACAGGTAAAACCATAGTGAAATTACATTTTCGTAAGAAACAGCTGTAGTGCGAGGTTGATTTCTTTTTTCTCTCCTCCTCGATTACTTCAAGATGCATATCCCCTATCAGCCGAGCCAGGAAGTAATATCGCGTTACTATTTAAACCAGAGAGGGAATGGTTTACCTGTGTTTAGAGGGTCGGTTTTCCAGAGAGGCAATGGGATTGGTTCGGTGTTTTCAAATCTGTTTCGTTTGGCAACACCTTTACTCAAATCCGTGGGCAAGATTCTCGGTCGGCATGCCCTAAAGGGCGGTGTTTCCGTTTTTAACGATGTGATACATGGTCAAAATTTTAAACAATCGCTGTCATCACGTATGAAAGAAGCTGGAGGTAATGCCCTGCAGGAAATGGGTGCTAGAGTTCAGAGAGGTAGAGGTCGTGTTAAAAGACGAAATTCGGCATTTCCTACTCATTCACATGTAAAAAGACCCAGAGGCAACAGCGTTGAGAGCTTTCTAAAGAGTGAATACAGACAAAGAAGTCGAGTGCAGCGTTCAAAAAAGCTGAAAAACGGGCAGAAGAAACAGAAGAAGTCGACAAAAACACAGACAAAACTACGTTCTAAGCCGATTTTAAACATACGTCCTTTATCATCGGTTTTCGCCTAATACATACGTAATCATGGCATCAATGATACACCAGCTGAGCACTGAATGTCTCAACAGCGATCTCGACATTTTTTCTATACCTCACACGAGCGGCCAACAGGAAAAGCGGCACGTCACGGGTTACCAGCCAACAGCCATCATCAGCCAAGACGGGCCTATTGAATTCTACGTACCTGGTTTGGCAGATTTTTACACGGATCTCGATCAATCTACATTAAACTTAGAAGTCGTTATCAACAAAGGGGACGGACCGTTACCAGCTGCTGATAAAACAGGGCCTGTGAACCTTTTCTTACATTCGCTATTCTCACAAGTCGATTGCTACCTAGGTGATACGTTAGTTAGTCATAGTAATAACTTATATCCGTACAGAGCTTATTTTGAAACTCTTTTGAACTATGGACAGACTTCTAAACAAAGTCAACTCACAACAGCCGGGTATTGTAAAGACACGAGCGGTAAAATGGACAATGCTGACGATGCAAACTGTTTAGTCATGCAACTTAAATTCTTGTTTCTCATTTTATATCTTTTGGAAGGGCATTTACTTTAATGGAAAAGTTCTCGACGCATGAATGCACAGTTATATTGACTGCACCTCGAGCTACACCACCTGAAGTACCATTTATGCCTTCAATTGATGTGCTAACATGAACACGCTTTAGTCCAAGTCTTTGAACCACTGACTCCGTCAACAATGACACCTCTGATGCACAATCAAGAATACCTCGACAAATGTGCAACGCACCACTTGAATCTTGAATTTTTACTTGTATTGTTGGCAGTAATACATTTCTGTGATGTTGTTGTCCTGTGAGATGAGTGGCAACATAAGTAGTAGGCTCATCTTCTGAAGGATTCAGAGTCACTGAAGAGGCCATGCGAACATTCTCACTGGATTGATCGAAATGAAGTAATGTGTTATGATGTTTTCCACATTTACGACAAGTAGATTTCACCTTGCAATCCTTTGATGAGTGCCCTGACTTTAAGCAATTATAACAAAGAGATTTGTCTTTCACAATTGATGTACGCTCATGGGCCTGTTTTCCCAAAAACACTTCACACTGGTAAATGAAATGATCTTTATCACATACAGGACAGGTGGCCTTTGAAGTACTGTGCACCCGTACACTTCGTGAATGAATCTTTGGTGGTACTGTTTTAGTTGTATTTCTAGCTACGACTGGTGCATTGTCAAGTATTTTACACTGATTAACAAGGAATTTCCGAATGTCTTCAAAGCTTGGATCACCATTTATTGTTGCACGACTGCGCTCCCACTCTCGATGGGTTGCTTTATCCAATCGGGATGTTAAAAGATGCACGAGTATCAGATCCCAGCTTTCAACAGGAGTTCCCAAGACCTTTAATGCACGCACTTGCTGTGCTGTTGTATTCAGTAACTGTCTGAGTTCTGAAGCAGTTTCATGTTGTACAACTGGTTGGCTGCATAATTTTTGTACATGGCTCATCTTAATTTTGTATGTGTCCTGAAAATGCTCTTTTAATAAATTCCATGCTTCTTGATAATTTGCGTTTGTTGTTTTCACCGATTTAATCACTTCAGCTGCATCTCCGTTTCTTGTTTCTCATTTTATATCTTTTATGTATCTTTTCCGTTTTGCTCTTGAGAGCATCACCTTTTAAGAGTGTATTCAAAAATCGAAAGTAAAACTGTCGAGTTCAAGGCGTCAGCCTCAACATATATGTGTTTATTCACTTATTTTATTCACTTAAAAATATGTACACAATCAACATATCAAGTGAGTAATTTCATAAATCAACAAGCAAACCTTACATTAGGTTATTACGAACACAAACAATGGGTTTAAGTTACGTAAAAGACTCGCACGAAACGGCATTTACTACATGGAAGGCCCGCTCCATTTAGACATCTTTCGGCAGGGTCGATTGCTACTAAACTCTACGGATTTTCGTCTGAGGCTTTACAGAAGTAAACCCTCCTTTGCTCTGATGTCTGACGTAGCTAACCCAAATTATCAGATTACAATCCGAAAAGCAACGCTGAATGTCGAGAGAGTTAAAGTTAACACAGCCACGTTATTAGCACATGCAAAGACTCTGCAAACCACTAACGCGTTTTATCCTATCGGCCGGGTTGAAATGAGGTCCGTGAGTATTGCTACGGGTACTAGAAACCACGTCATACAGAACTTAATTACGGGTCAGATTCCCTCGCGGTTGATTTTTGCATTTACATCGAGTGAAGCCCAGAATGGTTCTTTTACTTCGAATCCATTCAACTTTCAACATTTCAATCTATCTTTCTTCTCCCTCTCATTGGATACTCATGCAATACCTCTAAACCCTCTGACGCCGAATTTTTCCTCTGGGTCATACTTGAGAGAGTTTGTTCATTCCATGAAAGCACTGGGGATTTGGAAAGAAGACAGAGATGTTGACATCAGTCAGTTCGATTACGGTTCTGGTTACACATTTCTGGCCTTCGATCTTTCGGGGGATAGGAATTATTATACAGATAGATATAACCTTATACGTAACGGTACGTTAAGTGTTGAAGTTCAGTTTTCCGAACCTTTAGCAAATTCGGTGAATCTGATTGCTTATTGTCAATATCAGAATCTCTTGGAAATCAATAAAGACAGAACCGTGAGTTTCGATTTCACAAATTAAGATCGATGGATGGATACGCAAGAGCTATGGAGGGCTCTCGAGAGAGATCCATTCACATGTACTATGGCAAGAGGTGTTTTCCCGGCGGACTTGATGCTTCAACTCAAACCTCTGCATCCGGCTTTACTCATTGCTAATACGGATGATTCCAGCAAGCCAGGCTCGCACTGGGTGGCTTTTTTTATACCGTCCTGCAAACAAGCATACATCTTTGATTCTTTCGGAATGTTTCCTCAACCGCAATTCCACCAGTTCATGCTTATGCACTCGGAAAAATGGATCTACAACACGAGAATAGTGCAACATCAGACGTCTGACACATGTGGTCATCACTATCTACATTACCTGAAATTAGCAGCCAGAGGTTATTCTACGGCAGACATCTTGAACAACACTTATACAAACGAACTGCTTTTGAACGACTTACTCGTGAAATGCGAAATCATTCAAGATGAATATACTAGCAACTCTGAATTTAATATCTGCCAAAAGGCCAAATGGAACCAATGTTGCAAGCCTTTAAATGACTCTGTTTAATTATTCTAATTATTATTATCTGTTTTATTCAATTTCTGTATATTCATTTTGTTCAAATAAACTTTTTTTTTTGTATTCAGCTTGAATTTGTGTTTGTTTGTGGTTACTTTTAATAAATAAATAAATAAATAAATAAATAAATAAATAAATTGCACAATAAAACGGTTTTCATACATTGAATTACATTTTTATTCAATTTTAATTTTTTTTTTTTACAGATGTTAAAATAAATTTTATCATTTGCAATACAACTTAATATTTTACGTTAAATTGTTATTTATCATAATGTAACCAGGGGAGTTTTGGCGTGTCAGATGCATGCGTCGGGCGGTACACGGGATTCACGATTAATTCTTCGGGAATGTCTACATGATGTATCACGTCGGTAAACAGGGTTCTCCCAGGTAGAGGTTTCTTCAGGTGAGGGATGGGTGATAATACGTCTTGTATTAAACTATTGATGTTCGATCCTCGTATTGATTTACCTCCGATGGACACAGTACCTTTTTTATTCCATGTGATAACATCAGGTCTCTTTCGTAGTGTGTCTATGAAACGTGTACGGGGGGAAGGCTGCTCAACAGACAAACTCACTAGGTTACCCGGCCGGATGTCCTCGTCGTAAGTCTCCTCGAAACCGCTAGCCATGGCAATATCACGGTCGGTGAGGGTTTTTTCTTTTAAGTCTGCAGACGTACGAAAATCGGGTGAATAGACGAGTTGTTGCGGATACAGATATGTAGGTGTTTCTTGAAGGGATTGCGGTGACGGCGTTTGTGGTATTAAAGACGGGTTTGAAGGTGGTTGAGGGTCGGTTTGGGTTGAAAGGCTTGTTCGTTTCGAATGTGCTTCACGACGTCTTGCTCTTAGATATTTTTGAAGTGTATTTAAATAAAGATCCATTTTCTGATGCACATTCAAATTTGATGCTTTTAAAATCTCATTGATTTGAGAATCCAACTGTTTATTACGTTTTTTTTCAACATCATTAACCACACTAGGTTCAACCATAGTTTGACCATGTTCAACGGGGCGCGATGACACAGGGACGCTCTGGTTCGTAGCGTGAAGGAACCTTTGATATTCGTGAGCCGGTAGTAAAACGTACTTTTGCATGTTCTTAACTAATTAATTTATTCAAAATAGGTGCAGCTACGCTTCCTAACAAAAGAGGTAGCAAGAATCCGTTCCCACGTTGGTTCAGATAAGTTTTCTTGGCCCTTAATGAAATTTTTTTATGGGCTAAACCTTTTATTTTCCGCAAATGTTGTTTAATAGGTGGTGTCCAGTGGACTCTACGATGTAGAATGTTATGACAGATCTCGCACCACGCTTTAACTTGATTAAGAGTGGCATGTTGCATTAATACTTTCCTATGCTGAGGAGACGAGTGTTTCAAAGCTCCTAGAAAATGACGATGTTTCACAACCAGAGGAATCATCGTTGTATCAACACCCTATTCAGCCGATTTTAAAATGACGTTCGGCGGTTTTAAACCCGCGCTTTATCCGCATAAACCACGATAGGTTTTTCGGGCGGAAAAATCTTACTACGCAATCTCAGAACATC
>JAHWFO010066969.1:0-15671 GCA_023313115.1 Rhysida immarginata | reverse complement strand
ACAGTTTAAGCGAATAGGGATTGGAAGTCGCATGCCAGTGAGGAAGCCTCTGGTGTCAGCAATAAACCGGAAAGTAAGCCTGCAGTGGTGTAAAGAACGGTGTGACTGGACAGTAGACGACTGAAAAAGGTGATGTGGTCGGACGAGTCACGTTACACATTGTTTTGCATCAATGGCCAGCAGAGAATTTGGCAGCAGCCCCATGAAGCGAAGGACCCCTCATGTGTTGTGAACACAGTTCAAGCTGCAGGAGGAGGGGTCATGGTATGGGCTACAGGATCTGAAGGTCTCTCTGTCAAATGCATGGTCTGCGATTACCTTACCTGCATTGCAACACCTTATAGAGTCCATGGCAAACCGCGTATGTTCTGTAATTACAGCCAAAGAGGGTCAATACCATATTGAACGAAGGTTTCTAATTCATTAGCCGGTGTGTGTGTTTTTGCACATAGTTTCCAAGTTTATTTAACACTTGTCATAGCGCTCAATGAGCTTCTGCATGTTCACTTCATAGAAGCCTGCTGTCGGTGAGGAAAGCCACGTAGTTTTCACTTCTTCATCGTCGCACTGAAATGCAGGCTGCCGACGAACTATTTTAGATACCGAAACAGGTGGTAGTTACTGATTGTAAGGTCTGGACTGTAAGGGAGGTGGTCAAGTTGTTCCAACTAAACAGAGCTTTGCTTGAGAACAATTTGACCACTATTTTACATAGTCTAGACCTTGTATCCAGTGACTACCACCTGTTCCGAGATTTAAAGGAGTTGACTGGCAGCCTGCATTTCAGCGTTGATAAAGAAGTAAAAACGGCTTGGCTTTCCTCACAAGCAGCGGAGTTCTATGAAGTGAGCATACAGAAGCTCATTGAAAACTACACTGCTACCCAAAAAAAAATGCAACACCTAGAAGGAATGGGTCGGTTTACTGTGCACACATATAGTATTGGTGGTATACAAGAAATGATTCAAACTGAAAGACAATACCTTCAGAAAAACATTGTACAAGCTGGCTCCCATGCCTCTCCTGGAGAAGAACTGCTCCCAACAGATTTACATGAAATCTTCGGTTAGGCATTTGCATTGTACTGGAACAGTTGACTACATGTGTGCTGACAACAACTGTAATGCCTCGCACACCCGGCCGTAATCCTGTGCAACATCTCACGGACTTTGACAGAGATCGGATTGTGGGACTTCGAGAGGCTGGATGGTCTCATCGGCGATTTGCGGCGCAGATCGGTCGTCAAGTTTTTGTGGCGGCTCGATGTTGTCAGCAGTGGTTTACGGAAGGAACGCACTCACATAAACCTGGTTCTGGACACTCATTTGCTACTGATCCAGGCGAAGACCGCCAAATCGTACTACGTGTAGAAGATCTTAGTAAAACCATACGGCATCTACAGCAGAGATAAGGTCCAGAATAGCACAAGCTTTGTCAAGACGGATCATTGGAACCGTTAGCTAGCTGCACGACTGCGTGCACGGGCCCTCTAGCGAGACTCCCACTTCTGCAAGAACACCGTGCTACGCGGTTGCAGTGGTTCTGCGAAAGAGTCGACTGGAGGTATATGGTCTTTAGTGATGAGAGCACATTCTGCCTGTACACCAGTGATGGAATTGTACGTGTGCGGCGAAGAGCACCAGAGCGCCATCAGCCTCAGTACGTCCGTTTACGATACAGATCCAAACTCTGGCGTAATGGTGTGGGGTCCAATCAGTTAGAACTCGCGATCACCCTTAATGTTTGTGGATGGAACACTGAACGGCATTCGGTACGTCCAGCAGATTGTGGAACTTGTTCTTCTGCTCTTCTTGCAAAAGAAGGGTAACATGTTTTTCCGCCGCCCACACACACAAACATTAAGGATGATCAAGACGCTTCAGAATGAGCACACGATGATGTTTGGAGTTGGACACTAGATCCCTCGCTGTCAATATTAATCCGCTGTTTTTTAATCGATTCTGATTGTGGAAATCTATGAAACGTAAAATTTCTATCTGACTGTCTATCTGTGAGTGAAATCTTACGATATATACTGTAGACTCGCTCTAAGCGAAACTAGAAAGCGACTAGAATCTCGGCGACGAAATTCCCCGAGATTCTCGCGGCAGGAAATGACGCCTTGTTCCGCCGTGTTCTCTGGAGAAAGCTATGGAAAATCCCATATGAATTTTAAATTTTCCGAGGCATGTTTCTTAATAAAATATTAGAAAAAAAATCGAAAAATTTTGAATGATATATTCTCTAGTAACCTGTATTAATGTTATGATGCAAAAAAATATAGTGGGATTTTTCCGTGGAGTTTACCTTTAAGTACGAAAGAAGTTGGTAGGTGGTTTTATAATTATACAACAGGAAAAATCTTCATAAAATAACAAAAATTTTTATTTTAAAAGTATGAAAATATCTTTATATACCAAACTTCTAAAACATAAACCTAAAACGTGAAGCGAGTCCAGAAAATAAATAAAAGTGACAATTAAAATCTGCAATATCACAATAATAAGTCGGCTTATATTTTTGAAATACTCTATTTACATTCATAATTGGACATATCACTTCATTGGAAAAATAGAACAACAGGATGAATCGACGCCATACGGTTTATCTACTTATCATAATGAGAAGATCGCTTGAAATTTTGTTACAGAAAACTGCCAAGTCTCTCAACGCCAGAGACTTTAATTGATGAGTCTGATTTTCTCGAAACACAATATCAAAAAAAATGAGAATGAACTGTAACTTTTTTCGTTTCTCATCACTTCCCATCCAATGATATACGACATGCCCCATGTTGCCGTCTGAAAACGTTAATAATTCTAAAGACCACTTGACCGCTACCCTCACAAATACGACCCCACTGAAACATTGATTTAGAACAAACTTCATAGTGATTTAGAACTTCCTCAAAGTAATGTGCATATCAATTTCACATTTTTACATTCTCATAGACCAAATAGACAGATAGTCCCCTCTAACTCCAACCTGGTAATTCCAATCCCAGTGGGCCAATCAAAACGAAACTGAATAGCGAAGCAGGTCATGGTCATGGTAAACTACATTCTGTATTTCAACCTTCCATGTCATTCAAATGTAGAAAATAAAAAGCGGACAGACGGACATGGTAATAGCAAACAAGTGGCTCCAAAGGTGATGTAGAATAAATGTGGCGGTCTTTTGGCCGAAACAGATAATAATAATGCCTTACTCTGCATGCGTCTTTTGATGTCACTAGATGACCTCCACGGAAGCGAAATATGGCGGCAATAATAACAGCCTTGCGATAGCGACACTTCTCAACATTCGTTCACTCTTTCACAATTCTCTTTCTTTATTCTATTTTATAACTAAATAAAAGCAAAATGTTATAATAATTAAAAGGCGTTACAATTATTATAAAACGTAGTTACCTTCTAAAAAGACTATGTAGTGATTTGGAAATATTTTTTTACGTGAAACTTTTTCTTTTCGAGCTTAACGACAGAAGTCATCCAATCACATCAAAATACTCAAGCGCGTTAAGTACTTCTGACAAGATGAGCATACCTTTATTCTAGATTACCTTGAGTGGCTCCATTCTTCCGCAGCTTAACACAATACTTTTTAAGGGGCAATCACATGACTGAGCACTGATCACCTCAAAAGCAGTATTCTGCAAAACTATTCTCATTCCATTCATTATCCCACTGTGAGACAAAGACTGTAAATCCCCACTCTTGAAGAACCTTGTAGGATGCCGATGGAACCATATTTTTACCACCCAGTCACGCACCACGTTTTCCATGCGAACCCATGTCCAAGAATACCCCTCCTCAGCAATGGAGAAATGGCAATGGCGAGAGATCTGGGCTATAGGGAGAAGAACGTTGAAAAGCTTACCAACCAAATCCCTCACCAGGATGGCATATGATTTTTCCATGGTGACCTGTTTTCATTTGACTGCAGCTCATATAAACAATCAGCATATAACCAACAACAACAACAATAAATGTCGTGTTAAGAGTAAATAGTATGGGGTGGGAGTGTAAAAACCGGCGAGTGTTAAATGATGATTACACGTAATCTAACGAAATTTGCCATTTCCTGCTCCACTTGTGTCTGCACTTCGAGCATTCCACAAGGTCTGGCATTTTCTCTGAGACTCTTACACGAGGCTGTCCATAAAAGTATCCGGATTGAGGCTACAAAAAATACGGTTCAAACTCACTTAAATCTTTAGTAATCTTCAAAATAAGCATCGTCTGCAGCAACGCATTTAGCCCAGCGTTGCTGCCATTGGTCGAAACAAGTACAGAATGCCTCCTTTGGGATGGCCAAGAGCTTCGCCGTCGTATTTTGTGTTGTCACGTCCACGTCCTAAAATCTCCGTCCTTTGAGCGCTTTCTTGATTTTCGGAAATGCGAAGAAGTCGCAAGGAGCTAGGTCAGGTGAGTAGGGAAGCTGGCTAACCTGAGCGATGTGGTGTTTTGATGCAATGTTTTTGCTCAGTTTTTCTGTCATTTCCACCACGCAACGAGAAATATTACATATTCTGCTTTGGCATATTACAATAATTCCAAGTGGCATTCTTAACAGCTGCAAATTCCATTACGTGATCAGCAGAATTATCGTCACACGATCCGGATAGGAAAAAGGTGCAGCGAGTTCTACTTTTTTTGTAGCCTCAATCCGAATACTTTTATGCACAGGCCTCGTATATCAGAACTAAAGAAATCAAGCGGTGCACATAATAAAAATTTTTAACAGTTTTTTATTTATTTAGTCAATCATCCAAGTCCATTCATACACACCTTCCGGAGATCGAAGGCAAATCGTTTGCAGCGCAGTGACGACAGTGAGGAACACCAGCAAGTCGGCGATCGTTTTTCGAGGGTAAATCCTTCCTCCTTAAGAAAAGGAGACAAACGGTCAATGTATTAGGTCATCTATGTAGATCAATAAAAACACACACATGCAGGTTACGTTAATACCTGCGCAAAAACATATTGGAAGCAACGGCAGATGCGAATTAAAGATGTGGACACAAGCAGTGACTTGTTATTGTTAGCATAATAGTGCAAGCAAACATTCTAAACATAAACTACTCCAACCTCAAAGCAGCATGCGTAGATCAGCATAAGAAACAAGCACATTAAGACTAACTACAGTAGAAAGTCCGTTCATCTGGAACCCAGAACTCTCGAAAGTTACAAACAATAGAATTACTCATGAACGACCTGAGACAATAATAGTTTTTTATTCGGAAAAGGGGCCTTCTACTGTAGCATACAGAGACTTCAATTTTCTTACCTTAAAAATATGAACTTGGGCACGATGAACCTGTCGGATTTGGAGTAGTCAGGAGCCGGAAAGATGGTATTAGTGGTGGACACCCCACGGGTTGCTAACGAAAGTGTGTTGGCAGCGATTTCTTGTCCAGAATGGTATCTTTCTTGTTCCTACAAGGAGAAGGAGTAGACCATGTGAGCTGCTGTTAGGTATCCTCCTTATGCTTTATCATCGTAATCTATATATTATCTATTTTATCCCCACTTTAACTCCCAGCTTTTTTAGTCAATAGACTGAGTTTCTGGAACAGTACGTAGAAAGTGGAAAAGGATTGTAATTTCTTCAGTTTTTCATTATTTCACATCGAATGACATACCACACTTCTCTATGTTAGCATTTGAATTGTTTAAGATTTCTAAAGACTACGCCACCGCTACCCCATAACTCTGACCACACTACTACAAATCCAGGTCAAACATCATCAGAGTCATGAAGACTTTTGAGATAGCGTGACGTAATTTGATGCGTCATTGTAGTGCATGGATTGAGACCGGTGGTCGCCACTTTCAACACTTGCTCTGATATGTAAACTGTTGCTCTGAGATGTAATTATGTTGTTTCCCGAGAAATCAATAAAATTGTTGTTTGGTCGCAAAACAAAAAGAGCTTACAAGTAAGTTCCTCACACAATATATTCAAGTAAACCCAAAAGGATAATCATGGCAAATGTGCACTGGGCTTTTGGTTTGTTTCATGGAGCCTTGTACAACTATGGTACCACGAACAGATTCCGAGAAACTGAAGAGCTGAGGAAAGCTTCCGTGCAAAACTTGAATGAAATGGGACAATGTAGTAAAGTAATGCAAGCATGAATGAATTTGAAGCCCTCCTTCACTAATAAATTTTTCATTTATTCTCATTTTATAACTGAGAGGCTCTTACTTTTGAAATACACTTCGAATTATATACTTTTTCCTTGTAAATTTTCCTGTGGGATTTTGCGTCAACACTCATCTCCATTTGTTTTTACTCCAACACAACACCAATGATAATAAAAACAATAATAAACTTTTTAAACCTGCCTTTCTCTTTGATATGTCCCATCCACTGGATCAGAATCTTATTAGGACCGATAGGTACTTATGTTTTCACAACGTGCGCCCGTCCGTCTGTCTGTTGCTGCTCTAGCGTCCGAACGCTTCCGAATTTTCGACTTCCGTTTTCGCCATTCGACAACTTAGGCAAAACGACAGACTGTGTTCGTTGATAAAAATCGGTGAACTTCTTCCGGTTCAAAAGGTCGTAAATACCAGAGGGGACCACATTTTTTACTATACAATTCCATGTAGAAATGGTCTATGCTTTGGTCAATTGCTTTTCTCTGTTTGCCATTCGGTAGCTATGACAGACAAAAAGCTTGCAAAGTAAGTGAAGGCACGTGATGGTCTTCCTTGCTGGTCAAAATAAGTAAATATTGATTCAATGGTACATGTTTTAGTGGTACTATGATGGTCTATTGCAATTTTCAATGCTAGGCTATGGCATGTAATATATAAAACAACTTGGAATGACTGGCATGATTGAATATTACATAATATCATTGATTATCGAAATTAATTCAAGAGTACGTGGTTTAGTAGTACCATTATGGTCCATTGGAAATTTCAATACTAAGATATGGCATGTAATACGAGGGTAGCCCAGAAAGTAATGCACCACAATTTTTTCTCCATCCCCAACAATGGTACGAATGCGAAACTTGAGATATGGATTCTTGTAAGTTTTCGGAGTGCGCGCGCAAAGTTTCCGTTTCTTACGAAAGATAGCGTACGTGCAGCAATGGAATAACATGGCGTCTGTAAGTGATGTATGTTACGAGCAGCGTGTCGTCATTGAATTTCTCACTGCGGAACAAGAAATGGTTGGAAACATTCACAAGCGTTTATGTGCAGATTATCAGCAGTCGACAGAAGTACGGTTAATCCCTGCGCACAGAGGGTGAGGCCATCAGAAAGCGGTTCGGCAGAGCTCCAAGATTTGCAGTGGTCGGGGCGGCCATCCTCGGCTATCACACCTGACAAGATGCAGCGTGCTAATGCGCTCATTCGTCAGGACTAACGCAAAACGACTCGGCAGTTAAGCCTGTTTCACATAGAGCTTTGCGGAGCAGAAAACACGCGGAAGCGCAATCCGCGGGCAAAAGCGGACTTTTTCCGCTAAATTGAGGCGTTTCACATTCACGCGCAAACGTTGCAGATCTGCTCCGCGACAGTTGCGGAGCGGATTTTTCATTTCAAGGAGATCTGGAAATTTTGCGGAATCCGCTTTGCCTCTGCCAATCAGGCCAGCAAATGTGTGTTTCATGAGAAACTTATTTCGTTAATTTCTGAACGAATTTTAATTTGGAATACCAAATAAAGGAACACAGAAATGCTCGGCTAAAATAAAACAAAACCAGGTAAAAGTCGGTTCCTATTTTCTCGGGTGACATCGATGATCGATCAGCCCCTTCACGTTTAAGCCTATTTTACATAAAGCTTGTTTCAGCCCCGTCTAGCTCGAATTTATTATTGTTTTTAATCATTAAATTAGTGTAACATATTTATTAAATAAGTAAATGATATATCGCATTATAGAATTTATATTTTCGGAAAATTATGCAAGAAAACACATCACGAAAATCTCGTGACGTATGTGCGGCCAGGCCGACATCAATGACCGACAGCCAGCCCGTAGCTGATGTTCACCGTCACGGGACTTTAGTGATTTTTTTTCCCGCATAAATTTCATAAAATATAATTCCTATAATATGAGAAATAATTTATGTATTAATTAGACATTACAATAATGAATTCATGCATAAACGCGACGGGGCTGACCGATATCTTCCGAGAAAATTAGAGAATGCTACTCTCGACTCTTACCCAAAAGGGGTTTAAGTTTTTTTTTAATATTATTGTAATTAAAATATATATTTATTATTACACAAATACTGGGATGTACAGTTCTTGTATTTTTAAATGATACTCCGCCAAATGAAAAATTGACAATATATAACATCTCCATTTAAAAAAATTGTTGAAATTTCATTTGATAGACTTTTTTTTACTTCAAAACTTTACGTTTTAGATTCCATTTTACGAAAGAAGATACTATTTTAAAGGGACCAATCAGGAGACAGCTTAAGCGGAAAAGTTGTGCGAAAGTTTTAATTGTGAAATGCTCAACGGATTCCGCGTTTCTAGGGATGTGCTAGCGAAGGAATCGGGTAAGATCGATTCCTGATCCCTGAGAATCGAGTAACCCGGTTCTGGAACCGGTTCCCTTCTTACCCATGGCACCATCTATTATCATTTTATTCTTATGGATATTCAATTAAATATATTAGTAAGCGTCCATGTTTTTATGGAAAATGTTACTTATTTCGGCACATCGAAATAATAAAACTTTATATGGCATAATTGATTACGTGGAGTTACAGATAGAATGAAGTACGTTCGAGGTTAGCTATAAAAAAAAGAATGACGAATCTAGTAAAAAACAACAGGATTCTTGAAATGTACTCTGAAATGGATAGTTCTTTCAGTTTCCACATTTAAAAATGTTTCTCAGAATTTTTTCGGCCATTTCAAATAACGTTTGTAGGCCTAATACTTTTTAGCTTCTTAAATAGGTACTTTTACATTTTAATGATTGAGGGTCTGGCAAGTTTGTGAAAATTTAATCTTTCTATTTTAAACGAACGGTAGAATCGCCATTTACTCTCCAAACTTTCTAAGAACATTTACATTTACACACTGAATAGTTATAGATAACGTCGCCGCGTGGCTGAGTATGACGTTCGTGGAACCGGTTCCTCGCATGCGATTCGACTCCAGTGCCGCGATTTGAAAGAATCGATTCTCCCGGTTCCAGGAGTCATTCGCGCACAACCCTACGCGTTTCCACGCGGAATGCGTACGGAGGCGCCACTGTACGCAATATATGCGGATCTGCATCCGCTCCGCCAGGGATTTTCTATGTGAAACAAGCTTTAGCGCTGGAGCTGTCAATCAGCAAAGGAAATGTGGGTGAAATTATCCGTACTCTTGATTACAAAAAAAAAAAAAACGTGTTCACGATGGGTTCCGTAAATGATAACAGAAAATAGTTTTCAGCATATATATGACAAATAAACTCAAAGTCTTTTCCCTGATTAATTAACCTCAATGTGTGCACCCCTCCTGGCACGGATAACATCGAATCGGTGTTACAATGAATTAATCTTAGGCACCCCTCCACAGTGACATATTCAAAGCACTGAAAAGGCGTGTCTCTAACCTTGGTCCGGTACACATGATTCTTAAGAATAACCGACAGGAAGAAGTCCAGGGGTTGACGTTAGGTGATCGAGGCGGCCACCCAATCGAACCATCTAGGCCAACCTTATATGGTAAATTAAACCTGTCGCCTAAGATCATACTGTTTTTATCATCAGTTTATATTTATATACATTTAACATATCATATAACATCACCTTCTGTATACGAAACTTACTATCAAGTTCTGAAGAGCAAGTTCTATTTACGGTGAACTAATATACGTTCAAGCTTAAACTACTCGATTACCGTACATAGATCCCAAAAGAATCTCCACTGTAAACATTTAAATCAATGAGAATGTGACACCAAAAAGACACCCAATAGTTAAGGTTATTACAGGGTATTTTCACAAAAATATAAGGTGCACATATTTACCTTGTCTTCAGTAGGATCCTGGTCAATGTTACAGGCAGCTCACAATCCACGTGGAGATCATAGCTTGTAATGATTCCATGATCCAGCTGTTTACAAGCATCTTCTCTAAACGCTAGCCAGGTGAACTATAATTTTCAGTTGCGTGCGACATGGGTAGCAATGTACATTCCAATTGGAAATCAGGATCTGCTAAAGAGAAAAGGAAACAAATGCTAATGAGTAATTTGGAAGGAAGAGAAAAGCAACATGAATTTCTGTTACACGCCTGATTAATGCGGTTGCTATCAATATCACACACAGTATGAATAGAATAATTTCTGCTTAATAGTTAGCTCTAGAGACACGATTTATTCAACTGAATTAGTCATTAGTAAACAACCTTATCCTAACACAGCCCAACACTTTAAGACGCTTGCTGCCTTGTTTCATCCGGTTTGGTTTGGTAATAGCGATAGCTCTACGTAGCAAGATCTCTAATTGAAACTTAAAACAAATATTATTAATCCTTACTTTATTTATAATTATTATTATCGAAGTTACAACAAGAACAACAATCTTCCCTTTCCTTAGTACGGATATTTATTCCAAAAATGCCCTCCCAATTGGGCTTTCTCACAATACAACAACGCTAAGCAGACAACAACAATGGCAGAGATGTGAATTGAGAGAGTAACGGTGTTTTTTTAAGGTTTCACTATTTACCTCGTTTATTGACCGATCGTGGCTTCTTATTCTGCTGGGGCGCCTAAGCAACTCCTCTAATACGTTTCCCTAACCTCAAGTCAAGTCAATTCGTGTAAACAACAGAGCTTTCGATTTCCTCTCCGGACAGCAAAATGGCGATTGCTCTGCTTTCGTATTCTCCGCCAAATAATGGCGGCACATCCGGATTTCGTTCCATTCACAGTTCATTCCCGCTTTGAGTTTCGAACGATTCTAAATCGGCTCAATTTTTCTTAAAATTTATTTTAAAATCAACTGACAATTGTATTTGGAAATTTATAGTTATTTTGTTTTAAGCCATTCATCATTTTGTAAAAAATTTCTTAAGTTATCTAGAAAATTGAACAATTGTGAATTAGAAGAAAGAGAATTCTTATCTGCAACTATCCAAAGACATCATCCCAATAATTAAGTGAATCTTATCTCCTGGGCATAATAACAATTTCTTATTAATTCCGATTACTAAAGAGCAAAAATTGAATAAAATAAATAATTTAACCGGATAAATCCCCCTCGTCAAAAGCAATCGAACTTTCCCTCTCTCAGCTATACGAGTCCATTTGCCACGAATCGAGAAGGGGAGGAACGAATATTTTGTCAATACGTCATTAGTAGACAAAATTCTCGAGACTAATTTTAAACAACTGTCTCTCTAAAATGGATTTACTGACCTCTCATTTATTCAACAAAATTCAAGCCACCGAATCAGGGATCAAAGAAATTGACACCCGAATTAACAACATCGATATGATCCTGTTAATTTAATCTTAAATCTTCAGTCCCAGCTGTCAATATTCCATTGCATGATCAATTTTTTGAAATCTCCAACTCTTTGGCTTAGCGGAGGAATCATCAGAAGACATGGCCAGTAAATGCTTGGATCTCTTCTCCGCTCGCCTGGATGTGTCTCTCACCCGACTTCAATTTCCGCAGCTCATCGGTTTGGATCGCGTCGTTCTTCCAGATCTCGACCTATAATTCTCCAGTTTTCCAGAGCTCCCTGGATCGTCGTTTCGTATAGAGGAGGATCTCACGTTCTCCCGTTATCATCTCCTCAAAGAAGCCAGATACCTGCTTGGTCTTCGGAAGAAGTCTTTGGTGGTTTGACGGCAGAATTCTTTCTCTACCGGAAAAATCATTTTATTAAAGAATTCTCACGACCTCCAACAACTAAGCGCCAACCGTTCACTTAGCCAGTCTATGTTAGAGCCTTATTTATAACTAGTGGATTGCCCGTGTCACATTGGCGGCTTTAAAGCGAAATACAGTTTAGTTTACACGGTTCAAGAAAAAAAAAGCAATGTATCTTTCTCTTCGAATCTAACTCTTCCTGCATAGGATAGCAGCAGGGAAAACTTTCTTTTTCTGAAAATTCAACTCATATCCACAGATGTAGTATACCTTGGAAGCAACCCGAGTTTTTGATATTTCATTATCCTGAAATATGAATCGCGTTTTCAAGTGTGTCTTTATGGATTGTAACCGCGAGGGCACAAATAGGACGGAGTTGGGAGTTTTTCTACGGTTTTGCCTGTATGAAATTAAAACCACCTCTCCAATAGTGTAGACCTTGCCTCGGTGCTGATGATTTAAACAAATAGAAAAAAAAATGGTCACAAATTTTTTAATGAAAATTAAACACGATTTCAACACTTCATTATAAACAAGCATGGCCATCAACAAACCCCTGTCTGTCAGTTGCTTTTATAAAGACTTTCACATCTTGTAACCTTCTTACACGCGAGAAAGCTACATAAAGTTGTCCGCGACTAAACACAGGAGCGGGTAAGCAGATTCCAATTTTGTCAAAGGTCTGTCCCTGCGATTTATTTATTGTCATTGCAAACGAAAGCGTTATCGGAATTTGACGTCGTTTCAATGTAAAAGGTAATCCGGTGTCACTTGGAGCTAAATCAATTCTTGGTATAAAGACTCGCTCTCCAGCACATGGTCCCGTTAGGACTACTGTATCCAAATATAGCCGATGAAGCTGCTTAACAATCATCCGCGTGCCATTGCCCAGTCCTCTATTTGTATTTAGATGTCTTAAAAGCATTACGATTGCACCAACTTTTAGCTCAAGCTTATGAGATGGCATTCCAGATGATGTTAGAGAATTTAGAAACTCCAAGGGGTAATTATTATGCTCTTCCTCGTCTATACTAACATACGTCTTTAATCCACCCGGTAACTTTTTAACCACCTTCGAATTCATTTCAGCGTGGTGTAATTGACGTCTGAGGTATTATACAGAACCGATTCTACTGTAGCCAGAGCCATGTAAAGAAAAGGTGTATGGCCCTCTTCCAGGAACGTCTTCTCTCAGACTAACTTTTTGGGAAGCAAATGCGAAAGCACTATTGTACTGTCGTAAATGCGTACGAAAATTTTCCGAAATATAGTCATTTCCTGTAGAGAGATTAATCAGCTCTTGAGGCACTTCCCGTAGTCTTTGATTTTCTTCCAAAACAACTTTTCCTTTTTGACAGCAAAGGTTATAACCCTGACCAACTTTTTCACCGACAAAATATAGTGCATGGCAGTAGCTTCTCGTCATTTTCTACCGATATTGATTGAAGCTTCTCGTCATTCGGAGTTTCTCTAGCAATTGGAGTTGTCTGCACAAATTGTAGCACGTTTCGATTTCGATTATCACGTACTGTGCGCGTTGTACCTTCGCCCCGTTTTGATCTGGGTCTCCCACGCAGCTTTGGCATCTGCAAAAGCAATTTTAACTTTAGAACCGGGAGAGCATGAGATTTTTTCACCGGGATTTTTGCTAAACCCACATTTTACATGATGCTCTACAACTTTCTAAATAACACATTGGGTCTAACCCCTACCCCTACAAAATAAAAATTTTCAAAATTTACCCCTTCACCCCCAAGGACGCGAAATGTTTTTATTCTGAATTAGGGGGCATTAAAACCAAATAATCAATATTCATTTCCCCCCAATCTGTTCTCTTGAGTCGTTATTTGGACCTAAAGACGGGACACCAATTATGAAATACCCTGTATATGAAAGAAGGACGAGACACAAAAACCTGGAAAAAGCCTACAATAAATACTAGTTATTATTTTATTATTAATTAACAACTATCATTTAAAAAGATAATAGAGAAGTGATGAAATGGGATGAATAAGATTAAGCAGTTCCGTATGTTTCTCTCTTGATCTTTAATTACCCCTCATTCATTGACCCCCTCTCATTGCCCAGCGTGTAACGTTTTGCTTGCGTTGTCTGCTCCTTCACATCCATCTTACAATTTTTTTTTTATTATAGTCTTGAAAATTCCTTCATCTCGACAATTACATTCTTGTTCCTCAAGTTATAAGAAGCTTCACTTATTATTATTATTATTATTTTTGATTTATTTATTTATTGATTATTTATTTATTTTTTAGCTAAATATTTTTTTACTGATTATTTATTGTATTCCAAGGTTTTTGTGTCTCGCCCTTCTCTAAATGCTTCAATTGTTCCTCAAGTTGTAAGATTGGTTCAGCATGCCTATCCTCTTGATCGAGTTGACATAGAACGGGTCCCACATAGAACAATAAAGAAGTCGAATGTGTGCTACAAGGCTTTTTATGATGTATAGAAAAAGTCTTGGTGCTAGCAGGCTGCAAGCGCGCTTGCCTTCTGGAACCCAATTGCTGAGGTTGCTACAAGTGTGCTTCAAGCGCGCTGACGAATGAAACTCTCTTATCATTGTAGGCTATGGCTAAGCTGTTACAAATTTGATAGAACTAAAAAATTAATTATAAATCCTCTTAGAAAGTAGATCGTGGAGGTCTTTTTCCTCTCCATATCTCCAGATATTATTTGTGACGAGCCACCTAGGTTTGTGAAACACAAATTTATTTTCATGGGCTCAATGTTACCTGCAATGTGATAAATCAAGCACTGTACACAGTTCAGTCACATTAAAGTGACCATCCCCTACCTTCAACATCAGCGGAAAATAGTTACAGTATCGGAGGTCGGGGGGGGGGGGGGGGGTGAGGAAAGGTGTCAGAGGGAAGCAGAAAACATTGCAATTGTCGGAGTCATGGCGAAACGTAGCGACTTATCCGACCTCCAAAAGGGCATGATCATCGGCTTCCGAGCCAAGGGTGACAGTATTTCCGAAACGGCTAGTTTGTGACCTGTTCTCGTGCCGCTGTGGTGAAAGTGTACTGTGCATGGCAGAATGGCAATATCCAAAATCAGCGAAGTGTGCGGCACAGGGGCCACAGATGACAGAGGTGAACGACGGCTACGGAGATGGCTGCAAGCGAACAGACGTGCAACCGTGGACCAACTGACCTCCCAGATGAACCAGGGAGCTACCAAACGTGTATCCTCAACGACAGTTCAGTGGACGTTGCTGCCTATGGGGCTCCGCAGCAGGCTGCTGGTTCGTGCACCAATGGTGACAGCTGTTCACCGGCGACAAAGACTGACATTTACACGCCAGTACTGCAACTGGACAGCAACAGAGTGGCGAAAGGTGGCTTTTCCCGATGAATCACGGTTTATGCTCCATCGGGCAGATGGGCGATGGCGTGTACGGCGTTCCGCCAGTGTTGGGAGATTGAAAATCAGAAAACCTCAATCACAGACCCCAAAATCCTTCAGATTCGGGTAAAAAACCTCTAAAAACGGTTTCGTAAAATTCCTTGACTTTTCCCGGTTGATCACGTTATTTTCCTTGAACATAAGCAGCAAAAAAAAATAATTTTCCCTGACAGAATATTATTGATATTTTTATTTACTCTTTTATTCATCAACAAAAAAGTTCATCTTCACAAACATCTTCATTCTCACTATCAGCAGAGTCAGGACATTGATCGACAATCGACAATCGAACAGTGTAGTGTATCGGTATTCAAGTGGAACTTGAAGCATAGCTTCCATAATCTCACCCTTCATAATCATATTCCAAGGGAAATACACTGA
>JAHWFO010066965.1:0-13044 GCA_023313115.1 Rhysida immarginata | reverse complement strand
ACAAAACGAAGACTGCTCGACCTTTAGTTTGTACTAACCTTGAGCGTCCCTTGTGATATGGCAAACGTCAACGCATTAATATACAGGGTGAGGCATTTATCTTGAGACAATTGAAAATCTCGGAATATATCTTGCATTAAAAAATGTCCAAAATCAAAGGTGAATTATTTCGCGGAGGAAATTCATTAGTTAAAAAAATTACTCCCCCCCCCTTGTGAGGGGGGCTAGGGGGACGGGTAACTTTGACTTCTTAAATAGGAACCCCTATTTTTAATGGTATATTCAGATTGTACACATTATTGAGAATTTCAAAACTCTAATATTTTTCAATACACACGCATAGACTCTGTCTTCATAGGACTGCTGGCCCAGAAAGTTTACTTGTGCACTAAAAGATTTTGAATTTTTGAAATTCTGACTTCGGATTCTTAAAGATCATCAAAAAATAGAATAGGAATGTCTGCAGACCCACCCTCTATCTCTTTGTCTTCATCGAGAAAATTGGGTTCAAAACTTTAAAAGTTCCACACTTTCAGGGCCTTTATCTCCTAAACGGTTGGATCAAATGAAAAAAACACCAAAAATAAAACATTTCATCGAATTTTGTGTACAATCTGAATATACCATTAAAAATAGGGGTTTCTATTTCAGATTTCAAAGTTACCCCCTCCCCCCAGCCCCCCTCACAAGGGGGGTGGGTTAACTAATTAATTTCCCCCGCGAAATAATTCACTTTCGATTTTGGACATTTTTCGTACAATGCTTAGTTTCCGAGATATTCAGTTGTCTCAAGATAAATGCCTCACCCTGTATTCCTGCTAAGAATTAAATAAAATCGAAATGCGCATGCATTAGTTTTTACCGTTTCACTGTGTCGCTCTAGTTCACTAGGAGAAATAGATCCGTATTTTTCAGATACTTTTTCGTATAAAAATCACGAAATCACTACTTGAACATTACAACAATGCCACTAAAAAAAAATTTGTTATATTCGTATCATACAAGATGAAACCAGTAATTTCGGTAAATGACTTAGGAAAACAAACATGGATAGGTATTTCAGAGATGATACTTTACTATCCTTCAAGATAAGCCCCATGGCCAAAATACACTTTTGACATGTTCGTACAGCTGTTGCATGGCGTGTGAAAAATCCTCTTTCGGTACTGCTTGAAGTTCTCTCGGAATATCCAGAATAGACGAGAAATCTGTGTCCTTTCATCGAACAGATGAACGGCGATCCTTTAGGAGAAGCTCACGTATATATTCGATATTCTGCAATAATGACGATAAAACAGCCACATTTGTAAATGTAATGGCATTGTTGAAATGCCGGGCAGAATTATGTTATGGCGCAGGTGGACGTCACATTGAATTGTGGATTGACTTTAAAGACTTAATTTGTACACTTGACTGTTTGTAAGGAACAAGTGCAAGAGCCGAATGGGTACAATTGATTGCAGAGATTGCAATGAGGGGGTGATCCGTTCATCGGATTTTGAAAATATGTTTTGTTTTGTTGCAGAACAAGTTTGAAATTGTTTTTTTGTGTCTCCTACTGTTGTGCACGATTTGCATATGTCTTAATTTGCATGTTGGCAACACAGTAAGTGCCACCATGAGAAAGAGCACCCTCAACTTCCTATTCACTCCCTTTATTGGAATGTGCATAAATACATTTGTATCCAAGGTTGAAAGGGGGGGAGGTACAGAGTACTGACTCACACTAAAAAATATAAAAAATCAGTATGTATGTGTGGTTTTTTCGGTGTGCTTTTTTCCATTAACCTAACATAACCCGGAAAGTAGGCAATCAAGCAAACGCCTTAAAATAGGATCAACGCGAAATATACCAGCTTGAGGATGCGCGCTTTGTTTTAGTTCATAAATACCGACACCAGACTCTAGTTCTTAATCGTGCAGCTCAAATTGTTTTACTTACTGAGTGTTTTTGTGGAAATGTGATGCTTCGTTTCCAAACGTCAACTTGAAATGACGCTGAATAGTAAATATAGACATCGTTTTTGCAAAGTTGAGCTACATGCCTTCTCTCTGTATGATGGCGCACCGGAGCGAGCAGCTTATCTGGCGGGCTTTACTTTTTGGTATATAAACTTTAAGAATGATCTATTATTCTGTCATTTATTTGGATGATATATTCAATGCTGGTTTAGCGGGACAGTTCTCAATCATTTTGACCTTGCTCTGTATTCCTTTAAAATTATTATAAACATTTTAAGCCACTACAAAAGTTTTTTTTTACAGATATCTTGGAAGGGATTTTACAGTCTCCAGTCTTTAATATGAATCGATTAAGGTAACACAAAAATATACTATAGTAATAGAATTATCTAACAACAATTTTTAATATATTTAAACCCTCTATATAAATTAGGGTAATGAATTACGCCCAGGTAGCCTTCATATTAGGACATGAAATAAGTCATGGATTTGATACGATAGGTGAGAATTTTAATTATATCCTCTGTTTAATTTTCTGTTTTTTAATAAGGCTAGTGTTCATTGCCTCAATTAAATGAAGTTATTCTTTGGTTCTTTTAATCCAAAAGTCTTATCTCGTTAAAAAATTTTAACAAAGCCGTAATACAAATTTTAGGCAATTATTTGCAAATGTTATAAAATATATGTATAGGCCCGATTAGACATTGTGAACCTTCCTGAAAAAAATAAACATCAATTTTAAGTACCGTGACCCGCGCAGGCATTCCTTCATGATATCTGCCCGAATTTCATTGTCCTGCAGGAATTGTTTGACCAAGATGGGATGACCAAGATGGGATGAGGACCAAGATGGGATGTTGACCACCACCTGCAGGGAAAAGGCAGGTACTCAAAATAGCCGGAATGAGGTGTAGAGTGGGATAAGAAAGATGGGGGTAGGATTTTTGACTTGCAGAATACGCCTTTCTGTACATCTGGGTAACTTTTGCTAGCAACTAGGAAGTAAATGTGAACAGTGGCTCGAAGTGAAAGTTGTCGGACTACGAGATTTCAAGATAGGCGTGGAGATGTTTTCTACAACTATAAAAAGGGTCTAGAGATATAATGCGTGCTATGAAACTTTGAGCGAAACTTTCCAGAACTATTCTTCTTCAAAAGCATACGTCACAAAACTGGTATCGAGAACTTGGAGGGGAGCGAAAATCGCTGAAAACTGATCCCCGCAATGGATATCCTGATTCAGGAAAACAATCGCGTGTAGAGAACATGATAAAGGCAGATTCGTGCATTACTAACCAGGAGATGGAGGGGGAATCTCTCCACATTAGATCGACAGTAGTCAACACTATTTTGCGAGTTCATCTTCAACTAATGAAACGATATGCGAGATGGCGCCCCAACCTCTTGATATCAAAGCAAAAACAGGAAAGAGTGAAATGATGCCATGAAATGTTCGAAAGATTCGAACAAAGCAAATCACAGTCAGGCTACATCATCCTAACTGTTGATGAAATATGGCTTTATCACTATGACTCAGAGACTTCAAGACCAATCAAAAGAGTGGGTGCACAAAGGAGACCCTTCGGCAAAGAGAACGAAAAGAGTTTGAAACTTTGCTAGCTTCTTGTCTTGCATCGGTATGTGGCAACCATTCCCTTGCAAACTGGCAAATTGGTCACTGCAGAATGTTAAGTGAGGAACTATGTTTCACAAGGAGGTGCCCTTAGTAAAAGAAATTAACGTGATAGCGTATATGAGCTGCAGATTGTGTGATTTATATCTGCGGTATAACAATTTACTACACTTGTTGTCAAAGCAAAGGCAAAGGGTCAAAATAGCATCCAGTACTATGCATTGTCCTCACTCTTCTTCTACTACACGACACCTTCAAACCGTCAGAACTCCAGAAAGAAGCGTTTTCGACCCCATGTTCATATAATATATTCTGCTTTTTGTAGATACTGGAACACATGCTGAATGTTTATACAAACAAAAAAAAAGGAATTATTTCAGTAATGAACTCTCCATAAGCAGACAACAAAAGAAACCTAATTACAAGATGAGTCTGGAAATTCATGATCTCCCTTCAAAAGATATTCGCCGGAACCTTTCTTTTATATCGCAGATGATTGCAGGTGGTGAAAGAAGTTGCACTGTGTAACATATACTCAAATCAGCAGCTATCAGATGTGCATATCATGAAGTTTGTATAAAGGTGTCATAGATACACTTTCATACCACGAAATCATGCATTCCTGGACGCATTTTGCAATACATGTTTTTTCTTATCAACAAAAGGGGAGTTCATTTCTGAAATAATGCCCATCATTTTTAAAACTGCCTTTATAAAGTATACATAACAACACCTAATACATGTCTTACAAAATGTATACACAGGTGTAAACTTCGACGAAGATGGCAATTTAAAAGATTGGCTAACCGTAGACTCAAAGAAAAACTTTGATATTAGAACGAAATGCTTAGTGGATCAATATTCTAATTTCAAACTTACTAAAGAAGATCTTCCTGGATCATATTATGATTTTCAGGTTAGGTGAATTTTAGAAATAATTATTATAGTGAATTATTTTTTTTACATTTCCATTATTCCATTGTTCATAAACTTTCTCTCTTGATAATGCAGGTAAATGGAAATCAGACCCTGAGAGAAGATGTTGCGGATGAAGGCGGACTGAAATTGAGTTATTATGTAAGTTTGTTTGTTTATTTAGTAACGAAAAGTGTTTTATGCATTTGCCTTGTCCGACTGTCCATACGTAAACCGATTTCTTGAAATTTATATAGCATTTACAAAAATCACTAACATGAAAAGAGTTCGGATATGTTCGAAGACCTTCGAAATCTGTTAAATAGCACGTATGTTTATGGTACGATTATGATACCCCCTTAGAAATTTTGAATTTCGTTTTGAAGTCCGTTTGAATGCCTTTAGAAATTTTGATAAGTTATATATCGATGAATCGTACCACCGAATCATGGGTGGATTTCGTCATGTTATCTCATTTGGAAAGCAGAACCGGAAGACTTTATTAATATAATAAACGTCATTTTAATGGCAATGATATTGTCAGAAAATTTCCACGATCTGGATTCGAAACAGTAACCATGCTCGTTGCCTCTACCAATTGGACCATCGTGAACAGGGTACATCCATGCTGTCACCCAAGTTTTCTTAAAGACTACCAGTATGTTTCAAGATGGAGGCTCAATGAAAGAATAGCACCCAGCTCGATATCGGGAATTCCTCCTGTCCAAACCAACACAAAAGTTCATAAGCAAACTTAAGAAATTATAAATAGAAACTGGAGATGGCTTAATTAGTAGAAGCAACGTAACATTAAACATTTTTATTTTGGACAAGAGGTTCGTTCTTATCAACCAGTAATTTTGAGATTCTCTTTTTACAAGATAAATATACAAAGGGAAAAGATTTTTTATCCTCATAGTGAATTGAACGGTAAAACTAACGCATGCGCATTTCGATTTTGTTTTATTCTTAGCGGAACCGGACTATAGTTCTTAAAAGTTTTTATCAGTTTGAAAATATAAAGAATTACTACGCTGTCCTTTCGGTTCTAGATTATGTCATTCATTTTGCATTGTTTCAATTTACTCTGTGACTTACATGATTATTTTGTTACGTTTAGATAAAGTTGCTGAATGTTTCTTAATGCGACTTTTTGTTTATTACGTTAGGCTTACAAAAAATGGGCTGATAAAAATCAAAATCCTGTACTTCCGGAAATTTTGAAGAAGAATTTTACGGAAGAACAAATCTATTTCTTGGCCTTTGCTCGCGTAAGTGAACTTCGCTCATGGTGATGAACTTTCCTAAACATTTTATCTTGATAAATTTTTGATTGTTCTTTTTTTCCCCTTTTAGACCTGGTGTATAAATTATGAGTTTGATTATATGCCTTCTTTATATTCTGACACGCATTCTCCTGGAAAGTTCAGGTAAATATCCGGAGGAGTAAGCTTACTTCGTTTGATACTTATCGAGCCAATCATCCGAGAGGGAGTCAAGCTAAATGGGATTAATTAGAAAAGGGAACGACCCTTAAGAAACCTCAGAATGTACAGGATAGGCATAAATTATTGCTACTATAATAAATGTTGATAACGTTGCAGTACGATAGTTTCTCCTATTCAGAATATTGCTTCTGTCTCTATGCGGTTTGGAACAATAAAAACAGACAGAAACTCCCGAAGCTTTAACAGCAGTCTTAGTCGTTTCATCACGAATCAGTCCACCTCAAGATGAGCTTCTTTTGTGGCCCATAAAATATCAAGGGGGTACTCAATCTCTATCCAAGTGGTATTCAGGATCTACTGGGTAACTGACTTGGACGATTCGCCAAAGCAGTTCAGGCAAGTCGTTCACTTTCTTGCCATACACCTTATCCTTAAACATACCCCACAGTAAAGAATCGTGGGCGGTTATGTCGTTCATGAGATCGGGCCATCATGTCCTACTTTCCAACTGACTGGGAAATGGTGATCGAGCGTCTCTCGAACGAGAAGTCCCCAGTGGGGTAGTGCACTCTCCTTTTGGAAATCCACGCTTGGCTGATGTTCCTCCATAATAGTGAATGCGTAATTATCTAGCATGTTCAAGTAATTTGTGTTGTTTCTTATTTTTCCAGCGAAGAAGAACGGTGCAACAAATGGATTTTCCGATCCCCATATCCTGCAGTTGGGACCATTAATTTTTCCAGAAAATTTGCCTCATCATTAGAAAGAATCCTGGAAGAGAAAGCACTGTCATTGTTGTTTCTGTCAAGCATTGCTACTTTTTTTCCATTTCATGAATAATGTAAATTGTTTAGTGCATAAGCGAATAGTGTTCAAACGAGTACAAACCTTACGGATTGTGCTTCTTGGAATGTTCAGTTCTAATCTTGCACGACAGGTTGATTTCGCCAGGCTGCGGGTGAACGCATCTGTAATATTTACAACACTTCCATTCCATGTCGATTGTCTTCCCGCGCACTTCTGGTACAATACACTTCATGTTGCTTGAAATTGTTTGAGCCAGAGATTTGATGATCTCTTATTAGGTGAATCTTCCAAACGGTAACGTCGTTGCAATTTAATCGGGGATTTTAATTCCAATAACCACGACCGTTTGCTTCCCACTCGGGAGTCTACACTTTAATATGATGCAAAACCGCGTTGCTTGCTGGGATCAATCACGTTATCTTTACTCTTCCAGTCCAATCCGCATCGTGTTCAAAAGCAACGCCTGTTATAAATGTTAGCCTTACACCTACTGCTTTCACTGCACACAACATATCTTTCGGCGGATTTCTATTGACTTCTCATGTTTAACATGTAAGAAACGTACTGAACGCACATCTTTGGAGTAAGTCTCTAGTCGAAGTTTCTAACACAGCTTTTCTGACCCACTATTTTCGGAGATGCTGGATTCTCAGATATATGTGCTTTTTTGTATGTACGCAGTTCAGATTAAAAGCAATCACTATCTTTAACGTTAGTTTGACTCCACCTCGTACTTCTGCAAGGTCGCCATTGGCATAATATGATTCAAAAGTCTTCGAGAAAAATTTTTCTAGAAAATTATCTAAATGTTGTGCCTTGTTGCTTATATACGAGGCCTGTGAGAAAAGTATCCGACCTAATTTTTTTTTGCGAAAACCTGATGGATTTGGATCACGCTTGCTTGCATGAGCCGACCTTGAACCTTTGTGCGTATGCGTGAATTTTTTCCCGCCTCTCAATAGCGTCAGTTGCTGGCAATCAGCATTAGAGGGAGGTAGTGTGTTGTGCTCTCGTCGGCTTTTGATTTGAAGGAAAATGACGGAACGACTGGAGCAGCGTTACTGCATCAAATTTTGCCAGAAACTGGGCGACAGCCAGGTGGAAACCATCAGTCGTTACAGTGGAAGCATTCCTCGTCACCACGACCAAAGAAGGCCCGCCAAGTGCGCAGCAATGTGAAAGTGATGCTGACTGCTTTCTTTGACTCTCGCGATGTGGTACATCACGAGTTCGCACCACAGGGTCAAACAATCACCAAATAGTACTACAGGGATGTCCTCCGTCGCCAACGTAATGCAGTGCGGGGCAAGAGTTGTGGTGAACAGGCAATTGGCGCCTCAAAAACCAAACTTTTTTGGCGAAAAACCAGACTCCCGTGGTACAACAGGTTCCTTACTCTCCTGAACTGGCCCCCTGCGACTTTTGGCTGTTCCCCAAATTCAAGAGGCCATTGAAAGGAACGCGATTTCAGACAAGAGAGGACATTATGGCTGCAATGACAGCCGAGCTGAACTCCATTCCGAAAGAGGCTTTCAAGGAATACTTCCAACAATGGCGGCACCGCTAGGAGCAGTGTGGAGTCCCAAGGAGACTACTTTGAGGGTGATTAGGTTTCCAATGCTCCAGGTGTGTAATTTTTTTTCCCGGCCGAAGGTCGGATACTTTTCTCACAGGCCTCGTATTAAGCAGTACTTCATAGATATTGAGGATCTTCTTGCTTTCGTATTGCATTTTTGAGCAGAAAATCTTAAGGGCATTTCGTCCATCTAAACAAATCTCCTTCTGCTCCTGTTCAAGAGAAACCAAGCGTAGGATCATTATTATAAGAACCCTTGAAGTAAAGTATTAACAATTATTAGTTCAACAAAATTTAACACCAACCACACGGCAAAAACAAAATATCTCCGTTTGAGCAAATTTTTATTTCTTCTAGCGAAGAGGTATGGATAAAAGACTACGTTGCATGAAAGACGAGATCTCCACGTTTACGCATCTTACATTACATAAAACTCATATACAAGGACTACGCTGAAAAAACGACATAACACTTTCCATCTTTTTTTGATACGTGCGAACGTCCGAACTTTTGCCTCTACGGATATTTCACTTCGTCTGAAGCTGCTTTATCCAACACCTGGTATTGTTACGGGATGAGGGAGGGGGGGGGGTCTGTTTAGAATGGTGCTGGATACAACGGATTTACCCTTCGCAAATTGAAGCTCGCAGAATTCATCCCAATGTAACATTTGTCCTCATACCTCATCGCTATGTGAAGAAAAGAATTGTTCAAACTCATGCCTGACAATTGCACGCACTTTAAAGCACGTGCAATATCTTTTAAATTACTTTTATGCAATTTTATAACATGGTTAAGCCTCAAATGGTGGCAAAATTGGACACGTTTTGAAAAAGGTAATAATACGAGACAGGTTATACTTTTCCCTAATTGGAAAGTGCAAGGAGCAAGATTTCCTCGAAGTGGACGTACTATCGGTAATGTTATTCAGAGGAACAAATGTTTTTTCGATTGAAAAATGGAAGAAAAAATTCTGCGACCTGGGCAGAACAAATGTTATTCCTCTGGCTCTCATCTCAGAGCAGGGGTCATAGTGAAAAACGCAATAAAAACAGAACTCAGCCTACCCGTAACATAGCCAACGTGAAGAGAGTTTGAACTATGGCGTCCTTAGAAAACTCCTCTACACAGCGTCACATGTCCAAGAAGCTGAAACAGTCTCAGAAAATTGCCGGAAGCTTTATTCGAGAAAACCTGAAACTAAAGCGGTGTCAGCATAAGGCTCGTGGTCTTCGCGAATGCTTCTTAGATGAAGGTTGGCATATCTCGATGACTCCAATAAGCCAGGAGCTGGTGGTAAAAATAACGGATTACTTTCGTCAAGCAATGCAAGGAGCAGCTTTCCAAAGGATTTTATGGTTGCAGCTGCAGAGATTTTTTTAAATTCAATATTTATTCCACCAACCTTTCCTATTTATAAAGTAAACAGCCTTATCTCACCTTGGCTTGCACAGCAAAACTCTGAATCGGCGTGGTTGAGCGACACATTGGCAGCAGCCACGAGTGAGTCATCATCTTAAAATCTCATTCCACGGAGAGTTTCAATTTATTAACGAGACTGTAATCAGCAGGTGCCAGACCAGGACTGCAAAGCGGACAGAGGTCAGCGACGCATGGTGGATAATGCAATTATAGCAATTTCTGCATCCACTGCGTACACTTATCATCAAATTATTAACCCGCAATTCGTAGCCTTTTGAATCATATAATGTTTGAATTCTGCCTTATAATTTCAACAAAAAAAAATAAAAATATTTAATTTGTTTAATCAATTCTTCCTTACAGAGTAAATGGTCCTTTGTCCAATTTCCCCCGCTTTGGTGAAGTCTTTGAGTGTGCTGCAGGAACGCCAATGGTCAGAGGAGAAGAATCATGTAGCATTTGGTGAAAACAAAACTTTTATTAAAGCAATTAAAGCATCAGTTGTATCGATATGAATTCAATAAAGCAGTTTATGATAACACCGTTGTTTTCAGTTCTATTTGATCCAATATGAATCTGAAAAAAATTGATAACATTTTTTCTCAAAATATTTTCACATCAGTTTGTGGTTGCAGCTGCATATTGTGCTCGTGGTCAGCTCAGGCAAAAAAAAGATGGCTAGTTAAGTTCAATGAGAACTGAAGACAAAAGCGTAGGAATCAGCTCCTAAAGTTAAAAATTTTTTTTACAAAGCTATTTACACTGTATGATGCTGAGAGGTCAATGAAAAATGGGGCCGACTTCCTCGAAATGCTTCGCAGAAATTTATTACTGCAATTTCGAGTCATTCTCCATTAAACGAAATGGCACATTCAACAGAAAACATAGTAGAGGAACCGTACTTCGAAAAGAAGCTGAAAGTTAAAATCATTCAATTTGAACTGCCTTAATCATGTGCAGTAATCTTAGAAAGCAAAAGCTGAAACACGTGTATTTATAATCAGAATAGTCTCTTTTTAATTTTTTTTTCTTTTCATTGAATATAAGATTTTTAAAAGCCTTGTTCAAGTTCTTTTCACAAGTTAATATGATTTCATTATAAGATCCGTTTTACTTTATCTCATTTCCCGACAAAATTCTTTAAAGGAAGCGCCCTTCCTCATCGCGTGGAAGTGAACCAGGAAAAAGAACGCATAAAGAGCTGCACATAAGGAGCCTTCCAGCCTCTCAAGCTGTAAAGTTTGAGAGGCTGGAGGGGTTATTTTAGTCCATATTACGCAGCTCTACAGATAGTTACATTGAATACATTTGAAACTAAAGTTATGGAATGGTTCAATTTTTCTAACAAGAAATCATGTAGTAGAAGGGTGTGCTACTTTATTTTATTATTTTCAAACTTTTATATATCGAGTTATTGTTATCATGACTCACAGCAGTGGCGGTCGCAGAGATGGGCGGTAGGTCAACTGACCCCTAAAAAAAACGAAGGAAAGTCGACTTTAACATAATGTGATTATTAGTATCATATATATACAGGGTGTTCAAAAAGTCTGTTACCAGTGTCAGTATCTCACTAACTGAAGGGAATTGCCAGATATCGAAAAATTTATCTCCTATAAAATCATGTGTGGTGTTTTAACGAAGATCTTAATATTGACCTTCATAATTAATATCAAGGTCAAATTTAATGCATAATGAAAATCGTATGAGATAGAAACCTAAAGTCAATTAGAAAGTTGTTCAGCACCCTAAAATTAGCCTAAATCATTTATCCGATTTGATTATGTAACAATAGCAAATAAAAATTAATTTTGTGAAGACAATTTACAATCAACAGCTTTGCTGATAATAATATTTACAGGGGGTTCCAAAGTGATCTTTACAACTTTCATCACATATCAATGGGGATAGATAGAAAGGTGCTGTTTGCGGCATAATATTCACACACATCTAAAGCCCTCATCACTGGGCTTTTATCGTTTGGAAGTCTTTGGACAACATATTTCCTAGTCGCTGGATTGGCAGAGGAGGACGCATCGCGTTTCTCCGCTTGTTTGAAGCAGTTTCTTCTGAAATCAGGTCGTTACGACGCCAAAGATTCAGGAGTCTCTTTTGAAGCGGCCTTTCTCTTTCGATTCCCGTCACCAAGATCTGTGTAACAAGGTTGCGCCATGCGCCCAAATTTGGCTCGTTCTACGCAGCGCCACGCCATTCAGCTTAGTTTGAGGTTCAATTTACGGCGTTACTTGCGATTTGCGAACCCAAGTGTCTTATATCACTTTAATCGCCTGAATTTCGTCTACATCGTAGTGTAGTTTTTTTGAAGGAGATAATTTACACCCTGTATATCCATGAATATACGTGTTATTCTCATACGAATGAACATAAGTGCAAGAAGCCTCCGAATCACATGCAACAGTTACAACACATTTCAAGCAATATTTTTTAGAGTAATCCCAAACATTATTTTTGGGTTCAGTTTCTTGCTGGTTCCCTATTTGCTATCGGGACAAAACCTTCAGTGAAATGCATGAGGTGCAAAATACTCTTTACACCCCTGAAGTGTCAGGATAATTCGTCAAGTATTTTTCTAGATATTCGACAAAACGTCTAATATCGATACTGTCCGATTACTTTTGGGTAGATAGTGTATGGTACTATGGCCTTTTGTATACTGCTTTGTCCTCTGTCATTCCCATCAATTGTTGATGCCGCATGTTCTAAGACTTTCTCTTTATCCCATCCGTTTACTATTGCTGCTTTTGCTTGATTCCTGTCTTCCGGATAAGCCTTTCTTTGGCAACAATTTTCTAAGAGTACTGAAGTATCTAATAAATCGGTAATAACCTTATTTCCAATTGCGAATAACTGCTTTTTTTCTACAGGATTTCCTAATAATCTAATTTCTTATACTATTGATAACTTCTGTACTCATTGAACTATTAGTTCCTTGTTGTCACGTTCAGAATATAAGCGCAGTGGAAGTCTTGGTTCCGTAACTTACATTGTAGGTGATATGGGTCAAAAAACACACAAAAAGTTTTAATCTTTATGAATTTAAACATAAAATGAAAATATTCTTAAGAAAAGAACAAAATAGTTAAAAAGAATGACCAACTAATAAGGAAAACTAATGATTAAACCTTAATCTACTTACAATGACATCCTTTATCAAAGGTCATATGGAATGCTATCCAACGTGCAACTCGGAACAAGTACTTTATACAATAACCAATACACAAGTTTGCACTTCTTTCATTAGGGCTAAGAAAACAATAGTA
>JAHWFO010066957.1:0-19842 GCA_023313115.1 Rhysida immarginata | reverse complement strand
ATAGATCAGGGCAGTAAAATTGTTATCAATTAAGTAAACAGTTATGGGAAGAGGGGTATAAGGGTAAAATTTTTGGTTACATTAAAGTAGAACCAGAATTCCAAGGGTTCCCCAGTAATAGCAGTTGAATATAAACGTAGTGATATTTCATAACTTCTTTTTATCACATCTGCGTATATTTCTTTACACAAAATTGTCTTAAAATTTTGAACGGATATTATTAAGAGAAGGACGAGACACAAGAACTCTGGAATACAATAAATAATAGTTATTAATTAAAAATACAAATTAAAGATAAGGTATAATAAACAAAAATAATTAATCAAAATCAAAATAAAAAGCTGACGTTTCGGATAGAGACTATCCTTTATCAAAGCAGAAAAGGATAATTCTCTAAAAGCAAATAGAATATTAGAGAATTATCCTGAAGTTATGAAAGTTGTACTAACGGACGGGTTTATATATAGTTTGCATGGGGAATAGTTATACGGTATTGGCTGAAAAACAAGAAGAGAACAAATGAGATTAATTAGAAGAATAAGAAATAATAAGGGGGCGCGAGAAAAATGCAATAGGATGACACATATGAAATTGAAATTATAAAAAAGCCTAGCAAAAAGATTCAGATTTTTCCTGATTATCAGCAGACAAAAAAGGCTGTCATAAAAGAATATTATTGACATTGTTCAAAATTTTTAATTTTATGATTTCCTGACTGTTCCCGGTTTAAAAAAAAAAAAAATTCCCTGACAATTCCCGGTCGCTAGTCACCCTGTAAAATAGTCCCACATGTAAGAGCGTCGGGTCAAAGGTAGAAAAATATGAAAGAACATTGAAAAGAAGAAATAAAAGATAAAAATAAAAAAAAAAAAAGAAACGGGCCCATAGAGCTTGCGGCAAATTAAGGAATAGCTGAAGTTGGAGAGGGATATGGGAAAGGTAATGAGGGAATGGTGCCTTTGCTAAGGGGTGAGGGAATTGAATTTCCAAATAAGAAAAGACTCGAATTGCTTTCTCTTTTTTTTGTTATGGAAATTACTACGAAGAATATAAAGGCTGATGGCCTGTAAAGAGTGGCCAGGAGAATTAAAGTGTTTAGCGACAGGGGTGTCAGCATTGCTAAAGATGTCCAATGTATGTCCGGCAAATCTGGCCCGTATGGTAATGCCTGTCTCACCGAGATACTGTTTCTGGCATACCTTCCAATGTAACAGGTAAATTAGATTGTGAGAAGTGCAGGTCAGGTTCTGGTTAATTTTGAAAGTAAAGGAGGAAGCACAGCTGGAAATGGAGGTAACAGGGTTAAGAAAATGGCAAACGCCACAATGCAAAGTATATATAAACCCGTCCGTTAGTACAACTTTCATAACTTCAGGATAATTCTCTAAAATTCTATTTGCTTTTAGAGAATTATCCTTTTTTGCTTTGCTAAAGGATAGTCTCTATCCGAAACGTCAGCTTTTTATTTTGATTTAGATTAATTATTTTTGTTTATTATATCTTATTTTTTATTTAATTTGTATTTTTAATTAATAACTATTATTTATTTTTTCTTAAAATTTTGGGAATACCACGCTCTGCAGATTGAAAACGAGGCTGAGGGGTGAAACGCACACCTGAAAAACACTATGTGCTAGTTTATAGATTAACTGTTTCTTCATTGCATTTTAACTCGGAATATTTCACTCATTCACTTGTGGATTAAGATTACTTAAAAAAGGGGGTGGTAACATGATTTCCATTGTAAGACTAAAGAAATACCACCTCAAAAATTTCATAAATTGTATTCAGTAATTTTATTTATTAAAATTTGACATATATAATCATTAATTTTAACATATACCTTTTATATAATAAATTTTATTAATTGATTAAAATGATATAGGGAGACAACTTTTTTTATTAATTTTATATTTTCATTTTTTGCTTTTATTTTTTGTTATATTTTTATATCAATATGTCAAGACCCATTAATTGATCGTAATAACCCCTAAGAAAATGAAAATTAAATATGGCCAAATTGACAGAATAAATAAATTCAAATATTTAGGAGAAATAATTCAGAAAACGGGTCAGAGAAGGAAGCTATAAAACAAGAGTCAATAAAATGAAAACGGCCTAAAGCCTTACCAAAGATATTTAAAAGTAGTCGTCAATATCTATGAAGACTAAACTTCGTTATTAAGCAAGAGTAATATCTGCAAAAACATTTTATGCGGCAGAATGTCTGACCCTGAACAAAAATTGTTAACTCAAGAACTGGAAGTAACTGAAAGAAAAATAGCCAATTAAAAAAGGGAGAACATTATTAAATACGCCACAACAATGAAATTTACAGGGTGATTCAGTCAATTTCTGACCATTTCACTCAAATGACGTGCATTAGGGATAAACAATTGAAAGAATATGAGCGCCATATCGAATTTCTAAATAGTTAGAGTTTGTATTGTTGCAATGGCACTGCATGAAAATCGTATTGTTGAAAAATGGCGCCTGCTTTATCAACGGAGCAGAAATGCAAGGTTGTCGAATGGTAATTCGAGACAAAATCACCTGTAACCTTGCAAAGAAAGTTCCGGAAGGAGTAGAAGTGTCGAGACGCACCAGGCAGGCAAGCAATCATGGATTTTGTCAAGCAATTTCGTGCTACTGGATGTGTTAGAGGCAAGAAAAAAGACGGGAGCGAAGCTCGTGTTCGAACGGCCGAAGCTGTCGAAAATGTTCCCACAAGGTTGGTCGATTCTCATACCAAAAAATCTGTTCGCCGTCTATCCATTGAAGAAGGGCTGTCGTATACCACGAGAAAGGATTTACACCTGTTCCCGTATAAGATCAATGTTTATCAGGAGTAAACAGACACTGGAAGACAGAAGCGACAACAATTTGCGATGGAGTTTGGAGCAGAAATGGAAGCCAATCAGGACATTGTGGACAACCTGTGGGTGTCAGATGAGGCCTTCTTCCATCTGTCAGGTGACGTTAATAAACACCCTCATGAGATCCATAAGTCACCTCTTCATCCACGAAAGGTTATGGCTTAGTGCGCGATTTCCAAAAGAGGCATCATTGGTCCGTTCTTTTTTGAGGGCACCGTAACGTCACAGGCTTACCTTAACATATTGGAAACCTTCTTCATCCCCGAGCTGCGAAGGAGGCGTATACCGCTTCGACATCAATGGTTTCAACAATATAGGGCTAGGCCTCACACCACTAATGAAGTGCTAAACTTTCTCAATCAGAAATTCGGAAATCGTGTCATTTCAAACAGGTTTCCAGATCGATTCGGGGATGGCTTTCTTTGGGCCCCCTACGAGTCCTGACCTAAACCCATGTGATTTTTATCTCTGGGGATTCCTTAAAGACAGTGTGTTCACTACAGCACCAAGAACCCTAGACCAGCTGCGACAAAGCATCGTCGACTGCTGCACCCTTGTGGATGCAGAAATCCTGGATAGAGTTATGAACAACTTCACCATTCGGCTGCGAGCAGTTCAAAACGTTCGTGGTGGCCACATTGAGCATATCATCAATACTTTTCCACGGGAATAAAAACTCCGAACTGCCTAAAATATCATACTGAAGTGGTAAGTTTGTAAACGTTAATGGGTCAATAAATCATAGTACTGAAATGGTCAGAAATTGACTCACAGGAAGAATTTTTCAAATATGTCAAAATTGAAAATGGCCAATGCTTGGATAAGTGAAATACAGAAGGATATAGAAGAATTACAAAGTTGACAGGCAGACATAAAAAACCGTACACGGTTTGGAACAATCAAACGGCTTTCGGGAAAAAATGAAGAAAACCGGTGCAGTTTGAATTTTTTATGCAGGATGGTGCGCCACCGCACATCGGACGTCAGGTGCAGTAGATCTTGCGAGAACGTTTTTCAGACAACAGACTAATCAGTCGTGCATTTCCCATGGTATGGCCACCCAGGTCGCCTGATCTCAACCCTTGTGATTTTTGGTTATGGGGATGTTTGAAAAGCCTTGTGTATCAAGCACATGTTCCTGACCTCTCAACCTTAAAGGATCAAATAACGTTACATATCAGACTAATTAATGCAGATATGCTGCGAGCTGCCGTAGAAAATGTCGTGTACCGCATGCAGCTATTGGAACAGCACACTGGTGGGTGGTCATATTGAAACACATTTGGAATTAAAAATAAAACATTGTTTATTGTTGTTACTAAAGTTGGTTTGTACGGTATTTGTTCATTTGACAATTAGGTATTTATTGTTTTCTTGAAATAAGCGCCCCCTATGGCGACTTTTGGTACTATTTTTTTTTTTTGCAGAAATCGAAACTGCATGTACCACTAAGTATACACACCAAAATGTGCTGCATTTGACCTAATAGAATTGCCGCTAGCGAGCTCTGAACATCTCACGTTATTTCTTGTCCACTCGGACGTGCTGCCTCTATCATTCAGTAAGGAATCAGACAGGGTTCCACAAGAAAAGGTTAATATTAACACGACTACGCCCATATTAACACGAAAAGTACTTCGAACTGTTATAACCACTACCATTGTTCCAATGCTATACTATAATATTGTTATCTGGGCAAGTACATGTAAACAAAATAAAAGTAGCGTATAACAACATCATACGAACAACTTATACACTGTCGAGAATGGAGTCCATAACCCAATATTGTCAACAGAATGAAATCACAACCAAAACTTAATTTCGAAAAACGGGACTAGTCATTGAGTTGTATCAAGCCATAAAAATCCAGGGCTATCCTTTAGCCAATATTAGAGAATGTTTCATTGATTCTTCAAAATATAGATCTACAAGACAGTTTAAGTTTGAACCACGAGAGAAATTATCTACATTTAAAGCAATACATTTCCCATACAATGCGTTTCCTATATGGAACGACTTGCCTTACGAACTCAGCCACCTGGCCATACATTGTCACCTATGTGAGAACTTAGAAACATGTATACATTTTTTAAGACAATTAAGTTATTAAGTACCGAAAGGTGCTTTACGCTATCAGTGTGGGGAAACGTGTCTGTCTGTCCGTTCGTCCATCCGCCAATAACTAACTCATCCGAGGCTAAGAAAGATTTTCAAAATCTATTTTCGTCAGTCGATATATATGGTTCATGGCACAAACCAATCACAAATATTATCTAAATCGGTTCATTGGCACGTGCACAAATGGTACCTTTTTTTTCCCCACCTAGCAATTTTTAAGGAGAAGACATATTAAGTAATATATCAAACAAATCGTAATGACGAGATAGAAGCGGATATAAATTACTATTTTCGCCAATTGATAAATATGGTTCCGGGAATAAACCATTTTGAAAATAGTTGTAATCGAAATAATGGCACGTGATCTAATGGTACCCTTATAACACCCACAAAAATTTTCAATGATAAGATCTGACGTGTAATATATCAAACAAATTGGGATGACGTATCATGAAAGAATATAACGTAAAATCATTGATAGTCGAAATTGGTTCAAACGCACCTGGTTTAGTGAAACCATTATGGTTCATTGGAACTTTCAATGCTAAAATATGGTATGTAATATATCAAACGTCTGGAACGATGTGTCATGAATATAACGTAAAATGAATATAACGTTAAATTAATGATAGTCGAAATTGGTTTCAAGGAACCTGGTTTAGTGGAACCCTTATGGTTCACTGGAACTTTCAATGCTAAAATATGGCATGTAATACAGGGTGATTACAAAAGAACTTCACACTTTTAAAAATTTATTACATCAAAGCTATTCAGAATATAGACACACCACATACGGATTCTTAAAGAAAAACTCTTGAAGTTTATTGTGACACAGTTAAAGATGTTCAATATGCCCACTTGTAGTCGAATTCGTCCCAAACCCGCATTAACATGTCTCCATCAATCCCACGTATCGCTACCGTAATGCGTTCTTTCAGCTCGTCTAGGTCACGGTGAAGGGGTAGGGTGAAGACCTTGTCCTTTAAAAAAGAAATCACAAGGTGTGAGGTCGGGGCTCCGCGGTGGCCACTTTGCAAGTTCCAGGTTATTGTTTGCTCGACCAATCCACCGCTGTGGGAGAGTGGCATCAAGAAATTCCCGCACCTCTGTCAAACAAAGTCGTCACTGTCTCCATGCAATTGTTACAATAACCAATTAACTAGCATGTCCAGATACGTGTCCCCTCGTACGGTCGGTTCCATGAAAAAAAGGGTCCGTAGTCACAATAAACTTCAAGAGTTTTTCTTTAAGATCCGTATTTGGTGTGTCTATATTCTGAATAGCTTTGATGTTGTAATTTTCTATTCTTTCTTATTAATGATTATTATGGTTATTTATTTCTTAGTTTGTATGGCTATTTGTTATTATAATATTTCCGAGTCTTTTGTCTAATTGCAATTTAATCGATTTCTTAGATTATAATTGCAACTTATTCGATTTTATGTTTGTACTTTTTCTTTTTTATTGTATTACTCCAACGTGGCTCCCTGGGAGTATTTCTCCTAGGTCCGCGTTTTTTGTAAAAAGAGGTGTTCCATTTTTTACCATTAGTCACTCTTTCTCAGTGTTTTCTATTGGTTGAATGGTGACCGCTTTTCTCCTATAAATATTGTTAACTTCACCAAATACTTACTTGGCATTGAATAATGAACTCAAAGAGTTCGAAATACGTATATGCGGAATAAAATCCAGTTGTGGACAAGAGGTTTTCGTCTTATTGATTAGCTTTGATGTAATAAATTTTTAAAAGTGTGAACTTCTTTTGTAATCACCCTGTATATCAAACAACTTGGAATGATATGTCATAAATGAATACAAGGTAAAATGAATGATAATCCAAATTGGTTCAAAGGTACGTGGTTAAATGGTATCATTATGGCGTTAACCGACATAGGGCGGTTAAAAATATGGTACCGCGAATGGTTTAGTTTAACCTTTCGGTACTTGGTTATGTCATTCCTTAATGGTTTATTTTATTCTAAAAAGTGACGAATCGCAAGACAAATACTCTTGACGTAAACTAGTAGACGAACCCTTCACTTATTCCTAGGGAATGCTATCAGCTATTCTCCATTTAATCTTTCGGTTCTTCAATTTTATTTATTTAAATTCTGTTTTTACGTTACTTAAATTATTTAGCAATTTAAAATCGGTTTTCATTTTTATATGGATTTTTTAAGGTGTTTCAAAATGTATATTGGTTCCAGGTATCGATGGCGATGTCTGTCTGCTATAACACGAAAATGTACTCTGTTATCCGCCATAGCGGTAGAATCATTCTTAGGGCTGCGTTTTCAAAACTTGGTGAATTATAAATAAGCATTTCTAATTTTCTTATCAGTTGTTTTTTATTTCCTTCATTTATTCATCGCAAATTACTTCAGAGAATTCAAGTCAGCTGACGTAGTTTCCTATTAGTCTATGAGCACGCAGACGACTTCAGTCTTATTTTTTTTTTTTAGCATCAGCCTATAATTGTTGAATGTTCTACTCTTCGTTCCTGATTGAAATAAAAAATTGATTGCTTTTAATACTGATGTTTGATTTCGTTTCTGACTTTATGTATTTTTGAACGAGCTCGGCGAAAGAGAAAGTTCTATTTAATTTTTTTGACAAAACTTTTGACATTTCATTTCCTTCGATATATTTGACTTAAGAGGAACGTTATTAAATTTTTCTTATTTGGATTTCCGTCCGTCAATTCCTTTCATTCTCTTTTCAATATTACTTTTGAAAACAGTATTAAGCATTCCAAAGTAAGTCTAACAGATTCCAAGTTACTCCCTTCAAACATTCCGTTCTCTTCCCCTCCCTCCATCTTAATAGCAATTTTTTGTTGTTTTTTTTTTTTCCAGCAATGAAAGTAAAAGAAACAGATTTATTTTTTTACTTGACGGGACAACCAAGATTTCCTTAGCATTTTGAAAAGAAGTAAATTTTGAAAAGAAAGAAATCTAAAAACAAATTTTAATCATAAAAGTTTTGAAGCTATTAGAAATCATTAAAATATTATATTTAAAGTGGAATTTGTTTATGAAATTTATTTCAGTAAACATATCAGGAGAGGGTTCGAGCTGAAAACTCTACGATCAATGGTGCATCTGTGTTTCAGCTGTGTTGTAAATACGTCACCATTAAAGATGAAAAATGCAAATATTAGAAAGGCCAACAAAACATGTAAACATTTACTCAACCGCAATATGAAATAAAATTTCTGAAAGTGAAATGTAAATATACATTTCACTTCCTAAATATTTGCGGAATCTTATTATATGGGGAGTCCGTTAGGGTCGCGGGGGCAGCAGCCCTATGGAGGATCTCCAGCGATCGCGATCTTCCGCCATCAGGCGCATGTCCTCCCTGATAATACCCAAGCGACTCGAACCCACATTCTCCATGTAGTCTAGCCACCTGGTATCCACCGACCCCTTGGTCTCTTACCTACCGGCTTGGAAAAAAACAACTGCCTAGGAAGACTAGTTTGCGGCATCCCGTATCACGTGGCCATAACAGCGCAACTGAGATCTCTCAATGCGGAGAAGTAGCGGCTCAACACCTAAAAACTCCCTTATTGTGCTGCTGTGCACTCTATCTAGTAGGGTAACACCTGCCACACCTCTCAGAAATCTCATTTCGGCCGCTTGTACCCGCGATCGCACTCTTTCGGTCATTACCCAAGCCTCATGACAATAGGTGAGAATGGGGACAAAGAAAGATTTGAAGACGGAGAGCTTGGCTTTGTTACCCAGCTCGCGTTTCGTTACCACGGATCGCCACAGTCCACGTCTGACACAGGTTGCTGCACCGATCCGAGCATCCAATTCTTTCTCCTGCCGTCCATCACTCGTGAATGCAATCCCGAGATACTTGAATTTCTCCACCTATCTCAATGAGGCTCCCCTAACATGGAGAGCGCACTGAGCAGGCTGTCTTGAAAGGACCAGAACCTCGGTTTTAGCCACACTGATCTTCATCCCAGCTTCTTCACATTTGGCTGCAAACCGGTCTAGTGCATGCTGAAGGTTCGTGCGAGAAGACCCAAGGAGGACAAGGTCGTCAGCAAAGAGCAACCTCTCCACCAGGCAGTCGCCCACACAAACACGTTCATCGCCTCGGCTGCCACTGTCTATCCAGTCCATATTGAACAAGAGGGGCGACAGTACGCACCCTTGGCGGAGTCCAACACCCACGGTGAACGGTTTTGACTTAATGCCATTTATCCGGACACACATCTCAGAGCTTTCATACAGAGACATGATAGCAACCATAACCTTTCTGGTACGGGTGGCCCTAAAGTAGCAGTGCTACAACCAGCATAGCTCACAGAATCCCTGAAGCACCAAACCCCTGACCCACGGTAATTAGTTGGACCCCTGAAGCATCCACTCACAGTAATATTTCTCACAGTAATTAGTTTTAGAACTATTAAGCCTAACAGCAATATGCTCTTGATACCAATAAGTCTAACAACTCGTAACGATATATTACACGCCATATCTTAGCATTGAAAGTTTCCAAAAGTAACACATAGTACCATTAAAACATGTCCTACTAAACAATTCCGACTACAATTAATTACTCGTTATATTCACTCATGACACCTTGTTACGAGCTGTTTGATATATTACATGCCATATCTTAGCATTGAAATTTCCGATGATCTTATCTTATCTGGTACAGAGGGTAGATTATCGCAAGCGATAATCTGCGGCACCTACTCCTACGAGGGAGTTTTGCGCCATCCCATTAATAACGACTGCTACGAGATGACAGTAGCAGTCGGGACCGACGGCTTAACGTGCCCTCCGAAGCACGGGGGGTTTCATGATGGAAGAGCTGCTGGGGATAAACGAACCGGAGGCTGTCACCAACTGCTGGAACACCAGCTATGGTCAATCGGCAAATGGGTCAGACCAAAGTCCCCCAACAGCCGCGCCCCAAATAGCTGTCCCGCCAGCAGTGGCCCTCAAGCCCAGGCCGTCACCCAACCAGCAGCTGGCCGCGCCTGAAGTTGCTGAACTCCATCGATTGGCAAGCCAACCGACGAGACAACCAGGCCACGGCCACCCCCAATTTCCGATGATACCATATGGTACCATTAAAACACGTACTACTAAACCATTCCCACTATCATTTTTACGCGTGATCTTCATTCATGAGACATCCTTACACGTACACGTTCCACTAGTCCAATATCTGCTATCACTAATTAATCTATCTATATATATAAAGAAGGATGTTTGTGGGTCTGTGCGTCTGTGGGTCTGTGGGTGGGTCTGTGGGTCTGTGTGTACGTTTTTTATACAAATCTACAGTTTTATTCCGATCTTGATGAAATTTCGCATGCATGACCTTCAAAGCATGAGGAAGGTCACTGTCTACTTCAGATTTCGAAAAAATAATAATTATTGATAAAAAATCGATATTCATGGTTATGGCAGGGCATATTAATGAGAAATATCGCATGACCAACAATGCAAGACAAAGTTTTTGCAACAATGGTATCAACACGCAATTCACAAACACTCTGCACGGACCAACAATATATATCTCATGACCAACAATGCAAATAAAAGTTTGTGCAACAATAGGTATCAACAATGGTTTCAACACGCAATTCACCAATAACAATGAGCTCAAAATGATGATGCAATGATAAAGCAATCCTTTCCAAGAATTATAACAATGAACATAAAATGATGATGCAATATGGATAAGTTTCAATTTGTAAATACGACAGAGAAAGCAAACCTTTAGCTCCGTGCTGTATTAAGCAAATGGGAAGCAAGTAAATAGAAGAATTGGCGACCGCTAGACTACCCAAAGTGAGGAAAGGCCAAATTTTGCTTCAACATAGCGAGAGAAGAGTGGATTTTGCAACAACATCAAGTGTAGATCTGAAGTAAGATTATCTGAGTAAGAAATTATTGGAGCAGTCCATCTGAAGTGAGCCTTTAAAAAGATTTTTTTCGAATTTTCATTAAGAATTTTTACTGTATTAATTCTAAGCATTTTCATGTGTTTATTTTTAAGATATTGCAAAATTTATTTTAATTTTTGAGATTGTTCTGTTTACATCCCAAGTGTAATAATCCCGGGCAACACCGGGTACCTCTTCTAGTTAAAAATAAATTAATCCCCCCTCCCCGCCTCCCGAGTAGGATAAGGCATAAGCCAAAATATTTTTACCCCTTTAACTGCACTTTTTACCTCTCCCAGTTTTTTTTAATCAATAAATTGATTTTCTCGAACGTATTATGTAAAAAAAATGTAAAAAAAACTCGTATATTCTTTCCTTTCTCATCATTTCCGAACGTATGATATATCACATGCCATCTGTTGCTATATTTCAAATTTCTGAGCTCACGTCTAAATTTTCATCCAAGCAATTATTCCTATTTGTAGAATACATTTTTATGTTCATTTTGTATTGTGTTTTCACTCAGTGTTATTTAAGAAAGCTTAGTGAATTACTAATTGTATTTTCATAATTCTTCAAACATATTAAACTGTAAAACTTCAAACTTAAACTTTTATTTGGGTTTCATTATTAACTGAATTGGATTTATTGTTTATGAGATAGGCAATGCAATTGACAGATTAATTGTATTTAGCAAAGCTTATGTATTTTACTTAATGATTGCTATTGGTTTCTTAAACCTTTTCTTTAATTTTCATATCTTTAGAATAAATTGCTTGACAAAGATTTCTGTGTGTCTTGATTTCCTTCTACTGCATTTAAATGGCAGCAAATTCATTTTTAACTATACTTTTTCCAATGTCATTCTTTATAATTAAAATTTGTACTTCCACTATCGATCACAATGTAAACCATCTTAATTTTAAGTCACCTTAAGAGTGACACTTAATTTAAATTTAAGTCACCTTACATGTGACAATAGTAATGTAGATCTTGCCTAGAGGATCCTGGCTTTTGAATTTCACTCCTTTCCATACCTAAATAGTATATATTTTATCCTGTCTGAATCCTAGCCTCGCCACGCGGGCAGTCAGTTCACCAGACCGAATCCAGTTTTGGCCGACGAGGGATGGTGCAGTTTAATACTGATTACAAGATTTCATAATGTTGGGGGAGGAATGTAATCATAATGTTGTTAATTGCTTTATACAGGGTGTTTCAAAATTATGTACAATAAATTTAAAGACATATTCTTCAGGTCAAAAGAAGACGAAAATGTTCTATGGCACTTTGTCTGGAAACGATTTATTTACGCGATACAGCCAACTAAACCCGTGGCTCCAAATTACAGGAATTGTTCAAAGTGCCCGCCACCAGCTCGCACGCACGCTTCGGCTCTTGCATGAGCGACCGTCTGGTGTCATGGAAGAGTTCGTCGCCAGCATTACGAACGGTTTGGCATGTATTTTCAATTCGTTGTCGCAGATCCATAATGTTAGGAACTTCTGTGCTGTAGACGATCGTTTTCACATGACTCACAAGGGATTAAGGTCGGGTGATCTTGCAGGCCTGGCTACCGGTCCACCTCGACCTATCCACCGATTCGTGTATGCAGCATTAAGGTGTGCTGGAGCGCCATCATGCATGAACCACATGTTAGATCTTATCAAAAGAGGAACATCTTCCAGTAATTCTGGCAATGCATTCTGCAGAAACAAAAGATACGTTCGCCCAGTCAATCGTGGCGGCAACACATAAGGGCCAATTAAATTATTTCCGACAATTCCACACCAAACGTTCACGGAGAAACGCTCTTGGTGCGCTCGAGCTCTGGTAACATGCGGGTTAGCATCTGCCCAATGGTACTGGTTGTGAGAATTTACGATTCCTGTCCGGGTGAAGGTTGCTTCGTCCGTGAAAAGTATCTGGCTGAGACAACTAGGGTCTGCAGCATGACGACGTTGTATCCATTGGCAAAATCGTTGTCGGTGTGGATAGTCCGTTGGGTTCAGTGCCTGAACTAGTTGCAGGTGGTATGGATGCAAAAGCTGACGGTGAAGAATGCGCCAAACAGATGAGTGCGGAATGTGTACCATGGAAGAAATACGACGGGTACTTGTCTGTGGTTCATCGTGTATGATGTCAATTATCACATCCTCCTCATCCGGAGAATGTGCTACAGGCCGCCCTTGTCCTGTTTGCCGGCCAAAGGAACCACGCTCCCTCAAATGTCTGTCGACAGATACAAATGTTCGGTTATTTGGCAAACGTCTATTCGGAAAGCGTTCTTGGTAGAGTCTTCTTGCTTCCACAGCATTTCCGTCCGCAAGACCATACATTAGGTGCATGTCAGTGTATTCTGCACTGGAATACGTGTACATGACTTTTTTTTACGTAAATCGTAATGCGTATGTCAAAGCACGCAAACATTCTGAAATTGATATTCCTAGTGGATGTACAGTAGTTAAAACAAGCGTACACAACTAATGGAACAACCCTAAAGTAGGTTTAAATGGAACAAACCACTCAACCTAGTGTTGGGTCGAAACGCTGGAACTGCTAAAATATCGTCCGCTAACTACCGTGCTTCCCTACTCTATCATATTGGATTACTCGCAAACAAATCGTTTCCAGACAAAGTGCTATAGAACATTTTCGTCTTCTTTTGACCTGAAGAATATGTCACTAAATTTATTGTACATAATTTTGAAACACCCTGTATTTAACAACTGGTCTTCCTAGGCAGTTGTTATATTCCAAGCCGTGGGTAAGAGACCAAGGGTCGGCCTAGAACCAGGTGGCTAGACTACATGGAGAATCTATGCGCCGTTCGAGTCGTTTGGGTATTATTACCAGGGAGGACATGCGCCTGATGGCGGAAGATCGCGATCGCCGGAGATCCTCCATAGGGCTGCTGCCCTAAAAGTACCCATAAAAGATTTTAAAAAGTGTAACATTAATTTTAATTCGTCTTGTACTAATGCCGCCTTTTACGAGGGGAGATCAAAAAGTAAGTTGCACTTCCACGGTACGGCCATTTATTACACCACCTATACAAAAGCAACACGGCTATAGCAGCATACAATGTAGGTTCATATTTCCACATAGTCCCCAAGAGACCCAAAACATTTATCCGAACGATCAACCAACTTTGCGATTCCGATGCATAGAAATCTCCTCCAGCGTTTTGTAACCACACGGTGACAGCCGCTTTCACCTCCTCATCGTTTCGAAATCGTTGTCCACCGAGTTCCGTTTTGAGCTTACCGAAAAGATGAAAGTCGCATGGCGCTAAGTCGGGACTGTATGGAGAATGTTGCCAAACCTCCCACTTGAATCGCTGCACCAGTTCGCACGTTTGACGGGCCTTGTGAGATGTTGCGTTATCGTTCAACAAAATCACACAGGCGTTCAATTTCCACCAGTTTTATGCGCCGATTCTCTCTAATGATCGCATCCACACGGGACGTTGCGGGCCTGCCTACCGTGATCTTCGTCTGTGATATCCGTGCGTCCTGCTTCAAATTGTTGACACCACTTTACAATTCCTTGCACGCTCTCCATATACAGCAGTGATTTCACGATGAATGTCCGTGCAATTCACCCGTTTGGCCCATAGAAATCGGATTGCTGCTCGCACCTCAAGTTTGGAGTGGACATCCAGTTGACGCGCCATTGCTTTTAGCTCGCTAGTCACACAAAACACGACGGGAAACCACAGCAACCGTCCTATCCGACGTCTGTGCAGTTAATGTCCCTTTCTCCGCTTTGCCCACAATTGCTATGAATATTACTGCCACAATTATTTTTTGTATTAATTTTTTCAATAGATCAAGACCCTAATTAACAAAGCTAAAACTTAACTTTTCATGCCCTTCACTTGGCAGTCTAATAGAATAGCAATTTGAAAAACAACTTAATGTACATTTTTAATATCGTATTGAAAATTATATTAAATTGCAGTTTTTATGGTTTGGGAAAATAACACACATAGGCATTGGGAGCTTACAGATTTCGGGTAAAGAAAAAAATACTTTTTTTATACACTCACTTCCAAAAGTTAAGCACGGGGAAAAAAATGTTAACTTCCGTAAGCCAATCTGAATTAAAGATGCTAAAATTTGCTCCAAATGTAGAAGGAAGTATGCAAATATGTTAAGTGACAGCCAATCACAATTTCGCGTCGAGAAATATGCAAAACAGGCAGTCGTGTAAGAAGCCGACATTGTGAAGGGTTATAGGAGTTGCATATAAGTGCTGGTAAAAGGTGTTTAGAACATTCGTAAGATTTGTTTTCAAGCTAGACGTGTTTCTATGGCTTCCAGAAGACGAATGGAAGATTCTGAACGCTGGCGGGCTGTTGGACGCATTGAAGCAGGACAGTCTATCACAGATGTTGCTCGTTTCTTCGGCGTTCATCATTCCGTCATTTCACGATTATGGAAACAATTCCAAACCAGCCAAACAGTTGTCCGAAGACCTGTAGCCGGTCGTCCAAGGGTTACGACCCCTTCGGAAGATCGCTATATTGCTGTTGTAGCCAAGCGGAATCGAAGATCGACCTCCACCCAGGTGACATCTATGGTTGCAGCGGCCATTGGTAAGACGATATCTGCCACTATTGTTCGTCGAAGGCTACACATGAATGGTCTGTACGCCCGGGTACCACGAGCTTGTGTTCCTTTATCCGTCCAATCCAGACAGGCACGATTACAGTGGTGCCGCCAGAATGTGAATTGGACTGTGTCGGATTGGGGCAACGTTATGTTCACAGATGAGTCCAGATTTGCCCTATAACCCGATGATAAGCGTGTAAGGGTCTGGAGGGAATAAGGCACACGCAATCGGCCCGAGAACATCATCGAACATCACGCATTCCGCGGTGGAAGCATCGTGGTCTGGGCAGGGATTGCATTGGGATATCGCACCGACCTGCACATCTACAGGCGAGGTTCTGTGATGGCTGTACGGTATCGAGATGAAGTCCTGGAGCAGTTGGTCCTTCTTTCGTTTTAATGGACGATAATGCCCGTCCCCATAGAGCTGCCATCGTTGACGACTTTCTGGAGAGTGAGAGGATTGCGCGTATGGAGTGGCCGGCTTGCTCGCCGGACCTTAATCCCATTGAAAATCTTTGGGATGCCCTCGGCCGTGATGTATGTAAACGTTTCCCATCTCCAGCCACTCTTAACGGTTTGGAAACTGCCCTACAGGAGGAATGGCTATTACTGGATTCTGCGGTGGTTGATCACCTCGTAATAACCATGATCACACGCTGTACACTTTGTATGACGTTGAGGGGTGCTCACTTACCCTATTAATGTCTTTTTTGTTGTTTGTTTTGCATTTAAACATCATTTCGTTAATGACGCAAATATGTCATCATCTTATAATTTATGTAAATTCAATATTTTTTTTTAATCTCTGTATGTAATTCTTTGTTTTGTTTCATGAATAGAACATAGAGATACTTACTTTCACCATTTCATGTCAATCAAAGCAGTGCTTGTCCATTTTTTGGCATTTTACCTCTCCGTGCTTAACTTTTGGAAGTGAGTGTAATTAAAAATTTTCGAAAAATGATATTATTCATTATGTTCTCCTATCATATCATCACCCATCAACACATCTTCTAAGAATGATTTATTACACCTTCAAAACTTTCTTATCTTTCGCAGTCTCGTACTGACCTAAGGCAAATATTTCCAAAAAAAATTATGTGTCAACATTATTTATACTAATTTATCTCAATTAAAACTTTTAATGTCATTTTCATAAAATTAGTAATCAATCTTTTAATTAAGATAGACTAGTGTATCGAATGTAAAAAGTATTCTAAGAAAATTTGTTTAACTAGAAAGCAATCGAATTTTGCATTATGGAATTAAATTATTTTAAAAAGAAATTTGGAAAAGTTTATATGAATTGCTAATCGTCATTTTTATGAATTTTGTAATTAAAAGATTACACTGGCCAACAAAATTTAAGATTTTTCTTGTGACAAAATGAAAGTGGGTGATTTTTGGTAGTATTTTTTCTGCTGATTACGAATATAATTTTTAAATTTCTCTAGCACGTGCAGCTTTCTTGATTTACAATGAAACATTCTTAAATCATTCAGTGTTTGGGGCCTAGTAAATTTCCTTGCGGCCCCAAAATATGGATAGTTTAAAATTGTAGCCGCTTCTCTTCATACCCATTACTTTAACATAGAAATCTCGATGTGCATAACTTGGAAACGTGACGTGATAGAAAAAATCTAAAAGATTCGGATTCTACATACAAATTACTACTAAGAACATTGTGTATGGTTTTAGTCACAAAATGTATGTTGACTAGTGTTATACACCATATTGCCATTAATGACCGGACACTTTCGATTTTAGACGTTTTGTCGAATATCTAGAAAAATACTTGAAGAATTATCCTGAAATTTCAGGGGTGTAAAAAGGATGTTACACCTCATATATTTCGGCGAAGGTTTTCTCCCGAAGGCAAATAGGGGACCAGCTTGAAATGCATTGTAGCTGCAGCATATGCTTAAGAGGCTTGTTTTACTTTTCTGTGTTCATTTATATGAGAATAGCACGTATATTCATGGAGATATAAAGGTTTCTTTAAAAAGTTCAAATGTTTTCGTAAATTTTTTGTTTATAACATTCAAGATTTTCAACCCAATGCAATGCCATTTATAGGAATCTTGACAAACTACATTACAGACAACACCCTGCAATCAGAATAGAAAAATATTAAATATTTGATGAAATATGAGCATTTTTACTAAATAATGTTTAACTGCGCATGCGTTACCAAATTGTCTTTTGCATAATTTATTAGTCAAATGTATAGAGCTACTCTTATAAATAGCCCAAGCAAATATCGTGAAAATTGAGAAAGATATCGCCGATAGAATGAGTCGAATTTTCAGTTGCTCTCAAAAATAAACAAAACGATAAGGGCTTTTCTCCAAACTTTAATTTTTGGATCGGACACCAGTATTAATTTCTTCTTCTTAGGCTGATATGAAGTCAATATGAAGTCAATATTTTTTCATGTCAGCGTAAGGAGAAGAAGTTGATACTGGTGTCCGATCCAAAAATAAAAGTTTGGAGAAAGCCCCTTATCGTTTTGTTTATCTTTGAGAGCAACTGAAATTCAATTCATTCTATCGGCGATATCTTTCTCAATTTTCACGATATTTGCTTGGGCTCTTTATAAGAGTAGCTCTATACATTTGGCTAATAAATTATGCAAAAGACAATTTGGTAACGCATGCGCAGTTAAACATTATTTAAAGTACAAATGCTCATATTTCATCAAATATTTAATACTTTTCTATTCTGATTGCAGTGTGTTGTCTGTACTGTAGTTTGTCAAGATTTTTGTAAATGGCATTGCGTTGAAAATCTTGCGTGTTATAAACAAAAAACTTACGAAAACATTTGCACCTTTTTAAAGAAACCTTTCTATCTCCATGAATATACGTGCTATTCTCATACAAATGAACACAGAACAGTAAAAGAAGCCTCTTAAGCATATGCTGCAGCTACAATGCATTTCAAGCTGGTCCCCTATTTGCCTTCGGGAGAAAACCTTCGCCGAAATATATGAGGTGTAACATCCTTTTTACACCCCTGAAATTTTCTTCAAGGTTGTTTCATAAGAATTAAAGACTTTAAAGTAGATTAGAAATTTTGCAAGTAATAATGGAAAAGGTAGGTCGCCACAAGAAAATGTTAGATAGTTATTGCCGCAGGGGATTTGTGTTCATTCTTATTGGTTGTTGAGGAGGTTATTTCTTCGTGAGTTTTTCAACTTTAAAAATTCCAAGATTTTCGAGAACTTTATTTTTATTGGAATCTTGGCGAATTTTAAATTTCTAAAGCTCTGGTATGTAGGAGGAAGTTGAGGATATGTTTTGCACATCTATCTATATATATAAAGAAGGATGTTTGTGGGTCTGTCTGTGGGTGGGTCTGTACGTTTTTTATACAAATCTACAGTTTTATTCCGATCTTGATGAAATTTCGCATACATGACCTTCAAAGCATGAGGAAGGTCACTGTCTACATCAGATTTCGAAAAAATAATAATTATTGATAAAAAATCGATATTCATGGTTATAGCAGGGCATATTAATGAGAAATATCGCATGACCAACAATGCAAGATAAAGTTTTTGCAACAATGGTATCAACACGCAATTCACAAACACACTGCATGAACCAACAATATATATCTCATGACCAACAATGCAAATAAAAGTTTGTGTAACAATAGGTATCAACAATGGTTTCAACACGCAATTCACCAATAACAATGAGCTCAAAATGATGATGCAATGATAAAGCAGTCCTTTCCAAGAATTATAACAATGCAATATGGATAAGTTTCAATTTGTAACAATGCATAGAATTCCTGTTATTCAGGTTTTTCTTAGAAAAGAGAGTTCTTAGTACTTAACAATTTCTTGAAAATCTTTAAAAATGATCAGTAGCTGGAGATAATGAAGAGTTAGCAGACTATTGAGAAAGAGTGGAAAGACGACAGAGAAAGCAAACCTTTAGCTCCGTGCTGTATTGAGCAAATGGGAAGCAAGTAAATAGAAGAATTGGCGACCGCTAGACTACCCAAAGTGATGAAAGGCCAAATTTTGCTTCAACACAACGAGAGAAGAGTGGAAATTGCAACAACATCAAGTGTACATCTGAAGTAAGATTACCTGAGTAAGAAATTATTGGAGCGGTCCATCCATTGTGAGCCTTTAAAAAGATTTTTTTCGAATTTTCATTAAGAATTTTTACTGTATTAATTCTAAGCATTTTCATGTGTTTATTTTTAAGATATTGCAAAATTTATTTTAATTTTTGAGATTGTTCTGTTTACATCCCAAGTGTAATAATCCCGGGCAACGCCGGGTACCTCTTCT
>JAHWFO010066949.1:0-26103 GCA_023313115.1 Rhysida immarginata | reverse complement strand
CCAGTGTAGATTTAGCTACTGTAAACTATCTAGCTAAGACTTATTATTAAAGGATGCAAAATGTTTCAGATGTTTCCTGGATATTCTATAAGGCATTAAAATTTGAATTTATAACTTTCATCAAATCTTTTTACTAACAACGTTTTAACCTCTCTTTACTAACCTATTCTTAGTTTATTCTCGATTTTTTTTTCTCATTTCCCCAGTCTGAGGCTTACGTCGTCGGCTTCACCATATAGATCGTAATCGGGGCCTTCCATATCGTTGGTAGTGTGATGTTAACGTTTCAGGGAATAATCAGAGACCCTTTAGAAAGAGTAAGTGTGCTGTAATTATTCTGGAACATGAAACTTGCAATCTTATGTTAAATATCCTAATCAATATGAAGAGCAAATTGTTGGCACGTTGTTAAAAGTCCGTACATTTCGTGCATTGCTTGTCTTTTCATCTACTTTCCATTTTCTAGGTGATACCTTCGGAGCTGCGCTGTTCAAATGGTGTTTCTATTGAACAAACTTTGTGTTACACAACAGATATCATTGTAAGTTTATTCATGATTTATTCTTTACAATTTTTATAGATTTGCTTTGTTGCATTTCTAAGTCTGTTTTCTTTTATCCTAATAAATAAAACATACACCAGAAGAAAATCAACCTATGGATTTAGAATGAATAGAATAATAGAGTAATCAAATATTTTCTTTTGAAAAAATTATTCATTCAAAACATATATAAAGAATCAAATAATGTGGATCTGTTCTATTCATCTTTCATAGATAATAAGGGAAGAATTTACAAATAGAAAATCCAATATTTATTCAGTTCATTTGTGTGTCTGGTTATAATCTTTGATGTTCATGATATATGAAAATGGGACTCAATAGAGTGACAAATAAAAACCATTCTACAAGAATCCCTTTTAATCCTGTCTGGAGGATTCAAAAACATGAAGAGTTTTCATTAGTTGCTAATATAAAAGGAGGTAAGATTTATAATAATTACATTAATATAATCATTTACCCCTTTTCTTGTACAATTTTGTTCTATCTTTTTTATAAGGTCGTCAAAGAACCGTCATAAACAAATTGCTGGTTATACCTGGCATGAAGAATGTGTTAGACAAACAGAGAAGTTCTTGCTACAAAGTATTCTGGGCTTGTATTTTATTAGGTAGTCTTATACTTTGTAGTTATCAAATCGCCAACAGATTTAATTTTTATCTAAGTCGACCTGTCTCTTCAAAAATTACAATACTTCTCAATGATACTATCAAATTTCCTTCCTTTACCATTTGCCCTGGAAATGGAAATTACCTTGATATTATCTCTCAAAGACGCACAATTGCTGTTCAAAAAGGTCTTAAAAATCTATGTGCAGTTAGTAACTTTAAACTAATGGAATCTGGCTGGAGTATATCTGAAATTTGGAATCACTCAAATAACAAACATCTTCTGGAGTTGGTAGGAATGTACCCGGTGAGCAAGTTTTTCTTCTACTTTAAATGTTAGTTTTTTCTAGATCTTGCAACTTTGTAGATGATCTCATGTTATGATCTCAATGGCTTGTGGAAAACACTGTAACCTAAAAGTCTGTTCATAGGGTTTGAAACTCGGCTTATGAAGAATTTTCTCTGATAATATTCTTTGAACCTAATATTTTTTAAATGATGAAAAATAGGAAAGAAAATTCCACAGTCTGGATTCGAACCAGGAACCTTCGGCTCCGACGGCCAACGCGCCAAACAATTGTGCCGCTGCAGACATGAATCCGAACCATTATTTACATAACCATAGGGCTTGGTTAGAGCATTTACCTAGTGCCTTAGATTATGTAAATAGCGGTTCGCTTTCATGTCGCAGTGGCGCATTTGGTTGATACATTGGTGGTCTGAGCCAAAGATTCCTGGTTCGAATCCAGGTTGTGGGATTTTCTTTTCTATTTTTCATCTTTAAATTGAACAGCTGAGGTATGGCGTATGATAAAACCCTCACTGAACATCTTATGATTTATTCCCTAATATATTTTACTTAGAAAAGAGTCACTAGACACTCTTGGTGTTTTCAACCAATAGCCATTGTAGAAATGCCAATATACAGGGTGACGAAAAACAAATGTTAGACAATGATACACGTAATAAATTATGGTATAGTGATGCATTTTGTCCCTATGACTGTGGGTCCGAATTTGAACGATAATTGAAACATGAACAGAAATAAACATCAAGAACAACACCTGTGATGTGAGCACTCTCATGTGAGCATTGTTACGACTTTAAATGCGTACCTTGGAAACTACTTGCTAGAAAACGATAAAATTTTAACGGTATACACAGTTTTTTGCACCCTATTATTTCTCTGAAATTCATTATCCTAGGCATTGCAGAACCTGAGTTATTAAATTGTTGATCTTGGTGGCGGCATTTTTATTTGTTCATATCTCAGCTTTCAAATTCGAACCCATGTTCATAGGGTCAAAATGCATCAGTATACCCTGATCTATTATGTGTACCATTATCTACCATTTGTTTTTCGTCACCTTGTATATATAGAATTATCTTATGGGGCATAGATTGTACAGGATTATGATGCCAGTTGGCCATTGGAATATTGGACCAATCCTCCTTAAGAAATGTAATGTGTTCCTGAATTGTTGTGGGACGGACATCGCTTGATCTTAATCGGTACTCCAGCTCATCCTAAAGGCATTTAGTGCTTTTGATACCACTCAAGGGTGTTGATGTTATTGCCCACCAATCACGCAGTTCCAGTGGCAACTTTATGGTACAGTGCATTAACCAGGTGAAAGATACCCGAGTCCGCTTTTTAAAATTTTGTCAAAAATTTTGAGAAGTTATTTTACTCTCCCCTATCTCATTATATTTTCACTAAGAACTTACTATCTTCGTCACAGCATGGCTTTACTCCTAGCGAAGCTCCTTGACCGCATGTTATGATCTTTTAGAATATATCACTTCTAATATGTTTAAAAACAAATTCGCTGTTTCTGTGTTTTTAGATTATTCTAAAGCGATCGATCCAATCCCCCACCATCTCCTAATTTATAAACTAGCATCTTTTTATAATATACTTGTCCTGCCTCTTGCGTGGCTTACAGGGTTTCTCACCAACCGACGCTATACGCTTACTCCTACACCGTCATCCGGAATCACTGTGTGCCTTAAGGCTCAATTCTATCCCCACTCTTATTTAACTTATTTATTAATGATATCTTCTATCTTTTACACAGATGATGCTACTATATCTTACGCAATACCTCTATTTCTACTATTCAATTCATAATGAACGAGGTGCTTGCTAAGTTATACCAGTGGAATCTCATTAACCTATTAACCTTAAATCTAGAAAAGACCACTTACATTATTTTCCCACAGCGAAGAAAGCAGTGCATCTCCGAAGACTTCTTGCTTTATTATAAATCACACTTACTTTCTCCTTCTACTTGGGACCACTTACCAAAAGTCATGGCACACCTGCCTAATAACGTGATGGGCTCCCTCTGGCCTGGATAACTGCGGCAACCCATCATGGAAGAGAGTCTACCAGTCCTCAGAACACATCCACAGGCACTGCAAGCCATACCATCTCCACTGCACTCCATAATTATGCTGCATCTACCAGTTAATCTCTCATGATTATGCTGATCAGATGGCCTAATGATCGTTCGATGATGCCCCTGACAGATCGTTCGATGATGCCCCCCAAATGTTCAACGTGGAGGGATTACAATCTGGGAAACATGAAGGCCAAATCATTGTCGTGAAGTCAGTAACATGTTCCTTCAGCCACTGCCGCGACACAAGGGCCGTGTGTGGAGGCGCATTATCTTGCGGGGTAAAAACAGTTCAATTAGGGATGCAGGTGGTCCCTAAGCAGATCGACGTAGGAAGTAATACGCAGAGTGAATGTTAGAGGCACCAATGGATCCAATGCTTGCCACGAGAAAACACCCAGATCAGTATGCAGCCTCAACCTGCCTGAATGGTCCCCACCTGACAAGCGGGGTCCATGGCTTCGATGTTGATTGGCCCAGGTTAGGCGTTGCCGACAATGTGCAGCTGTCAAGAGTGGCACCCGTCGTGGCCTCCTGTTCTCAAAGCCTGCAGCTGCCAAGTTTCGCCAAATGTCACAGACACAGTTGGAGACGTCCCTGGTTGTACCACATGGCGATTTGGCCCTGTGTCCCTCTTCGGTCAGCCGTTACAAGCCAGATGACTCGGAAACACCTCTGGCATCAATGAGGCGTGGGCGACCCATCTGCTGTCCGACATGAGTTGTAACCCCTCGTTGGGTGTACTCTCGATAGACCCTTGCAACGGTTGTGCGGGAAAATTGCTGTGTGTTGGCTACATCTGATATTGAGGCACCCATCCATCTGGTAACAACAATCATCCCCCGTTCAAATGCGGATAGCTGTCGGCCTGCTGCCATTTCTGCAGCTAGTTTTGCTTACAATGATTGTGTGATATCAAGGAGTCCTGTGCACCGGGAATGGAAGCAGCGGGACTTGTCTCATTACGGACTGGGAACCTGAATGGAGGGGTGTGTAATGACTTTTGGTGAGTGAGTGTACTTATTCTCTAACCTTTCCTAGGATTTTCATATTAACGCGTTAGAAATTTCACTCAGTCTATGTTTAAGTCTCTTCGTATGATTACATTATCTTCCTCTTTTGTCGTTTGGCATACAACCTATCAGCAGCATGAAAGTTTTTGAAATATTTCTTCATTGAAAAAAGCTATTTCCAGTGTTAAATATTAGGATATGAAAGACCAGTGCGCATGAATCATTAACAGTTGAACAGAGGGAACAATGTATTTCCTGAAGGAAGCCGACTGAAAAAAAAAGTTTCTTATAAAAGTTGTTCCTTTTTCTGAGACTTATGCAACAACACCCTACTCGACCCAGATTCCCTGACTCCGGGAACGTCCATTTCCAGCCATTTCAGGAAAATGGGATAGCCATCATTAAATTCTTCACATTGTCTTTAGCCATGTAAATATTTTCCCGACAGCTTCCGAGAAAAAACCCTGATAAGGTGCTCCAAAACACCCTATTACCGATATATAGTTCTTAAGCTTTTCTCCATTGCGGTATAATAATGGAATAACTTCAAGACAAGTGGTAATTTTATTTAATATCTTGTTGGACTTCCATGTGCTGAACTTACTTTAGCCATCCTTCTGGACATACTTTTTACATGGTTCTGAAAAAACAACTTGCAGCATTTGCTGCAAGAACCTAGCCATGACAGCAGTGGAGTTTGGATGTGGCTCTTTGACTCTCACTCAGCCCTTCAACCTGTGCCATATATTTTCGATTGGTTTAAGGTGTAGTCATTACCTGACGGAAGTCAAAACGCTACAAGGGGCAGTCATAAAGTTTTAATTATCATCTCGAAAAATTAAGGCTATGTAATTAATTTTTATATGCGCGTACATGTCTGTAGTCCTGGTACACATTGAAAACCCCGCGCCACAGTACCCTAGCACGCTGCTAGAGGGTTCAAAAGAAAATGGCGCAGCCCATTGATAAAGTGGAGTATCGTTTTCTGCATTTGAAGGGGAACAACACTGCAACAATCCATGCTGCACCAACATATGGCACAGTGGTTAGGTGGTACAGACACTTCCCGTTTGGACAAACAAGTCTGAATGACGAACAACGAATTGGCAGACCATCTCTCCATGAAGAATCGTGTTTTTAGGGATTGCCTTTGTGTAGTGCTAACAAAATATGCTCGTAAGGAGCATACAACCGAAAGTTCTTGACAAGATTTCGGGAAGCTGTCAAGACGAAGGTCGAGGGCTGCTGTCCAATAGGGTCCTCTAGCTCCAGGATAACGCTCCATGTCATTCTACACAGGACACACTCACACCTGTTGCTTCTTTGGGCTATCAAATTTTGCCTCACCCACCATATTCTTCCGACATGGCTCCCAGTGACTTCTTCATCTTTCCTTGGATGAAGAAACCATTGCATGGCAGGCATTTCCAGGATGATGACGGCCTGATTTTCGGGGTGGAACATTTCCTGAACAGCCAAATTGCAGGGTTTTTTTAAACCAAGACTCCGCCAATTCATCCATCATTGGGAAAAATGTGTCACATTGAAGGGTGAATATGTAGAGTACATGGTCGCACCTTGATTTTCCAAAGTGCTAATTTAAACTCTATGACCAGCTCTCATACATGGTGCATTATTATCCTGAAAGTAACAATCCGCGTTAACAAAAAAAAAATCCCCGCACTGTAGGGTTCAGATTTCAAAAAACACTCCAACATTATGACTATGCCACTACCACCAAATTTCACAGTTGAAACGATGTACTCTGGTAAAAGGCACTTCTCTAGAACAAATTGTAGCGTGATTTTCAGTCCACAAAATGTTTAACCACTCTTCAACAGTCCAGTGATGACATCCGTAATACCACTGAGGCCTGGCAGCCTTGTTGTTTGGCTTTGTGAATGTCAATTGCATGCAATTCCTTCTGCAAGGTGTCATATGCACACAGACACCTGTTACCTTTTGACCACCTTGTTGATGATGGTTTTCTGTAGTTTTATGAACCTATTGTATGCTTCAGTACCCATCAGTCATGAAAAAGTGAGTTTTGGGGATCATATGTGTCCCAATGCCTGTGGATTTCTTCACATCATCAATAGTTGAATATGGCTGTAAAAATTTTCTTGAAATTTCATGAATAAACATGAGCACAAAGAGGCACCCAATTATTACCATAATTACTATAAGTCGCACCTTTATATAAGCTGCACCAGTGAAAATTCAAGACCATGAAAAACAGTTTTATTCATATAAGCCAGAAAAGTTATGGGATGCTATTGTGCATTTCATCAGTTTTGGCTATTAAGCGATCTTTTTAAAGATATCGAAACTAAAACGCTTGAATTTTTTTTTAAATTTCATATATATGTCGCATTCGTTGTATTAGTCGCAGAACCCTGCAGGAATTAAAATTTTAGGGGAAAAATGCGATTTATAGTTTGGAAAACACGGTACTTCTCTCTCGAAGTTCCTACCTTTGTTTAGTCATTCACCACCTATCAGAAAGTGTTCACGAGCAAATTACCACCAAACACTAGCTACATTCAAAAACTTCGTGCTAGTTGTGTTAAGCGTGTCGTGTTAAGCTTTAGCACGATCCGTGCTGAGTTAATTTTTGAATGTGCTCGTGTTGTCTGTGCTGTAGAGTACGATTTGTGCTGCCACTTGAATTGAGACCGATCGGCAGAGTATTGTTACATCACCTATGGTAGGGTATTGTTGATCATATTTCTAACAATAATAAGCAAGAAATTGTCCCTACCGTAGGTGATGTAACAATGTATGATTTATCCGTGAGCAGACTTTCTCTCTAGGCGGTATTGTTTTGTCTGCCTGAAACAATAATGGAAGTCAGCTAAATGAACAGGTCGTTAGCATCCAGTAAGTCGTGTCCTAATTATCGTGGTTACAATTTTCCCACCAAATGGATATAGTGAAGCTATTAGCGATAGAAACTTTACTAATGACCCAATCTTCTCCGATTATCAAAAATAACTTTTCTGCTTTCCATAACCGATGTTCTTGAACAAATAGAGTTTCTTCTACACTAATTAATCATGGGATGATGGCGCAATTAATTCGTAAAACTATGAAATATTCATGGAAGCGGCGTTTTTCCGCCATTACAGCTTTTCATGAGAGAGATGAGGAATGCTACAATGAGCATGCGCGCCAATGTCGTGCTAGAGAGCTTACACGAACCACAGCCTACATGATTAGAGAAGGCTGTACACGAACACGGAAGAAAACACCCGTGCTCCGTGCTAGGCGTTTTGCAACACGGGACACGATTCATGCAAGAAGTGACATCAGATTTTTAGCAACACGACACGCTTAACACGACTGGCACGGAGTTTTTGAATGTAGCTTGTGATTACTTGCACGTTTATGATTTGTATTGTTTTAGAGCTAACAATGTCCCATAGCCATGTTTTCCCACCATTACGGATTTTCAAGAGAGAGATGAGGAATGCCACAATGAGCATGCACGCCAATGTCGTGCTAGAGAACTAACACTAACACGGACGCAAAAAGCCCGTGCTCCGTGCTAGGCGTTTTGCAATACGGGACACGGTTCTTGCAGCAAGAGACATCAGATTTTAGCAATACAACACGCTTAACACTAGCTACTGTTGATATATGAGCCAGTCAGATTTCATGTATATTAGGTGGTGTTCATTCCTTTTATTTTAGGAATGTGAATACATTATCTGCAAATAGTTACTCTGGAGTTGTTTTGGTTATGAACCATATGGAAATTACAACAACTGATCATCATAGAGGCAAACCAATAGCCAAATCCATCAAAAAGCCTTCATCAAAAGGCATGCAAAAACAAGCCTTCAGAAACTAATTGAAATCTCATATGTCTCACTAATAATTTGTTGTATCAATACTTAGTTGTATAAGTAAAATGTCTTTTAATAAATTGTAATACATCTTCTGATAAATTTAGTACTCAGAAAGGTTTTCAATTGGAAGATTGTTAGTAAACCATTCAATCACAGAGACCTTACTTCATTTGGGAAAGTGTGAAACATATCATATTCGTGAGTACACATATATCTTTTTCATTTATAAGGTATGCTTTTTTATCATATGATATGTATATCAATTACTTACTGTTTCTTGAAAATTTCTTATTTACAAAATAACTTAGATACATTGTTTTCTTGTTCCATGTAACTAGAGTTTTTATGATTTAAGAAAGTAAATTGCACTTCAGAAGTTATAATTATGTATAAGATCAATAAACCATTAGTAAAGTATTTATGAACTTTGATACTCATAATAATATAAAAAGATACTATAGAATGCAAAGGAAGAGAAAACATGTCACTAGAAAACCAAATGAGCTAGGAAATAAAGATCTGGCATTTCCTACTCTATCAGTAGGAGAGTACTCCGTATACCAAATACATTAGACTTGTGTCCTTAGTCGTTTTTGTAGCCCTATGATAGGCTGGTTTTGGGTCATGTGACCCCGTTTTCTTGATTATGTGACATTGTTTTTGGGTGGAGGGGAGGTTGATGACTTTGCCCCCTCTGAGGTTAAGTGCTGTAATTGGCTGGTATCTCTAACGTGACACAACTCCATCTCCCCCCTCTTATCTCCTCCACTACTCCACTGTTCTTGTAAAAATGGGTTGTTAATAAGTTAAATGTCCTTAAATGGGCGTCTTCCCCCTTACATGTGGTCGGATGTCATGTACCACAAAGGGTTTCATCCTTGTGCTCATTTTCGGTCCCCATTGTGAAATTTGGCAGCCATCTTGAAATTTGGTTGCCAATTTGAAAAAGGTGGCGGAGTCAAAGGCCAGCACCAGTGGTGGCGTGGATTCTGAATAACTTCAAAACAAAAGGGACTTCAAATATTTAGTTCTCACCATCATTACCACAGATGAAAGAGACACAGATGCGACACGTAAGGTTATAAAACGTGAGACAGCCCAAGGTCAATGCCGCGGTGGCGGCACATGGTGAATGAATTGACTTGCAGAAACTGCAAGTAAAAGTGGAATATTCATATTTAAAATTACATCTGCGTCAGAAGTAAAGCTCCTTGGAATGTTTACATGATTTTCTCTCCTAACGTTTATGGTAACTTTGATCATAGCCATGATGATAACATGTTATCATGATGGCTATGCTGTGATTGAGAAGGGATGAATGGCTCTAGCAGCGAGAAAGAACATAGGCGCAGTTGTCCAACGTTGTAAGTGAAAAAAAATTAAAAAATTAGATTTGATCTGACTGTGAAGTTTTATAGTTCAGTAATATTTCAATTTTTAATGTATTCATTAAAAAATTGATGTAAGCGAGATTCTAACTTGCAACGCTCGCTTCTTCAGGCAAGCACTTTAACCATGCCAGTTAACCAGTACACTTGACATGTTGCTTCTGCATGGTCACTTCATAGAAGTCTGCTGCCAGTGAGGAAAGCCAAGCATTTTCACTTCATCATAGCTGAAACACAGGCATTTTCACTTCATCATAGCATGAACTCTTTTAGATCCTGGAGCACATGGTAGTCACTGGACGTGAGGCCCGGACTGTGATCTTAAATTTCTTGGGCCGTGATGACGAAGTGTGTCGCCACTCCATGCTCGCATGCTTGCTTTCAGAAGTATGGTGATGAATCCATGTCTCGTCGGTGGTCAGAACACGCCTTAGGAAGCGGTCACCCTCCCTGTCATATCGCTGCAGCATGGAACAGATTTCCACCTGGGTGGTTTTATGATCTCAGAGAGTTGCTTAGGGACCCATCTGGTACAGATCTTGTTCAATTTCAGCTTATCATGGGTGATGATCTCCACGCTGCCAGTGCTGAGGTTCAGTACTGAAGGCAATTCTCGGACATGAATCCAGCTGTTGTCCCTTATCAGCTCATTTATTCGTGCGATGATTGGCACCATCATTTTCCTGCCATCATTGACACCAGTTGCTGGCCTTGCCTGTTGAGTTCATTGCCGGTGGATTCTTGCCCTCCTTCAAACTTTTGGTACCAAGCAAAGACGGATGATCGAGTTAAACATGACTCTGTGAACTGTCTTTGAAGTCTCTGATGAATTTCAGATGCGTCCACACCTTGGTTGTGGAGAAACTTGGTGAACCTTTAAACAAACAATTGGTTGTCATGGCAACCGGATAAGTGGTGCTGCATTTCATGACAGGCGGTAGTTGCCATCCCAACAATGAAACTTAGATTTTTACAACAATGAAATTTACAAAAAATAATGTCCAGGTCAAATTTGACACCCCTCGTAGTTATTGTTTTCATTACTAAACGGAACCTAATTTCTGAATACGCCTCGTATTACCGTTTGTGATAACTTTTCACACAAAAGTCTCTTTTGGGCGTGATTGATGACTATTTTGTAGTTCCTGCTGTAGGACATAGTCTTTAACACTCATTCATAATACATGTACGAGGGGAAGTCAGCAAGTGAGTTCTTCTTCTGGTACAGAGAGTAGATTATCTTCTTAATGGGTCTCCCCCTCCAGCAATGATGTGGCTGCCTATTCTTACCATGGAATTTTGAGTCATCTCAGTTCAAAATAACAAATGCTACAAAATGACAGTGGCAGCCAGGACCGACGGGTGGAATATGATTGATATGCATTGGCTATCACCCAACTAGTGGTTGGCTGCACCTGAAATTGCTTTACTCCACTGCTACAGCAAACCTATCAGCAAGACAGTCAGGTCAGGACCACCCCCAGTAAGTTACTTGCACCTGGATATATAAATGAAGCAATAAAAATACTACCTTGAAAAACTGTTTTTATTTCTCTGCATAATCTTCCATCATTTCACAAGCCCCTCAAAACCAGGAAACGAGAGTAAACTGTAAATGCCAACTCCCACTATAAGATCCTCATGTAGTGTCATTCGGCCAGAAAGACCAGATCTCCTCATCAAAGGCATATTGTTATTGCATGATAACACATGTCCTCACATTGCCAACAAACAACTGTAAAAGTTCAACTGGAAAGTTGCACCGTGAAAGTTCAACTGGAAAGTTGCACCGTGAAAGTTCAACTGGAAAGTTGCACCGTGAAAGTTCAACTGGAAAGTTTTCGAGCATCCGTGTAACCCTTATCTTGCTCCAAGCAGCTTCCATATGTTCGGCTCCAAGCTGTGCACAGGGAACTCACCGCCTGGTTCAGACAGTAGCCCAAAGATTTCTATGGTGCTGCTTTAGAGTGGCTTGTGAAACGATGGTACCAGTGCCTCATTGTACAAAGATATTATGTGGAGAAATAAAATTATTTTCAAGTCAGTACTCATAATCGTTTCATTTCTATATTCATTTGTAACTTACTTACTGACTTTACTTCGTATTTAAGAAAATACAGAAATGTCATTCTTCGTTTTTTCTTAATAAATAATGAATTTATATTTTTGTCTGTCTTAGCTGAGCTCTTGTCTTACAAAGGTGTTGAAACTAATTTCTTTATTGGAACTGTTCCGAAATCGAAATTGTTTTGCTCTAACAATGCCTTTTGGGTAAGAAATGAGGTAACGCATTTCGTTGTCATTCATTATTGGCTTGATATTTACAAAATTCAATTTCAATATTTTTGCCAGCTACTAATACACAATGATGATCTTGATTATAAAGAAATTACATGTGAGCCATATCAAGGCGTCTTTGTAAAGTTTCCTGAAGTTCTTATTTATGGAATAGTTGCAAACCAGGTAAAATTATTTACTAAATCTAAGATTACTAAATTATCTGTTCAATCTCCTATCCCCGAGTTTATCCATTCTTGAATTGGTTATTTAAATGCTTGATATAATATTTATCGTGAGAAGAGATTGCAATGTTAAAGTACAACTAAAATTTATACTTAAGAAAAGATTATTAAAATATTACAATATTTGTACTCCTTGGGATTATGTATTTTGTTTATTAAGATGCATTTTAGTTTTATGTCAACAAACTGAATATAGTGGTTTAAAATCAAAACGCATCTTAATGTTGACAACTTATGTTGAAAATAAAGATCCTGATAAACGGTACTGAAGAAATTCTTTTACAAATGTTGCCGACATGCGTAGCAAACTGAAAATTTCATTCTTCGTTTGCGCCATCTGTGCTCGATAGGTACATATTTTGAATCGATTGTAATATTTGTCGCTTTGGAATGTTGAGTGAGTTTGACGCCGTGCCGGAGAAAATAGGTGGATAATGCGGTAATGTTCATTTTTTCTGTATATTCACATTCAGAAATTGCAAAATTTCATCCAAAAAGAGCCCCAGCAACGCCGGGTATATCACTAGTTTCTTATACTGTACAGGGTGATTATAAAAGAACTTCACACTTTTAAAAATTTATTACATCAAAGCTATTCAGAATATAGACACACCACATACGGATTCTTAAAGAAAAACTCTTGATGTTTATTGTGACACAGTTAAAGATGTTCAGTCAGCGGTGGATTGGTCGAACAAACAATAACCTGGAACTTGCAAAGTGGCCACCGCGGAGCCCCGACCTCGCACCTTGTGATTTCTTTTTATGGGGGTGTGTAAAGGACAAGGTCTTCACCCTACCCCTTCCCTGTGACCTAGACGAGCTGAAAGAACGCATTATGGTAGCGATACGTGGGATTGATGGAGACATGTTAATGCGGGTTTGGGACGAATTCGACTACCGCATTTATGTACGCCGTGTCACGACAGGGGGGCATATAGAACATCTTTAACTGTGTCACAATAAATTTCAAGAGGTTTTCTTTAAGAATCCGTATGCGGTGTGTCTATATTCTGAATAGCTTTGATGTAATAAATTTTTAAAAGTGTGAAGTTCTTTTGTAATCCCCTTGTATATATAGATATTAACTATAATGGATTTTCATCCTTTCGGACTTCATCATTTTTTTAACTGTAAATATATCTTAATAATAACCCTTGTATTGCAAAATGGACATTGTTGAATAATAACTATATCAAAATGTTAGAATATTAAGTTTTTCAATTATGTTAATTGAACTAAGCCTCATGATAATATTATAAGAATGGTTGAATAACTAGTTTCAATTAGTATTGGATATTCGTGTGAGGAAAGGGGTAGCACTGTCAACGGATCACTACTTCATTGTCTGCACTTATGGTTTTTGGATAACTTGCCAACCAAGCTAAGTACTGTCCAAACGGGCTTGGTGAATCATATAGGAGGCTTTTTGATCCTCTAGGAAGAATTTGCAGATAGCTTATCTGAAATGTATAAAGAACTACTCACTGATCATGGCAGTATTGAAACAGAGTGACAGATCCGCGGGATTATGACTGAACGCCTCTAAGTCAGAATCCCGTCTAGCCGCGGCAACGATACCGTCAGCGCCTCGAGCCGAGGGAGGTAGCGCTAGGCATGCGGGGCAAGATAGGGGCAAGTTTGAGACAGATATGATTGTTTCAGCTATATTTTCTATGGAAAGCTGTTGAATATGGAGCAGAACAGTCTGAAAAATAGTTTATGGATTTTATAAAGCCCAGGAAGGTGTCGAGGCAAAGAAGGAAGTCTGTTTATTATGGTTTGCAATTAGATCATCTTTTAGTCAAGTGCAGTACACTGAGACACAAAAATCAGCAGCTAAGGCAGTCGCAATAGCTAAAGTGAAGACCTGAGAGACGTTCGAGGAGAAATTGGAGGAGCTTTATTTTCATCACGTGTACATTGTTAGATAATTACTGACTTACTTACTTTTCAAACTCGCTTATCCATTAGGGTCGCGGGGGCAGCAGCCCTATGGAGTGTAAGGAAAGCTAAAGCTTATACGTCATACGCACTACTTTAGTACGGATTCGAAAAATACTGTAAGGAAAAGGTTAGGTGCTTACACCTGTCGATTGCGTTGGTGTATAAGGTCAGCCCCTTAATTGTATAGCATCAACCGTGAGCCAGCGATTGTGCCTCTAATGTGAGGTTCAAGATTTGCAGTCGTGCGCCACATTAAGAATTTTGAATGTCTATGGCCGAATGAGTGGTTAAGATTTAATATGAAACCCACATTAAGATTCATCCGCATTCAGGCACGGCCCAGGAAAGGATCAAATACAGAAAGATTGACTCAAGATCTTTGCGTAATGAAATGATAAATAAATTGATTCTTATAAGAAACAATTAAAACTAATGATATTTAAATAACCTTCGACCTCTCTACCAGGGTCAGAAAGAATTGAGTAAATAATTGAAACAGTTGAATTAGTCATAGTAATAGAATCCCAATAAAATTGGCATCAAGTAAAATGCAGAAAATAATCATTATAAAAGTAACTCATGAAATGTACACCTCAAAAGATAAAACGATCTTTAAATTTACGCATAGTGTTAGCAAATGGAAACTCAATTAAATAAACAATTGAATCAAGTAGAATATAATAACTGCAATCAAACCCCATAAAATGTAATACAAAGAAAAACACTTTAAAATGGCCACGAACTGAAAATTAAGGTCTTAAAAGCACGTACTCAAAGCGGAGCAGCAACATCAGCATCGTGGTGGCTGGATAACGGGCGTGGCAGGACATATCTTTGGTCATCTCACGTCTTCTACTTCGTTCGTCTGAACATGGATAGTGCAACTCAGGAAAAGGTCGCGGGACAAAAGCATTGTTAATGCGGGGGCATTGCGATAGGAATCAACATTACAGAAACCTCGCTAAATCAAGCAAAAACAACAGGAAAACTGGTTGCACCAACTTAAAATAAGAAAACGTTAACTAAAGGAAATTTTGGTGTTCCCTCCCATGCAGGTTGTGCGTAGCTGGACATTTGGAAGCAGTGGGGTCTGCAGCCAACCGAGAAAACTAAGTCCCAGTCATCGACGCTTAAGCCCGTGACAGCTTACACGAAAAGGGCAAGAATCAGAAAGCTGCTGGAACGTCTTGGCGATGCAAGAACCAAAATCATTCTCCCAGATCGAGAAAAGTCAAGTTTCCTCGTACGACCGGGATTCGAACATCCTACCAATGAGCGATCGGGTGACATCACGCGGGTCATCCAAGATGCTTCAAAGCCTGGGTCAACCGGATCAATCATCTGGAACCCTTGACTAAGGCGCCTGATAGACGTGTGGCCATCTGCTAGAATCTAGAAGGTTCCAGAGAAATGCCAAAAGGCAATAAGGCTGTCCAAAATAGTCGTGGGTGGGGAGGAAAGAGTCTTCTATTTTAAGCGTAACCAACCACCCAACCCATCGGCTTGACCCGCATTCAATAGGGCTGGACAATGTCAAAAGACATTGATACGGCAAGAAGAGAAAGGGAGCAAACGCTCCTTTCCCAGTAACACTGGCTAAATTGCCTAAGAAAGAGGAAGCAACCATTAGTCATGCTTCACTCGAGGCCATAAAATTTCTCAGCAACTGAACAAAGAGATTTCAAAAGATCTCCATTAAAATTCTAACTTTCTCAAAAATACAGAAAGCTCACCTCGTTTTAGAAAACGTTCAAAAGAATATCAGATACTTCCTTCTACAGCATAAACTGCTGTTTATAAATGTCAATGGAAAAAAAACCATTCAATAAATGTCTCAAATGCATAATAAATAAGTAAATAAATATGCATTAATGAATTATAAATTATTCGTAATGACAATTAATACCCGTGTAAGGTCTGAACCTTTACAGGAGGATCTCCAGCGATCGCGATCTTCCGCCACCAGGTGCATGTCCTCCCTGGTAATACCCAAGCGACTCGAACCCAGATTCTCCATGTAGTCTAGCCACCTGGTTAAGGCCGAACCCTTGGTCTCTTACCCACCAGCTTGGAAAATAACAACTGCCTAGGAAGACCAGTTTGCGGCATCCGTATCACGTGGCCATACCAACGCAACTGAGATCTCTCGATGCGGAGAGGTAGCGGCTGAACACCTAAAGACTTCCTTATTGTGCTGCTGTGCACTCTATCTAGTAGGGTAACACTTGCCACACCTCTCAGAAGTCTCATTTCAGCCGCTTGTATCCGCGATCGCACACTTTTGGTCATTACCCAAGCCTCATGACCATAGGTGAGAATGGGGACAAAGATAGATTTGAAGACTGACAGCTTGGATTTGTTACCCAGCTCGCGTTTTGTTAGATAATTTATTGTTGCAAAAAGTGTTCATTATTATTAAGTGTATGTACCTAATAACCATACTTTTGACTTTTCAGTATCAGTCCATCAATAGACCTGAAAAACCTTGTCACACTAAGGAACAATTCGTAGAATGCCACTGGAATTGTTTGCAGACAGTTTTGAAGGATTACGACATTTGCAAGTAAGTGTTCATTAATGAAAGAAGAAATAGGTCTCAAAATGCAGTATGGTAGAATTACGGTAAAATACCATCATCACAGGCAAAGGAATACAAAAAATACAGAACAAAAGCTCTCCATAAATACGAAAGGAGAAGTCTTATCCACTCATATGGTAAAACATTCACTCTTGGGCGCTATCTGATTGGTGGTTATTACAGTTAAGTATCAAAGTGTGGTGGCGCATTTGGAATTCTTGTCAATACGTAGGTCTTCATTACAGTCAATTAAAACATCTAATAGAGGATCGTTGCCAAAGTTCACTTGGTTTTTTTGTAAATTGGCAGGACAGCAATTTGGCAAGACAATCTTCTAAGCATTTCTTAATCTCTTGTATGGAACTATGCGGTGGTGGTTTTTGATGATATGGTATGCAGGGACTATAATTCCCATCTGAATTTATACATTATTCTTTCAAGCATCGTAGGGAGGAGCGTTTTGTGGAGCCTAGATAATAGCAATCACAATCCTTGCTAAATAACTTGTAGATCTCACTTCCATTATAATCAATTTTGTTTTTACTTGCCTCTTTTTGTCTATAACTATCTAGTTATCGTCTGATCACTCTACCCAGCATGAACACACTGCATTTCGTTATCATTTCAGAAGGACCATATCTTACACTAGCTGCAAACAAGATAGGAATACTTAGATCAACACGGTTTTCGTTTTTTATGTTGTCAAAAAAAATTCATTTCCATCCAGGTCATGAGCGCCATTCTCAGAAAGGTAAAACAACGTATAACCAAATAACACCCACCAGAACAGGAAAAAAACGCCTTATTCACTTACGTAGGTCCGAAAATTAGCACAATCTTGAATATCTTTTGTAATAAAGGGATGAACACTGCCTATTGGACTTGCGAAAGCTGCAAATATCACTTTAACCAAAAACGAGATTAATTTTAATGAGACAACAAAAACGAAATTAATTTTAATGGAAGTGGATGACTAAGTTATCTTGCAAGAATTGTGAGTGCTTTTATCTAGGCTACACAAAACGCTTCTCCTTACAAAGTTTCAAAATACATAGAAGATATTGGTTAACCTTGGATGGGAAGTCAGCCTATGTGGATCATCTCTTCAAAAGACACCATCGAATAGGCTCCATAGAAGAGAAGACAATCTTTCATTATAAAAAAGAAATTGAAGCATTAAAAAACCTTGAAGCAAATGATTTTAAAAATATCCTACCAAATTACTGAATAACAAACAGAATTTTGGCAATGACACATTACACTGGACAACAAAATTTCAAAAAGCTCATGCTTCTGATATGAAAATAGTCATTTCTTGATGAATTCAATATGCTAAGTAAAAGCTGAATTGGCTCGGTTTCTTAGTAATGTATACTTGAATGCTGGTCAATTCTTATCCATGACTTTTACGAAGTTTTTAACAAGGCCGAGCTTAATATGTAAAGACGGAATGATGATTTTGTGTGGTTCTGCCAGTAGTGGGTGCTGTACATTCGTTCCTCCAGGCTTAAAATATGCTCTCGGAGGCCAGTCTTTCTTGATGTAGTGTAAATCGATTGCTCTGCCGTCCCATAGACGAAGATAACAACAGTACTTTGTACAGGGTGTTTCAGAAAGGACTCCCCAACTTTGAAATGACATAACTGTATAACAGTGAGAGACAGAAAGGTGAAACAAGTGGTACGCTGGACAGACAGGTATGGAATTTCTGATACACGGGTTTGCAAAAATAGTTCCAATATTGACTAATAGATGGCGCTACAAGCAGATGAAGCTTGAAATAGTACTCGGAAGTACAGAAAGTTCATTCGTCAGTCTTGTTCAGTGCTGACACGTGTAAGGAAGTTGTATCGAATTAGTTATTGTAGGAAATTGAAGAAAATCATGCCTTATTCATTGGAGCAACGTGTTTTTATTGTTCTCGAATACCACCGATTAGATCGAACTTTATCCTTCGGTTACGTCATGTTATTGCTGTGAAAGGTGGCCATATCGAAACCATTGTAATGTGATTGAACATCTTTTCATGTAGCACACTTTCATACACTATTTAAAGGACACTGCTTTGTGACTACAACGCCCTCTAATGTCCAATATTGGAACTATTTTTGCAAACCGGTGTATCAGAAATTCCATACCTGTCTGTCCAACATACCACTTGTTTCACCTTTCTGTCTCTCACTGTTATAAAGTTATGTCATTTCAAAGTTGGGGAGTCCTTTCTGAAACACCCTGTATATACCTGCTGCAAACATATCAACAGAGATACTCACCCTCAGGTCAGCACAAATCTGCCAGCCATACTTGCTGTAGTTACTCCTCTACAATAGCACCTATACAACGGACAATAAGTCAATATCTCTGCAACTTTTTAGATAGCCAATCAACTTTTTTCATTGTATATTCAAGACTTGGTATGTTCACCTGAGAATTAACTTCATTGTTGTCCAGTGTTATTGTATATTTTAATTGACTTAATGAGGACCTATTTATTAACAGGGATTCCTGTTACCTAACTGCTCCTTCTTAGATGTAATATCAAACAATCAAATCACCACTTATACTTGATTAGTGGATTTGGTTACTCCTTTCCTATTAATGGGGAGGATATGCTCTATTCATTGTAGTATTTTTACCACGACCGAAACGCGTCAGCTATAATAAAGTCTACGATATTGCGTTTTTAGAATTTCTTCTTTCATTAATTCCAACTGCAATTCTGAACATGTTTATCCTAAGTGTTCATATTTAAAATTCACCCCTTCTTTGTAAAAATTGAAGGAAAAAGCCTGGATAGAAGATTAATTTATTTCTTATTTCATTAGAAAGAGTAGTAGGACCAAGATTCCTGCCATGTTCAGTTTCCTGAAAATACAATTTTTAGTTTTTGTTAAAGTATTGGGTCGGTACGAATAACTGAAAATTATATAATCTTGCCTAGTCAAAATAACCCCATAGCAAGGCCATGATCCCTGAATGAAAAAAAGTCTTTCGGGTAGGATCTGAAGAAATAATCAATTGCAAGGAGAAGCTCATTGTCTGTCGTGAAGTGTTTCCCTGACAGGAAGTGATCCAGAGGATGAAACAAATGATAGTCTGTAGAACATAAGTCTGGTAATCGGCAGGATGAGGCAATGCAACACCATTGTACAGCACTTACTATCAGCATCATTCTTTGTGCAACACCAGGAAGGGCTCTGTCCTGGAGAAGAAGAACACCATGTTTGTTGACCACAATCTGGATGTGGAACGTTCTCCCAGCTCTGGACCACATACAAACAGCATTATCTTATTTGGACGTAGTGGTGGCTTAGGATGCCGTGTAGAAAGCTGTGTAATGGTTAATCATTGTCCAGATCATTTACGGTTATCATAAAGGATCCTTTCTTCGTCTCAAGTGACGATTCGGTGCATTAGAGGTTTTGTTTACTCTTGGCAAGCAGATAAATGCGTACTACCAAATGCCTAGTCTTGTTGATACCTACATGTCCATTTATGACCTTACCCAACTCAGCCTCTCACCAAACAACTGCCGTGTGTTGAACACCAACCTCTGCTTCTATCTCATGACACATTTTTCGTGGGTCGCTTCAAATGCACTTAACAAAAGATCGTCAGAAACTGCAACAGGTCGCTGATCACGTACCACTTGACTCTCAAAGACACGATTCTGCAGATTTATTTTGCAAGCCACGTAAATCCACACTAGGCAAGCTTAAAATTTGTTCTTCACACACATCTGATTACTATCTATAAAAAGTATGTGACGTAATAACTTGCTTTCGCCTCCAATGCTCTATCGATCTAGAACCAATATAGTAATAATCAACCTGTACCTTATGCCAAAAGTGTCTTTCTTAGCTTACTTTGTTGTTTTTTTTTTTATAATGCAATTCTAAATCTGATTACTTCCAATTTATTGCAGCTTACCTCATTTAGACATAGAAGGCTTGAGGGAGTGTAATAGTTCGAGTGATATCACAGCTTCTTATTTTGCTTATGTGAAGATTACTAACGAAATTAATTATGAGGATATGTGTGGTTGCGTTCCAAAATGTCAAGACATTATTTACAACCTCAACTTGAAACACTTTGACTATAATAAGAAGAGAAAAGCAAAAATTGGGATTTATTTTGAAGACAATGCTATCTCCGATGTGCAAGAATATTTTGCATACACTATCGTCTCTTTTCTCTGTGATGTTGGGGGTAATTTAGGGCTGTTCTTAGGACTGTGTATCCCTACCATATTGGATATTTGTGAAATTGGCTTTGCACTTATTCCAAAAAGGAAGTAGCTTTTCAAAACGGAGATATATAAAAATGTGACAATTTAAATAGTATACACTTGAATATATAATATAAAAGTTAAAATAAAAACAGAAGATACAAAAAATCAAAACCTATCGAATTGAAATAAAGTGCTGTTTTAATAAGCTTACTTCAATTATATCGCACCATTTATACCCTGAAAATTCCAATTACATGTAAAATAATTGAAAACCCCAGACCTTGTATAACCCATGTGGTATCAACATAACAGACTGAAAAGAAAAAGTTCGAAACAAGTATTTAAATCAAGAGCAAAAATTCGGGAATGCATATTTGGGCATGTCACCATGAATTTATAAAATAGCCATACCTTTGTATAACTCCTCCTCAAGATTGATTGATTGATTGATTTATTGCTACCAAAGATAAGGATAAAGGTAGCTCGGTGCCACAGAGGAATCTCCACCAAGGCATCGAGAACAAAGACAAATAAAATAAAACAAAAAACAAAACAAAACAATAAATTTCAAAAGGTTTATTATTATTTTATTTTTAATTGTTTCATAGAAACTGTTACAAAAATATATTGGAATAAAATAAAAAATTTATTTTTGTTTATCTTTTACAATTTTTGTAATGTAGATTTAAGATTGCAGTAAAATTTTTATTTAAAGTCAAGAAAATTTGAAAATATATTTAGAATACCCACCAAAAGTGGTGTCAAATTTCCATTATTGGCATTCAAAAAGAATAAAATAATAATTGTTTAATTGCACTCTAAATGTAGTCCATTTTCCAATACAGATGAACTTCTGCTACATCTCTTCACTTTTGATCGGGGAAAGCATTATTATAATTCATTTCTCTGTCTTGCACTAAACTCTGGGTAAGAGATACCGGTATTATGAAAATGTTTTAAAATTATTTTTATTATTTAAATTATTTTGGCATTTATTGTTAATATAAATGTTTAACACCTTATTTATATGTAAATATGCAATAATGTTAATATTAGAAGATGCCATAGGTCTGCAATAACGTATCATGAGATGTTTCAACGAATCTTTATATTTTTTTGTGTGTTGAAATAAAAAATGGCCACCATTGTCTGCTGTCATATATTTTTTTGCAATCGACGAGTAACTCTTCATATAAACTTGGTTATGGGTACCAAAAATTAAATGTTATGTCTCTGAGCAAAAACTTTCTATTGTGCCCTTGAGCGTTATTAATGATTTTTAACTGTACAGTATTATAAACATTATTTTTGAGGATTACAATATAAAAAGTCATCATAATTACTATACTTGCTTTGGAGACCTTTGTTCCTTTTGGAGAAACCGAGTAACTATGGATAAATATAAACGACCCTTGTCCGCATTAATGTACGAGGGCGTTGTGAACGAGGGTAATGCCTCCAGGGCTGTAACTTTTTATTTGTTAACCGATTTTCAAAATTCTTTCTGTATCTAATACTCACATTTGTCCTCTTAGTAATGCACTATTCACTTTTCGACATAGTCTCCATCCCTTTCCACGCATTGCGCCAACGCGTGACTAGTTGGGTGAACCCGTCGGAGAGGAATTCCGGAGTTGTTGTCGACACCAGGATTGAATGGTAGTTTTGGACCCTCTTCTGGAGAACGATAACGTCCGCCCGCACACGAGTCGCCACACACCAGAGGCGTTGCAGCGCCTACAGTTCAAAGATGAATGACTGAAGTTCAAAGATGAAAGACTTTGCACCTTGCCACTTTCACTGCTTCCCAAAGATGAAAGAGCCCCTTAAGGGACATGAGTTGGTTCTGATGGCGAGGTAAACGCTGCCATTCAATTTCCTCAGGCAAAGAGGAAAGATCTTTCAGTGAGCATGCGAATAGAGGTAAGCAGATCAGTGTTTCTTTCAAAAATCGCCTGCTTATAATGACTGTAATGGCGTCTTATTACCATAGAGATAGATCATCACTATTACCAGAGGAGGAATCTCCATTCAAGAGAGCGTATCCTGGGATCTTTGCGCCACCGAGGGCATTACGGGTCGTCTAGTCCTGCATAGCAGACGACACGCTAGTTATACTATAGAAAATGTAAGGATTCCAACAACACTTTTGATTTAAGAAGTACTACTTAATCATTGCAGTAAGAATAAAAAGTATGATGACTTAAATCATGCAAAATGATTAAATAGTGTGTTGCAGCTTTGTGCAGTTTTAAACAGAAATTTAACTTTTTTTTACTTCAATTAATATCAGTTTAATAAATTATTTTCTGATTTAAAAAACACGTGTAAAAATTGACATTAAAATAGTAGAATAAATAAAAGCAATTTTGATTCAAAGTCTACTTTTTTATTTTATTCAAGCGTTTAGCATATTTTATTGATTAGTAATCCAATACGTCCATCCAGGGTCTAATACCCCGTCCGCACTGCAAAAAATAAGCTAGCCCAAGTTGATAAGCTAGCTTAAACTGCAGTGCGAACGATTCTAGCTTTTGTTGGGCTAGCCCAGATTCTGATAAGCTAGCTTATGATGGGCTAGATTTTTAAACTAGCTTATCCAGTTGAGCCACAAACGCACTGCATCATGGGATACGTTTTTTCCCATGATTCCGTAGTTTTGGAGCATTTCGCTTGCTTGGCTTGACCTAGGTTATAAGATCGTGCTACTTTGTAATTTATAAGGCTGCACCAACACCAATAAGTATAGAAAAAAACGGAAAAAAAAGAAAACGGGACAACGGAGGAAGTTCACATTTTGATAGAGATTTGGGGCGAAAATATCGACGACCTGCGACGAACTCTAGGCTAGTTTTAGAGCACTTCAGTGCGAACGACCTAGTCTACAACTTAAGCTAAGATATCTAGCTTATCGAATAAGCTAGCTCAACAATAAGCTAGCCCAGCAGTGCGGACGAGGTATAAGGCTGACGAGTTGGGTCCCTGGATGAACCTGGATTAGCGACTGCTGTATGATGGTCGCAGCGGCCGGGGGGGGGGGGGAGGGGGGGGGGAAGTTTGTGAATCACGGATGGTCGCCCATCCAGTGACTAGCCGAGCCTGATGTTGCTTAGCTTCTGAAGTTGTGTTTCAGTGAAAGCCCACCAGGCCAAGGCCTCCTCAAGGAGGCTTCTTGTTATTAGATCTTTCTTTCGAAACAAGTTTCGAATAATGGCAGAGCCTCATTTTGATAAAATAAATAACAATTTTTGAAAAAAACCCATTTCTGCGTGCTCTCGGCTGCAAAATAACGATGTCCAGCTAATTATTAGATGCACGATCTCTAGGAGCTTCAGGAAGAAGTCTGTTGTTAGATGTTCAGATTTGCATTCTTTTTTTATATGCCCATCAATGTTTTGCAAGCATTCATATATTGCAGAAGACGCACGAGCAAGGTGTCGATTTTCTGCAAAGTGAAAGGTTTTTTTTAATGAAAACTTTTAAAGGTTTTTTCTTATTTTCTTAAAAAATATAATTGAACAAAAAAAATTTAATGCATTCAACTCATCTTGAGACACAAAAATTGTAAAGAATAAAGTTATCAATACTTAAATTAATATGAATTTCTTAATTAAATAACATACTAGTCACGACAATCATTGTTTACTTACAAAATAAATTAGAATAACTTTTTTTAAGAGGTTTACGGCTCTCCTTCAGCTCTGCATCTGCAAAACAGGAACTAGTCAGCCGCCATATTGAAATACAGAAAAAGCTATCAGTTTCATCCCCTTGCTTACTACTAGCGCCCATATGCTGGACTACTCGCGGCACATTGTCTATAATACGCGTAAAAGTTAACTCTAACAAATCATCACTGGGTATTATGCAACATTGCATATAATAATCTGATAATAAAATCAGACGAATTTTAAATGAGCAAAGTCTATCATTTTATTCATGTTGCTGCTAAGAAAATTATAATATTGGTTTATTTTCGCAGCAATATTTCAAGTTTTCTCAGCAGCAAATCAAAATGGCCGCCTGTTGTGATTTAATCAGCACAATAATTTAATGACTGCGAAACCCATAATAATTAAATTTAAAAAAAGGTAAATTACTTGCTTATTAATTAGAGCTGACACAGTAATAAATGCAGTGCATGAACACGACCAGTATTAATGATAACAACCAAAGAAAACAGGAGACGCTATTCCGCATTTTACCAATACTTTTAAAGATGTCAGAATGCTTGAATTTCTTTTTAAATGGGAACATTTTGCTTACAAAGAGTAAAAGAAAATCTTATTCGAAATGCTTTTATGAAAGAAGGAAATACACCTCCTATGGACGATTCAATTATGGGAATTGAAGAACACTAGGAAGAAGACCAAAGTGTAAGTAAGCCTAACAAAGAATTGCTTACAGAAATTAAGGAATTATTTTGCTCAGACACAGATGATTCTGATTTAAAATACATTTTTTTCAGTAATAATATAGTTTCTGTATGCAATAAATAAATTTTTATTTTGTTATATGATCATTTATTTTGAATATTGCTCCTTTCTTCGTTCTTTGGGAATATAAAAACCTTAGTGTAAGAATAAAGCCTTTAAAGCACGAAGGTGAAACTTGAGACAACCATAATGCATTGTCCGTTTGAACAAATATGGCGAAGCATACGTAGGAGGTAAAATACCTATCTTAGTGCATATACATGGTTATTCAAAAAAAGGATTAGATTTAAAATATTTATTGGATAAACTTTACCATCTTCCCTTCACCGGAAGCCAGAAACATCTAACCGATTATCTTGCCGTATGCTGGCGCCGCCTATAGTTGGCTTTTCTGCTGTCTGCTTTTACAACTGAATTGAACAAACGTGACCAAATCTAAAAGTAGTTCCAGTGATGAACGACCCACCGTATATTGAGAGAGGTCATCTAAGGAAAAAACCACAGATTTAAGGAGAAAGACAAATTTTTAATGTTTTCTCCTTAATCTGTGGAAAAAACTACCTTTAAA